>JBBBDQ010001474.1:645000-775000 GCA_037127315.1 Ascarosepion bandense
CGCAGAATCAAACGCGATATAGGACAAGAACAATGCTGTTTTTTCAAGAACACTGGAACAAGGAACGCAATATTTATGCTGAGAGTTTTATCAGAAAGGGCAATAGAAATGCAGAAGAACGTGTACCTGCGTTTCATCAACTATGCACAGGCATTCGACAAAGTACGCCACTAAGACGCTTGGCAACCTTGACATATTTGGGAATGACCGTTAGAGTAAGTAAGAATCTCTACTGACAGGAAATTGCCTGCATACGAACAGGAAATGAGTTTAGTAGGTACACAAAGACTAAAAGGGGTGTAAGACAATGATGTGTATTCTCACATGTTCTCTAAAGGTATTTGAGCGAAAGTGAATGCAATAAATCCAACTATAATTCAAACTCGGTTCTTCAGTTTCTCATTCCGTGTCGATATCCTGTGAAGGTGACTAACAAGGTTAAAAGCCGAATCAACGATTGATTCCCAAGACAGACTTGCCACCAGAGCTGTATTAATGCCAGTTAATATTGTAATCATAATACAGCAATGGTACCCACTTATATCTTTCCATGATAATGACTATGCTTTGAAAGTCCCAAGAAAATTCGTAAGCTATTCAATAAGAACGGGAAGGTGTGGGGAATGTTCTTGCTTAGGTTGTTTTTTTGTGTGTTAAAAATCCGAACGTACGAACTTCAAAGAATAATAAAATACAACATGCGTATATTTTTTAAATAAATAATTTGTATTTACGAATATATATACATGACTTAAAAAGAATTAAAACATATTAAAAAAAGTCACTTAATGAATTAAAATTGATTAGTTCTTTGTAAAAGCTATGTTTTTAAAAAAGGCTTTAAAAAACATTTAAAACATACAGTGGTTAAAAAAACCTTTTATCGTCAGTAAAAATTCACTGACCGTCTTGCATATGTTTGTTTATAAAGTCAACGATATATGTCTCATTCAGCGCACGATATAGAGAAAAAACCTTTGAAGCTATGGTGGTTTAAAGACCGTCACATCTCTCGTCTCTTGTGTACTACATGGAGAAAGCCAATTCTTTGATTTTTGAAAGTCGAAATCTGTAGGTTTGTGCACATAGATAATAGCAAACCCTCAATCTCCCCTCTAAATCAACGAATTTGAGATCCTTACCTCTACAACAGACAAGGCTGTGTGCTTCGCACGCAGATTCTCCCCCAACTCAACATTGGACTCATCTGGATTATCTGTACCCGACTTCCTACCCTGAACTGAGGTCCAACTGAATGACATCCACATTACCCCCTCGGTGGTCTCTCACATAATTTCAAAGCTTGACGACGGAATCTCAATCATTGTTCTGAAGAAATGTTCCCCTGAACTCTACTCTGTTCTCTCCAAACTATATAACTACCGCCTCTCTGCTTTTTGCTTTCCTGCCTGCTGGAAGTACTCCTCAGGGGATCCAATATATAAAAACACTGGTGAATCCTCTGACTCCTCTTAATTATCGCCCTATCAGCCTCCTACCAATTTTTGGCTAAGTGTTCGAAGCCATCATCAACGCCGAGGTGGTTCAACATCTCACAGCTCACAGACTACTCGCAGATAAACAGTATTATTTTCGCTTCACCAGGTCTACTGCTGATATGCTCACGACTATCACTGAGTATATACTCCAGGCTCTCGACAAGAACGGCGAAGCCCGAAATGTTGCCCTAGATATCTCTAAAGCGTTTGACAGAGTCTGGCATGCAGTCCTTCTACGAAAGCTGCGAGGTTATGGTATAACTGGACAACTGTTTGACCTTATCCAGTCATTCCTTTTAAATCGCACAATGAAGGTAGTATTGAATAGACATGCCTCACGATACTATCATACGAATGCGGGTGTCCATCAAGGCGCTATTCTAGATCCTATGCTTTTCCTTATCTATATCAACGATCTCCCAGATGTAATAAGATCCCAAGTAGGCATATACGCTGACGACACTACAGTTTACTCTCGCATCGATCAAAAATCTGCTGATGTTGACAAAGCAAACCTTGCTGCACAGCTTGAAAAGGTCCTCCGATACGTGGCTAACTGGTGTAAGAAATGGTTCGTGAATTTTAATGCTTCCAAAACGAAGCTGCTATCTATTAACCATCACAGACAATCGCTCCTAACTCCCGCTTCCCATTAGCATGGATCAGGCTAGTCTCTCTGAAAGCAAAGCACAGCGCCTCATCGGCTTAACTCTCACAACAGACCTCAAGTGGAATGACTATAAAGAATCCATAGCTAAATCCGCTGCTAAGAAAGTCGGTTCTCTGTGTTGGGCCAGGAAGTTCTTCCCGCCTGAAACAATCCTGCACATATATAAATCTACCATTCGCCCGTCCATTGAATACTGCTGCCATATCTGGTCGGGTGCTCCTGCTATCCGTCTAGGTTTTCTTGACAAAATCCAACGAAGAATCTGTAATGTGATAGATCCCGACTTGGCAGCTCAGATACAGTCACTTTCTCACCGGCGCAATGTGGCTTCCCTGTGTCTGTTCTACAAATACTTTCACGACTTCTGCTCCGATGAACTTTGCTCACTGGTGCCTCCTATATATATATATTTACTCAAGCTACAAGATTATCAACTTGGTCCCACCCTTTTACTGTGAAACCAATAAATTGTAAACGCAAATTCTACTCCATTAGCTTCTTTTCTCGCACTTCCCGCCTGTGGAATTCCCTTCCGTTTACTTGCTTTCATGACAGCTACAATCTCCAAGAATTTAAATGCTAAGTCAATAGTCATCTCCTATCTCACTAACCTGCAACCTCTCTCTCTTTCTCTCTCATGATCCTTTCTCCGTCCACTCCACTCTCATCAGTATTGTCATCCTTCTCTTACTCACTTCCTGACACCCCCAATAACCTGTCACTCTTTCTCATAACTCTCCTCCTATGTGACATCCTGCGAAACAGTGGCAGTAAAATGCCTTGCTTGTGGTGATATTATTATTAAAAATAGACTTTTAGTTTTTCCTGACAGGTCAAATATTTTAAATGGTGATTTTAATTTCTAACGAATAGAAATTTTGATTTTGTAGCGTTAGACCAAAACGGAAAATAGCTATAAAATTAATGATAAATACTCATGAAAATAGAAAACAATCACGTAATCTGACAAGACCTACCGAGACATCGTTAGGAGGGTTAGTTAAGAGCTTTCTTCTTTTTTTGTTCTATTGAAAGTTACAGTAAAAAGACGCACAATAAACAGAGAAATTACGAAATTTATATTGTTTTTTGATACCCAGTTTTTTCAAGTAGATATATGTAAACCTTGTATTAAGAGTAACGAATATACATATATATATGTGTGTGTGTGTGTGTGTGTGTGTGTGTGTGCGTGTGTGTTACGAAAATTAACGAAGATTAACGAAACTGGTTATAAACAACCAACAATTTGAAATGATTTGTTTGAACATTATTTTTGATCGATACTCGTATTTAAGTAGATATTCTGTTTATAATCAAACTTTATCATAATATATATATATATATATATATATATAAGTTGTTGAACTTGTAGGTTTATTTACCTTTTTGTTCATGCATTTACTTTTATAAAGAGTGCTCGATACAAGTGTAGAGCGTTATACTGTAATGGTTGTTACAATGTTTTTAAATTCATAGTATCACTACACAAAAAATTTCTCATGTTTCGAAGCCAGCCCATTATGTTTTAGCTTTATCCTCAGGTGATTATTTTAGAAATGAGAAATCTTACAATATATATATATATATATATATATACACACCAGTGTTTTTAAACGGAAACTTTTGTGTTTTGTACTTTTCATATCCACCCACAACACACATGTGTGCGTTGTGGTACAGTGGATATCGGCTCGAAACGAGATTCCGGGGAGCTGAGTTCGAATTCCAGTTGAATCCATTGTATTCATTTACGCGCAAATACCCTTGGGAAAGGTATTAATCCGTCTCTTCCTTCCAGTTATCGGTTAAATAGCAGAACAGATTGGGTTCTATAGCCTTGGTCGGCAACCAGTCTACCGCAGAAAGCAATGGCAACCTACTGCGGGATAATCTTCTGCCCAGTCAGTCATGTCGCTTTCGAGATATGATCGCCCAAGCGTGTATCACGTATGGCACTTAACTGACTGACTGAATTTTCATATATTCATGTTGTTGTATGATCTATATACGTTAAGCCTGCTCTATGCTACATATTCCCGCACAAAATATTTGGTGAGCACGGTGAAAAACAATTTTGATAACCCGACACAAATAAAGACAAATCCATAAGAACATAACTGGTGAAAAGCGATATATATATATATATATATATATATATATATATATATATATATATATATATATAAGGCCAGAGATAGGACAAGAACAGAATGGTTTCGTCAAAGACACCTGAACCAGGAACGTGATATTTATGCTTAGAACGTCATCAGAAAGAACAATACAAATGCAGAAGGGCGTATTTATAGACTATGCAAAAGCATTTGACAAAGTCCACCACAAAGGTCTGTTAGAGCTACCTTGCCATATTCGGGAAAAGCATTAGAATAATCAAGAATCTACACTGGTAGGAAACTGCCTGCAATCGGACAGAAAATGGGTTCAACAGATATACAAAAATAGAAACGGATGTAAGACACGGATGCGTCTTCTCGCCGGACTTATTCATCATGTACAGCAAGTCAATTCTGAGAGAACTAGAAAAACTGCCACAATTCAGTCATATTGATTCCCATCTTTTTCTCATCCTTTCTTCGACATCCCCTGTAACTTTTTTTTTTTTTCGAGATATGATCGCACAAGCGGGTATCACGTATGACACTTAACTTACTGATTCAGGAAGGGGACTCGGAGAATCTGATACTCACAGCGCGGATAGAAGGACATAGGGACAGAGGTAAACAGCACATGAGATGCGTGAAAGATGGTTAGCAGAACGGGGTTTTGGAAAAAATAAAACTTACTAAGTCAGGAAGCTGTTGAGGGGCATGATCGCCTACGCCATGAAGGGACCCGGCACACAAAAGAAAACGAAAGAAAATCGCGTCAATGCGTTCTTAACAAGCTTAATAAACTTAAAAGTGTATGATTAATAGTAAACAGAGTTTGCAAGCCTCTGGAGAGTTCCTTACATTGGTTCCTTCCAAGTGTTACGTCGAACTGACAAATATTTGGAATTAAAATGAACAATGGAATCAGACAATGGTATCAACACATAAATTAAAACCATACGTTGAACCTAAAAGTGACAAGCAATCTACAAATATTTTCACGGCTTCTTTCCCTGGTGCCCCAACCACATGAATTTACTCGTGCTACTAGATTGGCAGCTAGGTCCCACTTTTTTTACCGTCAAAATAGTCAAATGTAACCGCCACTTCTATTTCTCAGTTTCATTCCTCGCACTTTCCACATGTGGAACTTCCTTCGGTATACTTGCTTCCATGATAGCTACAATCTCCAAAAGTTTCAGTGCAACGTCGATTACCATCTTCTATCATACTGATTCCCATCTTTCTCTTATCCTTTCTTCGACGTCCCCTGTAACTTGTTCTTTTTCATTTTTTTTTCTTTTCTCTCACTGTAACCCCCTGCGCACCAGTAGCGATACTGCCTTGCTTGGAGTAAAACCTTTATACAAAATATAATAACAGAAAAGCAACCACATAGTGATTATATAATAATGGCTACAGAAAGCATAGATAGAAAAGTAAGCATAGTCATATGAAAGCAAGTAAAGCATTTTTTTAAGAGACAACCAATATTAGTACTATTAGACTACGCTATTAAGTGCGAAGATTTATAGCAAGAGACAAAAGTTATATCCCCTTGACCAAAACCGAAAATAGCAATAAAAATTAATAATAAATATTCAGGAAAATAGAAAAATGTCACGTGATCTGACAACCGACACTAAATGTAGGTTGGGAAAGTCAATCGTCCTCATTTTGCTGAGTGAAGTTACAGTAACAGGACGCACAATTTTAGGCTCGTATCAACCAGAATTATATTGTTTTTTATACCCAGTCGTTTGCAAAATATAATATGTGAACTTTGTATCAAGAATGTTGAATATAAGATATATAACTGCTTTTATGCCAAGACTTTTTGCAAAAAGAATGTAAGATATAGCAGCATGAGATGGTCAAAATCGTTGTGGCTGACATAAAAAAAGCTGCTCGTCAGACCCAAAAGTTACAGCAGTTAATAAGATTCAAAATAATCCCGAAAATAGTTACACACAGACGCTCACGTGCCCATGCCAAGAATAGATATTTGTAACGGTAATCTACAAAAACAATTTCTTGCTCATTAAAAAAAAAACAAAAAAAAAACAAAGAGAAAAAAAAGCAAAATATACACAATCCCTTTCTCTTTTATTTTTATTTCTCTTCTTTCCATTTATCAATTGTCTATATTCACTGCCATATTGAAGAACTGACATCACATAGCAATCCAGTACTCTCTTCTTTGTTTCTAGTGAAATTGTCCTGTTTCTTAATACTTTACTCACCTTCTGGAATGCTTTTTTTGCCATGCAAATTCGCCTTCGGATCTCTGTGTCGCACTTTCCATCTTCTGTTATAACACTTCCCAGGTATTTAAATTTTTGTATCTGCTTGATTTTAGTATCCCCGATCTGTATTTGGCATTTTAGGCTGCCCTTTTTACTGATGACCATGCATTCGGTTTTCTTGCAGTTTATTTGTTGTCCTTTCTTGTCACTCGTTTCAGCTACCTTCTGTAGGAGGTCTTGTAGTCTTATTTCCATGTCTGCTATCAGCACTGTATCATCTGCATACTTGTTAAAATTGTGGCCTCCGATGACGAATTAAAATTACTCCTCACAAGGAATACTTTTGAGCGAACTCCAATACTGGGAAAATTAAAACAAGCACATAAAGCAAACATTAGTCAAAAATAATTTTCCCAACTAGCTCAGTGATAAACAAATATAATTATTCTTACAAAAATACATAACACTATATCAACATATTTTATTGCTACCAAAGGCACATTAATTATAAACAGGATGAATTTTCTATATGAAAAATTATTAAACACCTTATTTCTGCCATAATTCCTCAAAAACATGTAAAATTTATAATATATTATAGAAAATGGAAGACTGTAAACGTTGTTGATTTTAATAATAACCACCCCCATCAAATATAAACTAGCAATGACTCATACAGTGTATTGATTTTAATGCCCTGTACAAGATTGTGTTTTTTTGTCATAAATCAATTACCTATATTGGCCATACTACCACTTCCTTGAGTAGACTCTTACATGTTACAACAAACCTTAAGAGATATTTTGGTTGAAAATATTATTTAAATCACAATATGAAAGGTACCTCGCTATAAGAGAGGCACTATATATCAAACTATTTTCTCCTACCATCAACCTTACATTATTTAACAGTGAAAACGGAGTTGTGAAAGTTCTTTAAAAAAATGAATAGACGCTCACGAGATGACCAGCCTCGCGCATCACGTGATAACTTTAAACAACTCTCCTTTTCAAAAAGACAATAATTACATTACAGTCAAACATGAGGATATAATAACCACACTGGAAAAATAACATCTTCGAAAACGGCCATTGAAGTGATTAAAAGAGCTTAGAAAGTCGACAATTATAGAACATTTTTACACTCCTTATTTCCAGTAAAAATGTAAGAATAAGAATACTGGAAAAATTAAATAAAAAATGAATAAAATATTTCTTGTCAGTTGTCTTTGACGAAACGTTCATATATATATATATAAGAAAAATTAAGGCAAACACGTTATTTCATGGTAAATCGGAAGTATAGGCCTATTCCAGGCGAGCCATCCTCAGCTTCCGTCTTTATTTTACAAAGGATTTTACACGATTCGTGTAAAATCCTTTGTAAAATAAAGATGGAAGCTGATGATGGTTCGCCTGAAATAGGCCATAATGCCGATTTACGATGAAATAACGTGTCGGCCTTAATTTTTCTTTTATATATATATATATATATATATATATATATTAATGGATATTCATAATATCCTACGTCTATAGCACGAGGGAGAAATAGAGAGAGAGAGAGAGTTAAATATTGTTTTAAATTTGCTATATTTATTGGGGGTAGAATGTTCAGTATTCATTATCAGAGATTTGAGCGTTTATATTATAATCGGTGACTATAGGGAATCAACACTGCTTTGGGAACTGTCAGTTTCATAATTTAAGCTCTCTTCATGCTATCTGAATATTGCGTGATGTGGGAAACTGACTGTCGCCATGCCGTGTTGATTTCTATATCCAAATTATATGTATAGCTGTCTGTATTTGTCTGTCTCTTTCTGTCATGATAAATATGCGTGTGTATGTGTATGCCTTTGGTTTCCCTTGCTCAATTGATTGGAAATAAGTGTACGTCACTTTACTTTCAGTTCCTAATCAGTACATACTCTCTGCCTGTAAACTATTTTGTTCTTTTTCATCTTATGCATATTACGTAGCCTAATGATAAAGATTTAATCGAATATCACCGAAAGCAGGGTACAGCAACTAATATGAAAAAAAAAAAAAACAAATGAAAAAATGATTTCGCATAAATACCCTGAGAAAATATACGAATTCTGAACATTCCACTGAAGACGTTACTTAAAAAAAAAGTACTTTTGCCGAACATTTAACCTAGTGTCTTGGTATCTGTGCTTTATAAAGATAATTTCCCAGGGTGTGTCTTGCGGGAGAAACAAGCAGCAAAATTGTCTCCCCTTCTTGCTGTCAGTTTTCAAATATGTCTAACACTCAGTGTTTTCCATATTGAATAGCAGTGAATGCATGCTATGCAGTAACCCCAGGGAAATCAAGGCTGCACAGGATTTTGAAAAAAGAATCTACGCTGGCAATTCGTGGTTGAGCAAAGTAAATAAGGGGAAAAACTCCTTCGAATAATTACAGAAAGTTTTCTGGTTCCATCCAAGAATTAAGCATTTTCCCTTTCAATGAATTGGCCGAAATCCTTCGTTGCAACATCCCTTACGTAAAAGCACACACACACACACACACACACACACACATATATATATATATATATATATATATATATCTCGTATCCAAACGTGGATAAAGAGAATTTTAGAATGGAATTTTTATTAACCCGTCAGATTTTTATCACACAATTATTGTATTGCCCATGTGCAAATCTGTTGGAATATTTTTATGCGACATATTTTGAGCGTTATATATATATATATATATATATATATATGATTAAACATAGTTTGAAGGTATGCTAACATCACACTTTCCGATGCAATCTTCAGACTTGAGTGTGATATATATATATATATATAATCATCCGAAGACAGATCTGTTTCGCTGTATCGCAGTTCATCAGTACGGTTAGACTCCGATTTCTTTTTCCGAATTGGCGTCAGTCGGCGATTCTTCCTCTGGGTCATGGGCGCTCGGCAGAAGAAAGCAGACTTTTTAGCGCGTATATTATCAGTATACACGCCCAATAGCCAGAGTGCTCTAATTCATTATTGAATGAGCGATGCGTACATGCCAGAGTAGCTACTGTTTTTCAAAGTCTCCCATTCTTATATTTTATAATCATATCGCCCCAAGCAAGGTATTTTACTGCCACTGTTTCGCAGGGGTTACATCGGAGGAAAGTTATGAGAAAGAGTGACAGGTTATAGGGCGTTTAAGGAAGTGAGTAAGTGAAGGATGAACATACTGTTGGGATTGGAATGGACGGAGAAAGAAGCATGATCCGTGGCCCAGGGGTAGAGACACCGACTGACGCCAAATCGGTCGGGTTTTGAGCCTGGATTGTGTAGCAATCGGAGTATAACCGTACTGATGAGCTGTGATACAGCGAAACAGATCTGTCTGCGGATGACAATAATTATGCTCTCACACCCTGATTGAGCACCCCTGGAAGAAAGGTAGACTTTGAAAAACAGTAGCCACCCTAGCGTGTACCCATCGCTCATTTCAGTAAAAATGAAATTTGAGCACTCTAGCTATTGGGCGCGTAATATGATATGCGCTAAAAAAACTGCCTTCTTCCACCGAACGCCCCGTGGCCCAGGGGTAGAGTCGCCGACTGACGCCAAATCGGTCGGGTTTCGAGCCTGGGTTGTGTAGCAATCGGAATCTAATCGTACTGATGAGCTGTGATACAGCGAAACAGATCTGCCTGCGGATTACATATATATATATATATATATATATATATAAATATATATATATATATTATTTTCAGATGGAGTGTATCTGTGAAAGAGTAAAATGAAGAAAAAACTATTCTTAGACAAGCAGTTTCGTCCTCTAGAAGAATTTATCAAGGCAAATCTAGAATTTATTTTGTTGCACGTGTTTATGTACAAAAGCAACGATGCCATTGTTTTATTATGTTCTCGAATGCGTCTTTTTAATTAATTATTGAAAATTTTAAGTAATGAACCGACACCAACTCAAGTAATGTTACTGCTTTAGATTGTTGGATTAAATTTGGTTCAAAACTAAATTTAAGGAATACCTTGTGATGGTTAGAGTTCTCTATCTGTTAAATGTCAACCATCGCACTTTGAGTGTTATTCTTGCGACAATTTAATAATTCTACTTGATATTTTTTGCACTTAAATGTACAGAATGGGTAATGTTGTAAGGTAGTATATCGTAGTGGTCGATACTCAAGTAATTAGTCACACAAACTAGAGCCAACCTCTTGTTCTTGTTCAAAGGAGATGATTAATAGTCTCTACTCTTCCCATATTGATATGTCTCTGACTGGTTGCCCACATAATAATGCCTTTAAGAATGTATTCGTTAATTATATTTCTGTCTGGAGATCCATTGATTCTTCTTCTTCTTCTATGTGCCTTGTACTTTCAGGACGTAAGCGATCATGGCTTTCTACGTCTCCCTATCCCTGGTGGCTCTTAGTATGTTTTCTCCTGTTACTCGACGCAACCCCCGTTCCGTCATCCACCTGATCAGGCCCTTCAAATATGTTAACCGCTGCCTTCCTTTGTCTCGTCTTCCTTCTATCTAGCCTATCAGTATCAGGTTCTCCAAGCCCTTCTTCCTCATCGCATGTCCCAGGAACTTTAGTTGTCTTTTTCTGATGCTCACTATTAATTTTCTTTTTGTTGACTTTCTTTCCAAAACCTCATCAATGCTCACATGCACGGTCCATGATATTCGCGGCATCCTTCTGTAGAACCACATTTCTGCTGCTTCAGTTTTTCTCCTCTAAAATTCCTAAAATTCCTAAAATTCCTAAAGGCTGATTATTAAGGAGTGATACTAGAGCGGGAAAATATTGCGTACATTAATTTCAACTTTTCTTATTAATAACTACATTTTTTCTTTCCAGGTACGAAGATGGACTGAAAGTTTAATGGGCTGCAGTTATTAACAAGCAGAGTTAAAATTAATGCATTCAAGATTTCATTGCTCTAGCATCATTTCTTCATAGTCAGCCTCTGAACCTTTCAGCCCATTCTCATAAGATGAGGAAAACAGTCCAAACTGTGTAAATAACGTAAACAGAAACTGCAGTTATTAGCAAGCAGAGTTAAAATTAATGCATGCAAGATTTCACAGCTCAAGCATCATTTCTTCATAGTCAGCCTCTGTATTTTTCAGCCCATTCTCATGTCTAAAAAGAAACAATGCAGTTATGGAGTTAAAATTAATGCATGCAAGATTTCACAGCTCTAGCATCATTTCTTCATAGTCAGCCTCTGTATTTTTCAGCCCATTCTCATGTCTAAAAAGAAACAATGCAGTTATGGAGTTAAAATTAATGCATGCAAGATTTCACAGCTCTAGCATCATTTCTTAATAGTCAGCCTCTGAACTTTTCAGCCCATTCTCATGTCTAAAAAGAAACAATGCAGTTATGGAGTTAAAATTAATGCATGCAAGATTTCACAGCTCTAGCATCATTTCTTCATAGTCAGCCTCTGTATTTTTCAGCCCATTCTTATGTCTAAAAAGAAACAATGCAGTTATTGAGTTAAAATTGAGTCTATAGTCTATAGCCAAGTCTATAGAACCTAATCTGTACTGTTATCTGTCTCATAGCTAGAGAAAGAAGAGATGTATATTATTACGTAGTAATTAATGGGGGATCATTTTATTAATTCATAACAATAGTAAATCGATCCCCCACTTTATGACCAGTAGAAGCCTTAATCATGATTCCATTTATTATATTCAGTCAGTCAGTTAAGTGCCGTACATGATACACGCTTTAGGCGATCATATCTTGAAAGAGACATGACTGACTGGGCAGAAGATTATCCCGCAGTAGGTTGCCATTGCTTTCTACGATAGACTGGTTGCCAGCCAAGGCTATAGAAACCATTCTGTCCTGTTATTTAACCCATAACTGGAGGGAAAAGACGGATTAATACCTTTCCCAGGGGTATTTACGCGTAAATAAACGCGATGAATTCAACTGAAATTCGAACTCGGCTCTCCGATTTCTCGTTCCGAGCAGATTTCCACTGCACCACAGCACGCATCTAAAGGTTGTCTCGTGTGAGGCACCGGATGCCAAGGCCCAGTAATTGAACTAGAGGCCTTTAATCTAACTCTCCAAACTGAGCTGTTTCGGCCGACAGAGACTGAATACAAGAGTTCAATAAATCTGATTAAACTGAGAACAAGGGAAAGATACAATATTTATTAAGAATTTTTCTTTTTGAGAAGATCAGGAAATTAAAAAAGATTTTTTATAGAAACATATAAATCTAAATTGGTATGTTGTTGATTTTTGTATTAAAATACTATATTTTTTCATTATTACAAAGGCTTTTAATTTTGATATTTATCTTGTTTTCTTGTTTGTCTGTTTTTTTGGGGGGGTTGACAATTTCTCTAATCACATCTGATCTAATTCGATCTTCAGCTATCAATGTAAACGACAATAAATTGAAATAAAGATATAGCTTCTAACGTAACTGGAACGTTCACTTAATAAAACAAAAGATTTTAAAACATGTTTGAACATTACTCTAAAGAATGTCTGGCGCTTTTGCTATATATCAAGAGACAAAATCTTGACAGAATCCAAAAAAGTATCTGCAATGTTGTCGGTCTTGACCTAGCATCTCAGCTTTAATCATTTTCTTACTGCCATAACGTTGCTTTCTATAAATATTTTGATGGCAATATAGGAATAATTTCTCACTGCCGACAATTGTGCTCGAACAGGGATCGCCAGGGAGTAAACACAGTCGACCTTTTCAAGTGGTACGGTGCTGCTGCGATCACGCGAAACATAGAATATATATGGATGGGTATAGAGTGATTAGAGTCGGAGAAGAATAAGTGTCTGACGAACTATTGTTCGAAGGCGTAATTGTACTTGTATCTGTGATTTACAAAGTGACTTTACTAAAGTAGAAATTATAAAACTTGTGTGTGTGAGAGAGACAGAGACAGAGACAGACACACACTGACTGACTGACTCAAACACATACACACGTTTGAAGGGTTCGGAGTTCCTGGCACCTGAATAAGGCTGAAACGAACGAAACGTCATTCGTAATCTTTCTTTTTAATTTTATTAAGAATTCTTTAGAAACAGATATTCAGCTTTCAGAAAAACATGACAGATATTTCTCTTTTTGGGATTAAGTTGAACATTGACTTAAGCCAGCGTGGTTGTTTACCGGTAAAGAAATTTGGTCTAAACAGAAGTTTAGGCTGTTATATTTGGATCGACAAAAACAATAGAGATAAACAAAATAATGACTTTGATAAGGAAGATATTGGTGGAGATTAAATAGCGAGACGTTATTGTTTACTAATGGTGAAATATGAATCTAGCATAAGATATGCCGTTATATTTGGGTTATCGGAGAACGGCCGAAATGTACAAATATTAATTTTAGCAAATATAAATCGAAATAGCGCTCACTAAGCCAGACACTCGTCGTAAAACACTCGTGATCACACATGATAAGTGCATGGCGACCTAGCTTATGAACCTCCGAACCTTCGAACCATCGAAAAGTTGTTTGTTTGACTTTCTACGGACATTATTTTTTCTTTCTATTTCACTTTGCTGGATTCTAAATATTAAACACCGGCTTCCCCTGCCGTGTCTACATCCTCAGTCGACCGCGAGCGAACAACACGTCTACTTTCTGGATCCAATAATCACAACGTGGGCAGGAAACAGAATTAAACCAGTGAGCAGTGGACCCATGATGCTCAGGGACCTGGCAGCCATAGTGTTAAATATATAGCCCTGTGACCAGGACTTGACCCCTGGGAGCCATAGTGTTAAAAACTAACGACGAATTTTGTTGAACTTAATAAGGTTTCAAAGGGTACTGGCGACGTGATTTTGTTAATCCTAGCAAGGTTGCAAAACATATGTTCTGATGAACCTTCCTCTTTGTTACCTCGACTTCATAAATTTAGGCGCAAATAATTCAAAAGCATTGCAAAGTGGACTACATTTTTTGTCAACTCTCACGATTTTTACCTGCTGCTATACTCTTTTGCTGCAAAGCAAAACAAAATACTTCAACCCTTGGTCTTTAGCTAAATATGAAATATTACAGACGCAGCAATTCTCATGGTCTAGTATGTTTAAATTTGGCTGTGACCCAGAATTAGTTTTAAGCTACCGTCTTAACCTTATTTATTTTACTATTTGTTCAACCAGTATAAAGCCCAAGAGCCATTCAAGGTAGATGGTTTGTAAATGAAGGCTATATATATATATATATATATATATACAAGAAGAGGAAGAAAGAAAGAATTGTAGATTAGGAGGATATCTGCAATATGTACTGGTTGTCCCTAAGCTTAAAGAAAGCACCCTTTCGGAATTTTGTCCCATAAACTAGTGGCTTTTGGGAAGAAACTGTTCGAATTGAACTTCTTTTGTGTTCTATAAAATGGTGGCTCTTGGGAAGAAACTAAATTGAACTTCTTTTTTGTCCCATGAAATAGTAGCTTTTGGGAATAAATTGTTCGAACTGAACGTCTTTTTCGTTCTATAAAATGGTGGCTCTTAGGGAGAAACTGTTCGAATTGAGCTACATTTTTGTTCCATAAAAAGAATAAAATTTTTTTAAAATTATAGAAATAAATAAAGAAAAAAAGATAAAAAGAAAAGATAAATATTAGTAAAGAAAATATGTATATATAATTATTCGAAATAAAAGAAAAGAAAATTTTCTGTAAAAATGTAAATTATCAGAAAGAAAGAATGAAAAAAAAAAAAGAAAGAAAAATCTTGGTCCAGAAAGAAAGTTATCGACAAGAAAGAAAAAAAAAAAGAAGAAAGAAAAAATATAAAAAAATATTGGTAAAGAAAATAAGTAGATAAAATTATTGGAAAAGAAAGAAAAGAAAATTGTCTCCAAAGAATGGAATAAATAAAAATATTATCGGAAAGAAAAAAATATGGGTATCGAATAGAGTAAATGAAGAATTATCAAGACTGGAAGAAATTATTACAGGAAATTAGAAAAAAGAAGTCGAAAAGTAATGACCTTATTTTTACTTTTTTAAATTTAAAAAGAGCGAAATGAAAAAAAAATTACATGAAAAACCAAAATCAGAAATCATGATCAAAACAGCACAATAAGTGGAAAAAAAAGAAACTGAAATAAAACACGAGGCAAAAGAAAAGAAAATATCTAACAATTCAACATCTCAATATGTTTTTAAGTGTCCATGTTTTTTTCCTTAATGCTGATTTTAATTTCTCTTTTCCCAGAGGCTCTTTTTTAGAACTTAAACAGCAACGACAATAAATGTTCTTTAGAAGAGAAGAAAAAAAAGAAACAAGATACAAAAACCACATGCGTATCAATTTCAACTAAAATTGGTAATGACTCCTTTATTTTCACTCTCAAAAAAGGGCGGTAATCAATTTAAGATGGTAATCTTCAAATGTCACCAGATAAAAATCCTCCTTTTACTCTCAAAAACTAAACTAAAGCAAAAATCTTCGATGTGCTTAAAAGAAATTCAAATTCTGAAACAAAGAAAGTAATAGTGGCTCAAACCGTAACAACGTTGTCACTTTCAATTTTGTCATTAATGCCACCAAACTGCATCGGTAACAGTGATTCCCACTATTGCGGTTTAAAATTCATTTTAATCTTTTCGCACGAATTTTTAAAGACAAATTATAACAAAAATGCATTTAATCTTACAATCAGAAAGAGATACTAGAAATGTCTGAAACACTCTTACCCGTCATCAGTATGGGTGACGCTAGTCTATCAGAAAGTAATGCACTGCGCCTCCTCGGCCTCACTCTCACAACCAACCTCTGGTGGAATGAATACATGGAATCAATAGCTACAGCTACTGCTAAAAAGATAGGGTCACTGTGTCGAGCCAGGAAATTTTTCTCGTCAGAATCCATCTTACACATATACAAATGTACCATTCGTGTTTGCATTGCCATATTTTGTCGGACGCTCCTACTATTCATTTCGGGGTTCTCAACAAAATTTAAAGGAAGATCTGCAATGTAATCGATTCTGATTTGGCCGCTCGACTTCAGCCACATTCTCACCGTCGGGATGTGGCTTTCCTCTGTTTTTTCTACAAATATTTTCACGGCTTCTGACACTGACGAGCTTATCTCCCTAGTGCCCCCTCCCCAGGAATCTGGTCGTACTACTAGACTGGCATCTAGGTCCCACCCTTTTACAGTAAAAACAGTCAAATGTAACCTTCTACTCTAACAGTTTCTTTTCTCGCACTTCCTGCTTTTGGAACTCTCTTCTGTATACCTGTTTCCCTGATAGCTACAATCGCCAAGAGTTTAAGTGCAACGTCAATTGCCATTTTCTACCCCCTCCATTCCCATTTTCTCTCATCCTTTCTCCAACCTCCCTGTATCTTGTTCCCCTTTCTTTTCGCTCCTCACCCCTGCGCACATGTGGTAGTACTGCCTTGGTTGGGGTGAATCGATTAAAATAAAACATATTATAAACAAATAGGGATTGGAGAATTTGTCAAAGGACAAAGAGAAGAGATAACATTGAGTAACATGCTTAACGAGAATCTGTAAATGAATGACAACTGGAAGAGACAGTAAACGGAAAACATGATCTAAAGCTACAAAATATAAGAAGTTGTGGGGAGCTATGCCCTGAGGAAACACAAGACATAAAAGATCAATCATTTTTTTTATCGGTAACGCCACTGATGCGCAGGGGGCTACATAAGAGTAAAATGTTAGATAGAAGGAGAGTAAAGAGAAAGACGAACCAGTTACAGGGGATGTCAGAGAAAGGAGCAAGAGATGGATGGGAATACAGGTGCCATGACAGTTGCGAAGGTAGAGAAAAACGGAAAAGATATACAGGGTGATGTAGAAAGGACTGGAGTCAAGTAGATAAAAGATGGGTATTGACATTGCATTTAAATTCTTGGAGGTTGTAGCCGTCAGGAAAGCAAGTATATGGAAGGGAGTTCCACAGTCGGGAAGTGCGAGAAAAGAAGCTGTGGAGTAGAATTGTCGTCTGCATTTGGTTGATTTAACTGTGAATGGGTGGTACCCTGTTGCCAGTTTGGTTGTACGAGTAAACTTCTGTGGCAGGGTTGCTAATGACTCAAGTTCGTCGGAGCAGAAATCATGAAAATATTTATAGAACAGACAGAGGGAAGGCACATCCCATCGGTGAGGAAGTAGCTGGAGTCGAGCCGCCAAGTCGGTACCTATCACATTACTGATTCTTCTTTGAAGCTTGTCGAGAACACTGAAATGAACAGCGTGGGCGCCTGACCATATATGACAGTAGTATTCAATGCACGGATGGTTGATCTGTATATGTGCAAGATGGATTCAGGCGGAAAAAAACCTCTCGGCCCGACACAGTGACCCAACCTTCCTAGCAGTGGATTTAGCTCTTGAGTCTGTTATTCATACTTAAGAGAGCAACTTTATATTTAGTGTATATATATATATATATATATATATATATATATATATATATATTATTAATGTTCATCCAGTATAAGACCTAAGAGCCGCTCAAAGTAGAGGATGACTGAATGAGGTACATTATATAAACATGAGGAAGTAGAAAGTGGACATTATGAGGATCGGGAGGATGGATTAACGTGATGGAAGTAAAAAGGAAATCAGGGAAAAGATCGGTCAAATGTCTAGAGCATGGAAAGAAGGCTTAGAAAATTTGACACTCATTTTTTTCATTTTTTTAAGAACTATAAATGAATAACACACCAACTATGCCAGCACTCAATCAACACTAACTTTCTTTGATAGCGCTCAGATTTTGAGGTTCGTTGTGGAGATTTTTCCTTGTTAATCCATTGTCAGTTAAGTACCATACGTAATACACGCTTTGGGAGAACATGTCTCGAAAGAGACATGACTGACTGAACAGAAGATTATCCCTCAGTAAGTTGCCATTGCTTTCTGCGGTAGACTGGTTGCTAGCCAAGGCTATAGAAACCAATCTCTCCTATTATTTAACCTATAACTGGAGGTAAGAGACGGATTAATACTTAAGGGTATTTGCGTGTAAGTGAATGCAAGGAATTCAACTGGAATTTGAACTCGGCTCCCAGATTTGTCGTTCCGAGTCGACATACACTGCACGACAACGCACATCTCCTCCATTGTACTTCGCATAAACATTGTTATATGTTAGTGTAGTCCAATTTTTTTTTATTAAGATTAGGATTATTAGCTCAAAAGATACATTAGTCATTACAGCTGGTTCCCTCGAAAATCAAAAATTGCTCATGACTCGACCTAATATTTTATTTGTTTCCAATGAAATTTTCACAGAGAAAGTCAAGTGCGACCACAAAACCTGAAGACATACAGGGATAGTTAAAAATCTGTTCCAAAAACTAAACGAAGTATTAAGAAATAGGAAAATCTTGTTAGAAACAAAGAAAAGCTTACTGAACTATTATGTAATATCGGTCCTTCTATATGGCATTGAATGCTGGACAATCTCCTCAGCGACGCAGAAGATACTTGAAGTAACAAAAATGTGGTTCTACAGAAGGATTCTGAGAATATCATGGACTGAACATGTGAGCAATGATGAAGTTTTAGAGTAAATGGAAAAAAAAGGACACTTATACTTAATATCAGAAAAAAACAGTGGAAATTTCTAGGGCACATAAGGAGGAAAGAGGTTTTATAATGTTTGACACTGACACGATGTACTGAAAACAAGAGCTTGTTTACTGAATTGTTCGATAAAAAGGAGTTTAGAGGGCTAGAGAAATAGCTACAAAGAAAAGGAAATTGTGGAGTGCTATGATCGCCTTCATCCTGAAGGGACACGGCACATAGAAGAAGGAAAAAATGTAATGTTTCTTTCTCTTAATACTTTACTTAGACGACATCTTTTTGCGACTCCTATGCGATTTCGGTTTCTCGATGTATTGAACTAATTTTTTCTACTTTTGTCAACTTTTTTCTCGTCCTTATGTTCTTTTTATCTTTTTCATTTTTTCTTCATAGTTTACTAGCAGTATAGCCCGGCGTTGCTCGGGTGTAATGAAAGCTTTAAAACCAATCCATGGTCCTGGAGCTCAGACTCTTTGGACGTTGGCACGAAAGACTAAAAAGCAATAGTTGTTTCCAGTTAAAGCGAAACCGTAGACTGAAAGAAAAATGAATGAATGTAAGTTAAATTTTGATTTTCTTGTATCAATATCAATTCGACAAGTTGCAAACAAAGGCTATAGAACCCAATATGTCCAGCTATTTAACACATAGCTGGAAGAAGAAGCGACAAATTTATACTTTTCCCAAGAGTACGTTATTGGTTTGCATGGTGCAATACTTTTTCTTGATATATTTCTCAGTTATCTATTATTATTCCATGCATTTTAATGCTCACTATAGATGTAGGGTTTGAATAGTGTGTTTGAAAACCCCAGGCTACTAATGCTGTGATAATGTGCCTCCATAGTAATTGAGGGATAATAAAAAACAGAATATTCAAAACAATATTTATATTGTTTTGAGTATTGTTTTGAGTATTGTTTTGTGTCCACGAAAAATTTACATCATTTAAAATTTGAATATCTGAGTAACAACATGTCCCAGACAAACAACAATAAATGGAATTCATGCTAAACGATAAAACATTTATCAAAATTTAAACAATGTATTCAAGAGAGTGTAGATTTTATAATCAACTAGCAGTATAGCCCGGCGTTGCTCGGGTGTAATGAAAGCTTTAAAACTAATCCATTGTCCTGGAGCTCAGACTCTTTGGACGTTGGCACGAAATATTAAAAAACAATAGTTGTTTCCAGTTAAAGCGAAACCGTAGACTGAAAGAAAAATGAATGGATGTAAGTCAAATTTTGATTTCCTGGTATCAATATCAAATAAGTTGTTTTCGCCGTAAACTGAATTTTGAAGGCTAAATAAGTCCTCAGAGTAAATGGTATCATGGCTGAGACTAAAAACTACAATTATACCTACTTAGAGCCAAACCCGAAGCAAAAACTAAAATAAAAGGGCTGAAAAAATACAGACATACAGGCAGATATACACACACACACAAACATCTTGCCTTTTATATATATATATATATATATATATATATATATATATATATATATATATTATCGATTTTCTGCACTATGGTATCATGATTGAGACTATGGTATCATGACTGAGACTAATAACTATACTGCTAATATATATATATATATATATATATATATATATATATAACCCATATTTCGTTATACAGCGTGTCCATAATTTCTGATTTTATAACTTTATTTGTATTTGTGATAGAAATAATCTGAAAAAATGTTATAAAGTTTAATGCACCTAGTTTTAAAAAGTTATTAAATAATTCTTTACCACAAAATTTGCAACAATTTTTAGATAAGTAAACAGATGGATCGGAAGGGGTGGACCATATTTTTTGGCCTCCACGTTCGCCAGATTTGACTCCATTAATTTTTTTTATGGAGACATGTGAAAACAATTGTGTATACAACCAAACCTAGTTCATCAGAAGATTTGAAAGATAAGCTAACTAATGTGATTTCAGGCATTACTGTAAATCAATTGACAAATGTTTTCTGCGAACAGCAAAATCGTATGACCCTTTGTATTGCTAATGATGGAGGATATGTGGAAACTTATATAAAATGTCAATAAAACCTTAAAACATATAGATTTACTTCTTTCTAATCCTTTTTACAAATTAATTTTATCGCAAATACAAATAAAGTTATAAATTTTTTAAAGTGCTCACGAACTTTATGGACATCCTTTATAATCTTTTCCATCTACTAACGCACTTGCATTTTTATCAATACATAGGGATACCATATTACCTGATTCATAAAGATGTTCATAAAAAAATTATTCCTTTATTGCACATTTTTACCTTTCAACCTTTCGTAATTTACGAAAGAATAAACCGTATGAACTAACGCTACGATTCCAATGATAACTCTATAACAATGATGTTAACTGTCGTCTTTTAGATTTACCTATTTTGTAGCTTGTTCATAGATTCGGAAAGTGACTTGTGCAAACATTTTGCCTCTACAGAAAATTGTGAGCGTACATTTTAATCGAAAGCTCACAGCCAAAATCGATTGAATCACTTAAATCGTTCTTGAAACGGATATCCGAAGTATTGATTTTTAGTGATAAGCACCGAGTAATGGGCGAAAACTACCCAAATCTTTCAACAATAATTAGTTTTTGAATTCACAATAAAATAAGCTTCTTTAAAAGACAGGCCAACATACACCAATATATATATATATATATATATATATATATATATATATATATATAGTGATCCGCAGACTGACTTGTTTCGCGGTATCACAGCTCATCAGTATGATTAAACATCCGATTGTTTCTAGCAAGGGTTGAAACCCGACCGAATTGGCATCAGTCGGAGATTCTATCTCTGAACTATGGGCAGAGGAAGACGGACTTTATCGTATTATATATGATATGTCCGGAAAAGAATATATATATCATTCGAGCTAGTTAAGTGGTTTAGGCAAATGTCACCGGGTAGAACAATCTAGTCCGTGCTCGTCGTATGCAATTTCCTGAGACGTAGGCGTATTCAATAATCGTAGACCAATAGTCGTAGCTCTCTAGTAGTAGACCGATAGACCTCTAATGGTAGATCTCAAGTGGTAGACCTTTGGATCTTTGGACGTCCTCACTTTACTCTATATTTATGGCTGACACCAGCCAATCACATTTAATTGAGAGGGAACTAAGGTGTTTACATATTCATTACCTATTCATTACATCAATATACAATGTAAACATTTGCCCGTAGCCGAGCGTGTTCAAATTCATTACTGAATGAACGATGCGTAGATGTGTTGGTAGCTACTGTTTTTATAAAGTATACCATTCCTCCATAGTGCTCAATCGGGGTATGAGAGCATAAATATATATCTTTCTCACCTCATTTGATTGGTAGTATCACTTTGCATCTCATGCACGATGCAATCATAGCTCTGTTATCATACATTGAGCACCATTTTATTACCACCAGCAGTCAAAGAAATTTAATAATTCATGTATGCCAGGACTTTCCCTTGATTTACAATTCATGAGAGCCTCACAAATTGGACCTGACATCATTTTATATATATATATATATATATATATATATATATATATATATATATATATATAGTCATCTGCAGACAGATCTGTTTTACTGTATAACAACTCACCAATACGGTTAGACATCCAATTACTTCTAGCCAGGACTGAAACCCGACTGAATTGGCATCAGTCGGCGATTCTACCTCTGATCTATGGACGCTCAGTAGAGGAAGGCAGACTTTAGCTTGTTATATACAGTGTAAACACATGTCAATAGCTGAGTGTGTTTAAATTCATTACTGAATGAATGATGCGAAGATGTGTTGGTAGCTACTGTTTTTATAAAGTATATCATTCCTCCATAGTGCTCAATCGGCGTGCGAGAGCGTAAATAGTCATCTGTAGACAGCCCTGTTTCGCTATATCACAGATCATCAGTATGTTTAGACATACGATATAATTTATGTTCTGAAAAGAAAAAAATATAATTTTTTATATGCAGGTTTCATTAAAAATGGCCGACAAGGTATTATGGTTAAGTCTTTATATATTTTTTCATGAGCTCTTATAATTATATTTCTTTTCAGAACATAAATTATATAAAATATTCTTTTTCAGATATACTTTATCAATGATGAATTTTATTTTACGTGTAGATGCTTATTCGCAGTAGAGTTATATGTATGTTTTATATTCCGAACACGGTCAGCACATTGTGGCCGTGTTCGTAGTTGATATTATTAATCTTTGGATGATGCTATTATATTTGTCTTATAAACAAAATATATTTTTGTGTGTGTGTGTGTGTGTGTGTGTGTGTGTGTGTGTGTGTGTGTGTGTGTGAGCATATATATATATTTATGCCAGAGGAAATTTTCTCAATATTCAAAATATTTTAAAAAACTGAGTATAAAGTGTATTTACGGAAATGGTCGGCTTTTAAAAGATTCCTCATACAATAAAGAAAAAGATATCTGTCCGATGCCACAAAAGTTAAATGACCAAAATTCGTTTTTATTCACTTTTGCTTCAGAGAGAAGAATCTGTGTTAAATTTTGGAGAAAATAAAAAAAAAGTTGACATAAACACTGATTAATTTTCCTAATGTTTCGTATATATTTAAATACTGTGTATTTGGGAAGCAATCTTTTTTTTATATGCAGTTTTCATTAAAAAATTACAAAAAGGTATTATGTTAAAGATTTTTATATAATTTTTCATGTGATCTTATATTTTTCTTTTAAGAACAAAAAGTTATATAATCATTTTTCAAATATTTTATTTTTCAGAGTGCTACTTGCTATACTTTTAGCCATTATCTAGGATGAATGTAATTTTACTTGAAACTGAATATGCATCGTGCTTATATATGTGTGTAGAGTCATGTATATATTTTATTTTATTTTATTTTATATATTTAAAAATGAAAGTTTGTCTGTGTGTGTCTGTGTGTGTGTGCGTCTCCGTTACCTATAGACTCCGAAACGGCCGAACTGATTTTCTTGAAATTTTACACAGTTGAATAATAAGCATCTGCGAGTGTTCTTAGCTATGTTTTGTGTCGAGGTACGCCCGATAAATATCGATAATCGAAAAAATCGGGTTATAGAAGAAGGGGTCCGATTTTAATCAAATTTGATACATTCATAGACAAAGACATAATAAACGATATTCAAAAGTTTCAAGGTTGCAATTCTTACAATAATGCAGAAAATCGATAATATGTACTTGGTCTGATCAAAATCAGTTTTTCAGCCCTTTTATTTTAGTTTTTGCTTCGGGTTTGGCTCTAAGTAGCTATAATTGTAGTTCTTAGTCTCAGCCATGATACCATTTACTCAGAGGACTTATTTAGTCTTCAAAATTCAGTTTACAACGAAAAAACTTATTTGATATCGATACCAGGAAATCAAAATTTGACTTACATCCATTCATTTTTCTTTCAGTCTACGGTTTCGCTTTAACTGGGAACAACTATTGCTTTTTGGTCTTTCGTGCCAACGTCCAATGAGTCTGAGCTCCAGGACCATGGATTAGTTTTAAAGCTTTCATTACACCTGAGCAACGCCGGGCTATACTGCTAGTATTTTATATATTGTAGTCAGCACATTGTTGCCGTGTTCGTTGTTGATATTATTAAGTGTTGTTTTTTTATCTTTTATTAATAATGTTTCCATTACTTTATTTATTTCTTTTTTACTTTTTTTTACATGTTGCGGATAGAGTTTGGTAGATTTCCGTGTGTTCTTAAATGAGATCGAATTGAACTATGGTCTGAGAGATGCAACGGGAATCTTCTTGTCAGACATGTGGTAGTGTGTCCGATGTAATTGTTTACGAAATTTGTATTAATGAAGACCACAATTCTTCAAAGGTCATGTAAATTCGTAAATAATATTGGTTTCCTGTAATTGAGATTTTTCAGCTGAATCTTAATTTTTGACGATGAGGTTAGCTGTTTTAAATTTTGTGGAATAGATAATTAATTTATTTTTTTGGTTTAAGTCAACAGGAATTCAGTATTTTTGGATGATGTTTCGAATTTAAACACAGGTTTTAAAGGAGTGAAAATCCGTCAAAGCAGTAAATATATATAAGACAATAGATTTCCGAATTGCCTCATACACACACACACAAATATATATATATATATATATATATATATATATATATATATATATATATATATATATATAACACGTTGTATTAATTGGTTAATGATGATGAACGATGACGTTCGAAAGCACCCGGTTAACTTATTGACAATATTTGCATAAATATAACTCGGAAATAAAAAGCCTTATTAGAAAATATGAGAAAATGCAAAAAAACTCTGCAAGACTAAGTTGTCTCTATCGTTTAATACAACATGTTTAAAAGAAAAGATGACGGCAAAATATACTTACTTTATATATATATATATATATATATATATATATATATATATGAAACGATTTGTTTGAACATTATTTTTTATCGATATTCGTATTAAAGTAGATATTCTGTTTATAATCAATCACTGTTATATATTTATTTCTACCGTCCTGATTATTTATGATAAAGTTTTGTTACGAAAATGTGTCATTTACCGTAAATAATCTGGCTGGTAGAAATAAATCTATAATACTGTTTGATTATAAACAGAATATCAACTTAAATACAAGTATCGATCAAAAATAATGTTCAAACAAATCATTTCAAATTGTCGGTTGTTTATAACCAGTTTCGTTAATCTTCGTTAATTTCCGTAATATATATATATATATATATATATATATATATTTTAAACAGTTATTGATCAGAGTCAAATTAAACCAGTAAATAGTTGTATTAAAAGTGCTCAATACACATTTTTTAAAAAGTGAATAGATAAAGATTTAGCATGGAGAGCTTTTTAAATGTAAAGTCAATAATCATCTCCTATCTTACTAACCTGCATCTTCTCTCTCATGCTCCTTTCTCCGTCGACTCTACTCTCATCAGTATTCTCATCCTTTTCTTATCCACTTCCTGACACCCTTTCTCATAACTTTTCTCCTATATAACCCCCTGCAAAACAGTGACAATAAAATGCCTTGCTTGAGGCGATATATATATATATATATATATATATATATATATATAAAAATTAAGGTAGACACGTTATTTCATGGTAAATCGGAATTATAGGTCTATTTCAGGCGAACCATCATCAGATTCCGTCTTTATTGTACAGAAGATTTTACACGAATGAAATTCACAAAAGCCTAAAAACAACGGAATGAAAATAAATATCGATCCCTTAAAAGATAAAATTTAAGAAAAAATATATCATTAGATCAGTTCGGCGAATATACACACATATTCATACATACGCATATATATACACGCAACTTATAATCAAAGAGCACGCGTAAGAGCGGATGTCAACTTAAATCTAAAGATACATTCAGCAAGTCAGTTAGACTGAAAGGGAAAAGAAAGAAAGGGAAAGAAGTAGAAAGAAGAGAGGAATAAATTCAAATTAGAAAGAACAGATGATAGGAGAAAATGAAAATAACAAATAAAATATATATATATATATATATATATATATATATATATATATATATATTAACGGTGAAAGGATAAGAAATTGGGGTCTAAAAAATTAGAGATATTTAAAAGATAATAGTTAATCAATCCGTTGTAATCACAAATACCATCATGCCAACATATAATCAAAATTATACTAATTATACAATCAACAAAACAAATATAATACAATATTTTCTTTTTAATCATTTCACCCCGAGCAAGGCAGAAACGTCACTGATGTGCAGGGGGCTACATAAATGTAAAAAGATTAATTAGAAAAGAGTGAGGAGTACAAGCTAGTTAGAAAGGAACAATAGAAAGCTGAGAAAGCAGGTGCAATGACAGATACATGGGCGGAGAGAAAGTGAAGATTATACAGGGGAGGGGAGAGAGCTAGAGTCCAGTGGTTAGTAGATAAGTATTAACTTTGCATTTAAATTTCTGGAGGTCGTAGCCGTCAGGAAAGCAAGAACATGTGAGTGAGTTCCACAGGCGGGAAGTGCGAGAGAGGAAGCTGCAGGAGTAGAATTGTCGTCTGCATTTGGCGAACCTGACTGTGAATGGGTGGGACCCAGTTGCCAGTCTGGTTGCACGGGTAAACACCTGTTGAGGAGGCATCAGTGACTTAAGCTCATCCGAGCAGAAGCCATGAAAGTATTTATAGAAGAGACAGAGGGAGGCCACATTTCGACAATGGGAAAGTGGCTGCAGTCGAATCGCCAGATCGGTACCTATCACATTACAGACTCTCCTTTGGAGCTTGTCAAGAACACTGAGGAGAACGGCAGGGGCACCTGACCATAAATGGCAGCAGTAAAAAATTTAAAAAAATTAATTTAAAAGTAAGCCTAATTATTCTATTTAAATTTAGTTGTTTAAACTTAATTACTTAGTTTAAAAATAAATTTACATATTATTAGTGAAAGGATAAGAACTTGGGATTTAAAAAAAACCTAAGAAAATTAAAAAATTAAGCTATAATAGTTAATCAATCCGTTTTAATCGCAATTACCACTACACCACTATATAATCAAAATTATACTAATTATTCGGTTAACAATACAAAAATAATAATACAATATAACTTAATAATGTAGGTAAATTTTTTCGGTCAAAGGTACAGTTATAATACAGTATAACTTTAGTAATACAACTCGCACGCACACACACACACACACACACACTTAAATACATACGCACACACACGCATATATATGCACACGCATATATGTACACGCACACAAATATATATACATACACGACACACACACACACACACACACACACACACACACACACACATATATATATATATATATATATATATATATATATATATATATATATATATACATACACTCATTCACCCGCAAAAACAAATATGTAAGCAATGCCATAGACATATGTAAACTCGTATAAAAAAAATCGACACATATAACAATAAGGTACAAATAAACAATATATATTCCGTAACATAACCTGATGTGTGTAAAGACTTCAGGGGAAGGAATGAGGGGCTAAAAGTTTAACATAATTTAAAACGGCTCCTATGTTGTTCCCTCCTCAGATTCAGCAGGTCCAATTGGTGTTTGTGTTTGATGATAGTGATTTTTTCATCCAGGTATAAGCGACGGCAATCTTTGAAGTTGATGGGTGTGTTAGATTTTTTAATGATATTCCATTTAATCTTAGGGGTTAAGTTCTTATCTTTTCAATGACCAGAGATCACTCATACGTCTAAATCGACGGGAGAGTCCATAATATATATATATATATATATATATATATATATATATAGTCATCCGCAGACAGATCTGTTTCGCTGTATCACAGCTAATCAGTACGGTTAGACATCCGATTGCTTTTAAACCCAAGATTGAAACCCGACCGAATTGGCGTCAGTCGGCGGTTCTACCTCTGAGTTATGGGCGCAAGGTAGAAGGAGGCTGACTTTTAGCGTATGTATCATCGGCCAGTAACCAGAGTGCACTAATTCATTACTGATAGATAGATAGATAGATAGATAGATCAGATAGATAGATAGATAGATAGATCAGAAACATAGATAGATAGATAGATAGATCAGAAACATAGATAGATAGATAGATAGATAGATAGATCAGAAACATAGATAGATAGATAGATAGATAGATGAAACATAGATAGATAGATAGATAGATAGAACAGAAACATAGATAGATAGATAGATAGATAGATAGATAGAAACATAGATAGATAGATAGATAGATAGATAGATCAGAAACATAGATAGATAGATAGATAGATAGATAGATAGAAACATAGATAGATAGATAGATAGATAGATAGATAGATAGATAGATAGATAGAACAGAAACATAGATAGATAGATAGATAGAACAGAAACATAGATAGATAGATAGATAGATAGATAGATAGAACAGAAACATAGATAGATAGATAGATAGATAGATAGATAGATAGATAGAAACATAGATAGATAGATAGATAGATAGATAGAAACATAGATAGATAGATAGATAGATAGAAACAGATAGATAGATAGATAGATAGATAGAACAGAAACATAGATAGATAGATAGATGGAACAGAAACATAGATAGATAGATAGAACAGAAACATAGATAGATAGATAGATAGATAGAACAGAAACAGATAGATAGATAGATAGATAGATAGATAGAAACATAGATAGATAGATAGATAGATAGATAGATAGAAACATAGATAGATAGATAGATAGATAGATAGATAGATAGAGACAGAAACATAGATAGATAGATAGATAGATAGATAGAACAGAAACATAGATAGATAGATCAGAAACATAGATAGATAGATAGATAGATAGAACAGAAACATAGATAGATAGATAGATAGATAGATAGATAGATAGATAGATCAGAAACATAGAGAGATAGATAGATCAAGTATAGATAGATAGATAGATAGATAGATAGATCAAGAAACATAGATAGATAGATAGATAGATAGATCAAGAAACATAGATAGATAGATAGATCAGAAACATAGAGAGATAGATAGATCAGAAACATAGATAGATAGATAGATAGATAGATAGATAGATAGAAACATAGATAGATAGATAGATCAGAGACATAGATAGATAGATAGATAGATAGAACAGAAACATATATATATATATATATATATATAGACCAGAAACATAGATAGATAGATCAGAAACATAGATAAATAGATAGATCAGAAACATAGATAGATAGATACATACATACATACATACATACATACATACATAGATCAGAAACATAGATAGATAGATAGATAGATAGAACAGAAACATAGATAGATAGAACAGAAACATAGATAGATAGATAGATAGAACAGAAACATACAAACATAGATAGATAGATAGATAGATCAGAAACATAGATAGATAGATAGATAGATAGATAGATAGATAGAACAGAAACATAGATAGATAGATAGATAGAACAGAAACATAGATAGATAGATAGATAGATAGAACAGAAACATAGATAGATAGATAGATAGAACAGAAACATAGATAGATAGATAGATCAGAAACATACATAGATAGATAGATAGATAGATCAGAAACATACATAGATAGATAGATAGATAGATAGATCAGAAACATACATAGATAGATAGATAGATAGATAGATAGATAGATAAACATAGATAGATAGATAGATCAGAAACATAGATAGATAGATAGATAGATAGATCAGAAACATAGATAGATAGATAGATAGATAGATCAGAAACATAGATAGATAGATCAGAAACATAGATAGATAGATAGATAGATAGATCAGAAACATAGATAGATAGATAGATCAGAAACATAGATAGATAGATAGATAGATCAGAAACATAGATAGATAGATAGATAGATAGATCAGAAACATAGATAGATAGATCAGAAACATAGATAGATAGATAGATAGATAGATCAGAAACATAGATAGATAGATAGATAGATCAGAAACATAGATAGATAGATAGATAGATAGATAGATCAGAAACATAGATAGATAGATAGATAGATAGATAGATCAGAAACATAGATAGATAGATAGATAGATAGATAGTTCAGAAACATAGATAGATAGATAGATAGTTCAGAAACATAGATAGATAGATAGATAGTTCAGAAACATAGATAGATAGATAGATAGTTCAGAAACATAGATAGATAGATAGATAGATCAGAAACATAGATAGATAGATAGATAGATAGATAGATAGATAGATAGATCCGAAACATAGATAGATAGATAGACAGATAGATTGATCAGAAATACATAGATAGATAGATAGATAGATAGAAACCGAAAATGATATCTAAACAAATAAAAAGAAAGGGAAGCTCCTTTTAAATAGCGTCTCTATCTCCCATTATTTCTACTCGCTGATGAAATAACAGATATTATTTCGCGTTGGCGTCACAAGTTGATTGAAGTCCCCAATTAAAAACGGAACCGATTAAACACTTAATTAAAAGATCGCGAATTACGATAACTAATCGAACTTATTCGAGCTTCAAGGGAAGATGGAATCAAACGATTTCTTACGATGGCCATTTACTGTTTCTTCTTTCTGCCAGAGCGAAATTAGGTTCTTTTATGAATTACCAAAAAACGTACAAGTCATTTAGAACTGTGCAAGAGGAATTTTGTGAATCACCCATAAAATTAGTTGTTTTTTCTTATTTTCCAATTCTTTGATTTCGGTGATGTTCCGGACGGACACATAAACGCAAGATCTATGTATTTAAAGGGCAACAGTGGCAGACAGCACGGCGTCCACAGCATGCTGCAGAGAATATGCGGCCGCAGTGTTAGCAGCACGGACTGTTGGAAATCTGTTTTTAACTGATTAACCGACAGCGAAAGGTTCCTTCCAGAAGCTAAGCAAAGTATTAAGAAACAGGAACACTTCATCGTCGATACGTCGAATTCGTTTCATTCAGTTACTCGCAAATTGAGAAAGGTATTAATTTATCCTCCAGATATGGGTTGAATAGCAGGACAGATCGGTTTCTATTACCTTGATTGGCAACCAGTCTATCGCAGAAATTAATGGCAACCTACTGCGGGAAAATTTTCAGCCTAGTCAGACATGCTTCCAAAGGGACATGATCGTCTAAACGTGTGTTCCGTACGGCATTTAACTGACTGATTGACTGAATATGAGAAAAATAAAGTAATACAAGGCAAATCAAAGCAAGACAGTAACAACGTCAAAATTTACGAAATCACACGTAAAAAGAATACAGTTAAATTGTCATTGTTGTCTGAATTCATGGCAAGAAAGAAAAATGTGCGGGTATAACTAAGAATTTTCCATTTCTATTGTTTAGGCATAAATCTCTGCATGAATCTGTCGGATTTGTCTATAAATTTGCGAAGGGGAATTTTTTTAGCTGTCATTTCCAGAGAGTGAAATCAACAGTCCCAACCTCTAGCATTTTCGTGCGGTATGTCTTGAGTTAAAATTCTGGCTCACTTTTGGTGCCCGAAGAGATATTAGAACCGAACATATGTCACCGGTGTTTACTCGTGCAACCAGATTGGCAACTGGGTCCCACCCATTCACTGTTAGGTTAGCCAAATGCAGACGACAATTCTACTCCTGCGACTTCTTCTCTCGCACTTCCCGCCTGTGGAACTCGCTCCCATATTCTTGCTTTCCTGATGGCTACAACCTCCAAGAATTTAAATGCAATGGCAATACTCATCTATTAACCACTGGATTCTAGCTCACTCCCCACCCCGTATATCCTTCCCTTTCCCTCCACCTATGTAACTGTCATCACACCTGCATTCTCATCTTTCTATTGCTCTTTTCTAACTGGTCTGTACTTCTCACTCTCTTCTAATTAATCTTTTTACAGTTATGTAGCCCCCTGCACATCAGTGGCATTTCCGCCTTGCTCGGGGTGAAATGATAAAAAAAAATATGCTACCAAAACAGTTTTCCTACTATTTCTTTCAAAAAATAAGGCTGAGTGTCTGGAAGATCTTCGATAACCTCACAGCCATGTTCTCTATTGAATGTATAGTGAAAATAATGGGATGTCGCCTGACTCGTTCAATTGGTACACCTACAACTAGATTGCAACAACAGATAAAAGAGACGTTAAATAATGTCTCAAAAGATGATCCACTCATATGCATACGTGGTTACAGACGTGTATGAACAGCCATAGAGGCTATAAAGAGTCAGTCAGTTAGTTAAGTGCCATACGTGATACACGCTTGGGCGATCATGTCTCTTTTGAGACATGACTGACTGGGCAGAAGATTATCCCGCAGTAGGTTGCCATTGCTTTCTGCGGTAGACTGGTTGCCGACCAAGGCTATAGAACCCAATCTGTCCTGTTATTTGACCCATAACTGGAGAGAAGAGACGGATTAATACCTTTCCCCAGGGTATTTGCGCGTAAGTGAATGTAAGGAGTTCTACTGGAATTCGAAGTATTAAATTATAAATTGTAAATTGAAGCATATGCATTGACTTGTACATGTGAAAACTGTGTACAGTACATCTTGAGTAAATTGAAACATATTCAGATGTTTCAATTCTATTTTCCAGTAAAAAATACGCACAGACACGCATATATATATATATATATATATTTTCTAAACATATACTGTTAAATATAAGAGACAATGAATGCCTGTTATGTTTAATCATGAGCCATTCTAAGCATCCTATTTTGGCTTTAATTTCAGGTGAAAATAAAGACAAAACTCTCCAACATTTGGATAATTTTTTATTAAGTTGGTTCTAAGCTTTCGGCTCACATGAGCCATCTTCAGAGAGGTTACAAGGACGTTAACATAGAACATCCACCATCAAAGACGATTTTATCTTGTGTTGATATAAAACTTTGCTAAGCAACGATAACAGTTAGGTAATATCAGACAGATTTTAGTCAACAATACAATAATCCTCACGCATACACACAGTAAAAAGAACCTTCAGATATTGGAGGCCTTCTACATTAAATTCAAACAACCCACACTTAATAAAATCACGTTTAAATCTGGTCACAACACATTACATTGTATTTAAATATATGATTCTGTTATCATTTCGAGCTCTCACGTGGTGTGACGTCATAGAACCGCATTACAAATTTACGAACTGCGTTTACTATTTTTGGTAACTGTTATCGTTGCTTAGCAAAGTTTTATGTCAACACATTATGTTTTTTATGTTAACGTCCTTGTAACTTCTCTGAAGATGGCTCGTGTGAGCCGAAAGCTTAGAACCAACTTAAAAAAAAATTATCCAACTTTTGGAGAATTTTTTGTCTTTATTTTCACTTGAAATTCAAGCCAAAATACGACGTTTAGAATGGCTCATGATTAAACATAATAGACATTCATTGTCTCTTATATTTAACAGTATATGTTTAGAAAATTATCTGCTGTCATTATACACAAAATATATCTTTGTATATATATATATATATATATAGAGAGAGAGAGAGAGAGAGATATGTGTGTGTGTGTGTGTGTGTGTGTGTGTGTGTGTGTGTGTGTGTGCGCGCTCGCGCGTGTGTGTAATCATATCTCCCCAAGCAAGGCAGTTTACTGCCACTGTTGTGCAGGGGGTTACATAGGAGGAAAGTTATGAGAAAGAGTGACAGGTTATAGGGGGTGTCAGGAAGTGGATAAAAGAAGGATGGTGGAGAAAGGAGCATGAGAGAGAAGATACAAGTTAGTGAGATAGGAGATGACTATTGACTTTATATTTAAATTCTTGGAGATTGTAGCTGTCGGGGAAGCAAGTAAACGGAAGGGAATTCCACAGGCGGGAAGTGCGAGAAAAGAAGCTAATGGAGTAGAATTTGCGTTTATATTTTTTTTTGTTTCACAGTAAAAGAGTGGGACCTAGTTGTTAATCATGTGGCTCGTGTAATTTCATATATAGGGAGTACCAGTGAGTTAACTTCATCGGAGCAGAAGCAGTGAAAGTATTTGTGGAAGAGACACAGGGAAGCCACATTGCGCCGGTGAGAAAGTGACTGTATCTGAGCTGCCAAGTCGGGATCTATCACATTACAGATTATCCGTTGGATTTTGTCAAAGACCCCTAGGTGGATAGCAGGAGCACCCGATCAGATATGGCAGAATTATTCAACATATTATTATTAAATAAAGAAGACAAATTGAAAAATATATTTTTATCGCCTACGCGTTTTGTCCTGTGATGGACAATGCAGAGAGTTGAATTCTATTTTAAATTATGTATTTATTAGCCGGCAATTTTTTGTTTGTAGACACTTTTTCAAAATAAAATTCATTTCAACTTTTTGCATTGATAAAGCCCGTCCCTGGATGAAACGCGTAAGTAAGAAAATATAAAAAACAATCAGAGCACAACATTAGTGCTTTCCAGTAAAGTGAAGATGATTCATTTCTTTAGACAAAATTATCAAAGGCAACATTCATTCTTTATCGAGAAATTTTACTGGCTAACTTTTCAAAATTACGAATGTTCCTTCTCAGACATGTTGGAAAGTCCGTCAGAAACTGTCCAAATTTCATTTCAGAAAAGATAAAGTCCAGAATTCCGATTTTCTTAAGTCATCATCAAGGTAGACAAAGAAACATTATATATATATATATATATATATGTATGTGTGTGTGTGTGTGTGTGTGTGTGTGTGTGTGTGTCTGTCTATGTCAGTTTGTGTCCATGTGTGGGTTTGAAATTGATTGTAAGTAAGGGTTTTAGGAAGTTATTGAGCATATTATTATTATGTCATTTTTCATCATATTTCGATTTCTGCTTTGGTCTCACTACCAACCAAGTCTGCGGGGAGACCTAAGGCAGGTAGTGGCATGTTGTTATGGCTCCATTTCATGTTTTTCTATCTTCCCTATCATCTCCAGCATTACATAGATAAAGTTTTCCTTAGTGTGTGGGCTGTACTTAATAAGACAATTTTTTGTATATCTCTTAAGCTGGGGTTTCCAGGGATTCTTTCAATGTGTTGTTTTGTTCCATTTTTTATCATTCCAAGTGCACCTACTATCACTGGCACAACTCTTGTTTTCAATTTCCACATTTTTCCTATTTCAATTTCCAGGTCTTTATATTTTGACAGTTTTTCAAATTCCTTGATTGCTATGTTACAATCCGCTGGACAAGCCATATCAATTAATAGACAAGTTTTCTCCTTCTGGTTATTATTATTATTATTATTATTATTATTATTATTATTCCTGAATTTATATGTTTACTTTCTATATCCGGTGGTTGACACTGGAGATCAAATGACAGTAAATATCAAATCTACAGTACCTCCCTCACTATCTTTCTTGTTGTCAACACCTTGGTCTGTATAATCGCAATTCTTCGAATTTCTAATTGATAAAATTTCGATTATAGTGTTGATAAATGATTTCAAATGCCCCTAGTCTGTAGATTTTTCTAAATCCAGGTGAGGTTCTGGTGCTTTTTTTCACCAATTTTCATTTGCCTTGTTGTCCAGTGACACAGAAACATCTATGATATGCCTGCTTTTAATTTGAAACTATCAAATCCAGTCTTCTCACTTGAATGGATGGTGGGTCTCAATCACAGAGTCTATATTATTATTCTCTAACACAGCGTCTAATTATACAGAGTGTCCCAGAAGTCGCGCACCATATACTAATTTTTATTTTTTCTATGTTTCACATTTGATCTGATATGGGTGAGAAAATAACAGTACAAGGAAGAGTTAAATTGGTTTTTATGTTTGGAAGAGATGAGGCAACATACCGCTCTGTAGCTCAAGAATTCAACCGCAATCATCCTGAGCGAGGAAAAAACATTGAGACATACCATTGTCTGTCGCTTGATCTAACTCTTCCAAGAAACTGGATCAGTTGCTGTGGTCGACGAAAGAGTGCAACTGATAAAGAAACATCCACCATGGTTCTGGCGAATGTTGCTTGAAGCCCCGTGAAATCAGTAAGAAAAATAAGTCAAGAGCTAACGATTAGCAGATCTTCAGTACAACGTATTCTTAAAACACAGAAAGAGAATTGATGCATGTGTTAATGCAGAGGCTGAACAATTTGAGCATCTGTTATGATTATGATCCATAAAATTGATATTCATAGGTATTTTTATAAAAATCTGGATAGTGCGCGACTTCTGGGACACTTTGTAGTTGATGCTATTTGCTTATATGGTCGAAATCAAAATGTTTGCATATTACCCAGTATGGCATCAATGTTTCTACTCAGGGGCGGGCTTGACTGGTTTTAGCGTTCGAAACCCGGGTTCAAACCTCAGTAGAGTCGATTTGTCAAGAAGTTGACTTCTTTATAATATCTTCCTTGAGGGACAATTCTAGTGTATGGTACCGCCGAGAAGATCCTGGAAGCACTGCCAGCCACGAGCTTTTCTAAACTTTGTGAGTAAATTTCGATAAAACAAATTTCGGAAGTAGTCGATAGTTATGTTAGTACACAATCAGCGTGACCGAGGAGATGACCGCACTTATTTCGTTCCACGATTGATCATTTCTGAGTGTGCGATCCCAGCCGCTCCAGGAATTATAACTCAGACACACTCAGCATAGTTGCAGTATAAACAACGGTTTATCTCTCTGTGTGTTTTGGAGCAGGGAAGCGAGCAGCAAGTTTAACTGTTTATACTGCTCTTATATTCTCTATCAAGTCAGCTTGTCGCATTCAGTTACGACATGGTCCAATTAAAGGTCACTTGTGTGCATTGTGGTTTAATGAATATCAGTTTGGAATAAGAAATCGGTGAGCCGAGTTCGAATTCCAGTTGAATTTGTTGCATTCACTTACGCGCAAATACCCTTGGGAAAGGTATTAATCCCTTCCTTCCTTCTCTAGCTATGGGCTGGATAACAGAAAAGATTAGGTTCTATAGCCTTGGTTAGTAACCAGTCTACCGCAGGAAAAAAATGACAATCTATAGCAGGACAACCTTTTGCCTAGTCATGGATCGAAAGAGACATGATCGTCCAAGCACGTATCATGTATGGCACTTAACTAACTGACTGTTGTCTGCATTATACAGTTATTTGCTAAATTTGGCTTAACTTTAAATATGATGCAAAACGATTGTTTTACGCCCTTTCTTTCACGACGGTGGGTTAGTCTATCTTAAATGTCGACATTAAATATCTTCACTTTAGCGTTAATCACCAATCACTTGCTGGGTTGAAAACGAGTAACTATCTTAGCCAAATATACGAGGTGGTATGAAAAAGTTTATTATATATATATATATATATATATATATATATATATATATATAGTCATCCGCAGACAGATCTGTTTCGCTGTATTACAGCTCATCAGTACGGCTATATATATTTAGAAATTATAACATAAATATGTTATAATATCACTACAAAAGTAGCTATTTTGTTTCGACACTACTTGTGTCTTGTCAAGTGATGAGGTTTATTTCAAGATAAAGAATGTTAAAAGGTTAAAAACTATTCCAACCCCCTTAATCAGGGAAGCATTGTTGCATAGGCAGCGTGGACCAATTAGAATAAAGTAATTTCTAATTTGAAGGATATGAGAACAAACTTTAAAAACAATTTTTAGGGGCAGTAATATTAATATTTGATTAAATTGAGATCAGCAATTATTAATCGACTATTAGATTCATTTTATTTTTATTGCGAATTTTAAATTCCTAAGTGAATTAGAAGTCCTGACGGGATTTATTATTGGTGGCCACAATGTTAACAAAACAAAATACGCAGTCGATACAGTGTTGATACAGAAGGTAGTAAAGGAAAGTAAGAAGAAAGGACTCAGCATCAATTGCAAAGATACTGAATGTAAGGATGTGCGTTGTGGTGCAGTGGATATAGGCTCGGAACGAGAAACCGGGGAGCCGTGTTCGAATTCCAGTTGAATCCATTGTATTCACTTACGCGCAAATACCCTTGGGAAAGGGATTAATCCGTCTCTTCCTTCCAGTTATGGGTTAAATAGCAGGACAGACTGGGTACTATATCTTTGGTCGGCAACCAGTCTACTGCAGAAAGCAATGGCAACCTACTGCGGGATAATCTTCTGCCCAGTCAGTCATGTCTCTTTCGAGACATGATCGCCCAAGCGTGTATCACGTGTGGCACCTAACTGACTGACTGAATGTAATGGTTGTTAGCAAAAAGAATAGTCCAACATGCAAATTACAGATTAAGGATACTGAAATCCAACGCGCAACAATTTAGATATCTGGGAAGCGTATTATCAGAGAAAGGAAAGTGCGACATTGAAATCCGAAGATGCGCTAGAATATGAAAGATGTTTTCCAAAAGCCGAGCAACGTATTAAGAAAGAGAAAAATATTGTTAGAAACAAAAAGAAAGTACTGATATGTTCTGTCGTAACAGTTCTCCTGTTTGGCAATGAATAATTGGGCAATCTCCTCACATATGAAGAAAAGAAGTTAAGCAACAGTAATGTGGTTCTACAGAAGGATACTGAAAATACCATGGACCGAATATGTGAGCAATGAAGAAGTTCAAGTGACACATACCGAATTAATGACAGTAATTTTTACTGCGGGAAAATCTTCTGCCCAATCTTTCGAGACATGATGGCCCAAGCATATATCACGTATGGCTGAACTGACATCAGAAAGAGATAGCTTAGTTTACTGAGATACACAGTGAGGAAGGAAGGCTCGGAAAATTTTATACTCACAGAGCAGATTGAAGCTAAGGGAGACAGAAGAAATAATGAGAGAGCTTGCTTGAACAAATAGCGGAGAGATGGCAAGAAGACAAAGTTATTAAGTGCAACAAGGAACAGGAAATGGTGGAGAACCATGATAGTCAACGTCTTGAAGGGACATGGCACATAAAAGAAGAATGCGTTGTCTGCAGATTTTACCGAGAGTTTGAACGTACTGATCTTGTCCAAACCATTGATAACACCAGACTGCCCACGTTTTCCAAGAAACTATTTGATATAGTTGAAGTATAAACCAGAGTTTTTCTCTGAGGTTGTTGAAGAAGTACATATGTGTCTATACAGATTTCTACAATATGAATTTTCTAGCCAAATGAGCACGCTCTGAAACCAAAACACAATTATTATTATTATAGCTGTTCCTATTTTATAGTGGTTGTTTTTATATTATACTAGCAGTATAGCCCGGCATTGCTCGGGTGTAATGAAAGCTTTAAAACTAATCCATGGTCCTTGAGCTCAGACACTTTGGACGTTGGCACGAAAAACTAAAAAGCAATAGTTGTTTCCAGTTAAAGCGAAACCTTAGACTGAAAGAAAAATGAATGGATGTAAGTCAAATTTTGATTTCCTGGTATCGATATCAGATAAGTTTTTCGTCGTAAACTGAATTTTGCAGGTTAAATAAGTCATCTGGGTAAATGGTATCATGGCTGAGATTAAGAACTACAATTATACCTACTTAGAGCCAAACCTGAAGCAAAAACTAAAATAAAAGGGCTGAAACAATAATGACATACAGGGAAATAAACAGACACACACACAAACATCTTGCTTTATATATATATATATATATATATATATATATAATCGATTTTCTGCACTATTGTAAGAACTGCAACCTTGAAACTTCTGAATATCGTTTCTTATGTCTATGTCTATGAGTGTATCAAATTTGATTAAAATCTGACCACTCCTTCTATAACCCGATTTTTTCGATTATCGATTTTCGAAATTTATCGGGGGTACCTCGACACCAAACCTAGCTAAGAACACTCGCAGACGCTTATAGTACAACTGTGTAAATTTTCAAGAAAATCAGTTGAGCTGTTTCGGAGTCTATAGGTAACGGGGACACACACACACACACAGACAAAGTTCCATTTATAAATAAGTTTAGATTTAGTCAGCTTGTTGTATTCATTTACAAAGTGGACGATGAGGAGTAGACTAAAATCATTAAAAATAAAGGTCGAACAACACCTAGTTAGTTGTCATTCCTGGTAACCTACCAAGCTTATTAGAGATGGAATTCTGAATAATGCACTTAAGTAAAGCAACCGGGGATAGTGGATTAAGTCGATGGGTGATCTAGATTTTGCAGGTCACAACCTCAGGATGAAAAAAAGTGTCCCACCGTAGTACAAGTGTCTAAAAGGGTGAAATGTTTATAAAATATGAAAACTGAAATTATTCTTCTTCTTTTCGGATTTGTTAAAGTTTAAATACATGGGAAGAATTTTAACAGAAAATGTGACACCAAAATCCAAAGACGTGTCGGAATAACAAAACATGCCTTCCAAAAACGAAACAAAAGTATTAAGCAACGGGAAATGCTACGTAATATCACTCTTCCTACAACCTTGTGTAAATTAATTGAAACAAAACGAATAATGTCTTCCTAGGATCTTTCACACTTTTTCTGATCACGTATACATCATCTCTTGGCATTGTTTTTCTCTTCCAACCGCACTCTCCTTTAGGTTTTAGAAAGATGGATTCAGTTTGTTTCTTCGCCTTGATGATACGACTAACACCTGAAAGGCTGACACTAACAATATGCACGATCTCTCTGTAAAGCTTGCCAGTGTGTTTGTGTAGCGTTGCAATTTTCCTGCGTTTCGTCAGTGTAAAACGGACAATGACCGTATGACAACTAATCGATAGTCGAGACAATAGTGTATAGGCGTGATAAAAATCTGATGCAATCACGGGTGACGTAATATTTTTCAAGGCCAAATAAACTTCATCATACACCCCGAAAACAGATTTATATTACTGCACACCAGTGCAAATGACCTAATCTGAGGAGGAAAAAATAGAAATCGATTACACCCTGTGGGTCTAAAACTGACTGTATGGTAAAAGAAAGGAAACTAAAGCAGTTGTTTCAATTAATTTGATCAACGAAGTATATGGCAATGAATGATGGACAATCTTCTCACAGATGAAGAAGTAGGTTTCTACAGTAGGATGTTGAGAATATCACAGACGAAGGATGTTAGCAACAAGGAAGTTTTACATAACAAATGAAGAAGAAAAATAATTATTCTGAAAGCAATTTCTAGGACATGTGGAGAATTTGACACACCGATAAGATATTGAGATCAAGCGGGATGGTTTCCAGCTTCAACTTCTTCTATGTGCTTTGTCCTTTCAGGACGTAGGCGATCATGGCTTTCCACGTCTCCCTATCCCTGGTGGCTTTTAGCACGCTTTCTCCTGTTACACCACGCAACCCCGTTCTCTCATCCACCTGCTCAGACCCGTCAAATATGTTATCCGCTGCTTTCCTCTCTCTTTTTTCCCTCTGTCTGACCTGTCAGTATCAGGTTCCCCAAGCCCCCTTTCCTTCTTGCATGCCCCAGGAACTTTAGCTGTCTTTTCTTGATGCTCAGTATAAAATTTTCTTTTCGGTTCCATCATTTCTAAAACCTCGTCATTGCTCACATGCTCGATCCATGATATCCGCAGCATCCTTCTGTAGAACCACATTTCAATTGCTTCAAGTTTTTTCCTTCATCTTTGATGATATTGTCCACCATTCACTGCCATATTGAAAAACTGACATCACATAGCAATCCAGAAATCATTTCTTTGTTTCTATCGAAATTTTCCTTTCTCTTAATACTTTACTCAACTTCTTGAACGCGTCCTTCGTTATGCCAATTCGCCTTCGGATCTCTGGGTCACACTTTCCATTTTCTGTTAGAACACTTCCCAGATATTTTTGTACCTGCTTGATTTTAGTATCCCCCACCTGTATTTGGAATTTTGGGCTGCTCTTTTTCTGATGATCATGCATTCAGTTTTCTTGCAGTTTATTTGTTGTCCTTTCTTGTCACTCTCTTCAACTATATTCTGCAGATGGTCTTCTAGCTTCCTTTCCGTGTCTGCTATCAGCACTGTATCATCTACGTACCTTATGTTGTTGAAATTGTGGCCTCTGACGACGAATCCTGGCATAACTTCTAGGGTCCTCAGCTTCAACTAACCAACCTAATTAACGTGTGCAAATGGCAAAACAGGGAGGGAAAGCGATAGTAAAAAGACAAAAATTGCTAAAAGCTCCAAAGAATAGGAAGTTGTGGAGAGACATGGTCGACCAAATTCTGAAAGCATTATCACTGCCTTGATAGAACAGAAAACACTACAGTACTTGGAGATAGCGGTAGTGGTAATTAATGAGTCTTTGATAACGATGATTTTTTGGAGGGTGGGGGGCTTTGGAGAAGATTGATGTTCTTGTTACAGATAATTAAATGTTGTCCCATCATTCCCTTGCTATATATATTGATTTATGTTCAACTGCACTGTATTTTTTTTTAATATTTTATTTTTCAAGTTTAATGACTAATCATTTGATTCTGTCGAATACGGAGATTTTCATTAAATATTGCTACTATATTCTTTATATTCTTTTAAACATTTCTGTGATGACCATCTAGAAATTGATGTAAAACCCTGTAAATGGTGAAACACATCTATTCCTCAGCTAATGGACTCTCCCTCCTATATTAATAAGAGTTAACAGGAAGTTAATGGTGGAAGTTCTTGAGAAGTTTTTGGGAAATTCATAGAAGTTCTTTAGAGTTCTATTAGAGTTCAGTAGAACTACTAGGCAGTTGATATTATTTGGCAGTTAGCCGAATACTAAGGAGTCAGCTTTCAGTGAAAGATTACCAATTTCCTAACCTTTTGGGTACGTCAAGTCGATTAACAACCGACATAGCACGATTATATCCTTCAGTGCAAAAACTACTCTACAACAAACCCAATCGAGTCGGGGCGTTAATTCAAAATTTAAGTTAAACAAAATACATTTAGGAAAATTAGTTAGGGGCAGAAAAAATATTCAGCTGATATAAACGGGTTATGGATCCAACTTCGAATGCCAAACAACTGTCATAAAAATAGTCATATTATCACGAGAGACATTTTTATATCCCTGCAATAATTTTCTTCCCTGTAGAGTCTTTACTAAAACAATTTTGGTTGCTTTTATGGCATATCAACCTCGTCGGGTCATTTATTGCCAACTAAATTTCATTTATTCATTGCTGGTAATACCCTTTTCTTTCAACAATTTATTGTTGTTTTTTATATAAGTTTTGTGTCTAGTAATACTATTTTCTCTTTCCAGTATCAAGATACATTGGGATACGAGAACCGGTGTATTCAATGTGATATGGCCGTAAGCCCCTTTAATAAATATACAAAATAGAATAAATAAATAAAACAAGTTGAAACATTGTATACACCATGATTTTTCTTTACTCTCTCTCTCTCTCTCTCTCTCTCTCTCTCTCTCTCTCTCTCTCAGAATGTCATTATTTTGTTTTTTCCATTTTCCAAGTTGTCTCATTCGAATGGAAAATTGTTGTTGGATTTTAGTTTGGAGAAAGATCAGCATTCTGAACCTAAACATCTCCCCACCTTTTATAATTCCACCCCAAAAAGCAACAGACACCTTCCTTCCTCGGCGTTGCCCTATCTTCCGACCTCAAGTGGAATCATTACATTGAATCAATAGCTAAATCCACTGCTAGAAAGGTTGGGTCACCAGGAAGTTTTTTCCGCCTGAATCCATTTTGCACATATACAAACCATCCGACCGTGCACATAATACTGTTGTCATATCTGGTCAGGCACACCTGCTGTTCGTCTCAGTGTTCTCGACAGGCTCCAAAGGAGAATCTGTAATGTGTTTGGTCCCGACCTGGCACCACGACTCCAGCCACTTTCTCACCGGTGGGATGTGGCTTCCTTCTGTCTCTTCTATAAATATTTTCATGGCTCCTGCTCCGACGAACTTTAGTCACTGGTGCCCCCTTCCACAAGAAGGTCTCGCCCTTTTACAGTTAAATCAACCATATCCAGGCGACAATTCTACTCGAACAGCTTCTTTTCTCGCGCTTACCATCTGTGGAACTCCCTTCCATATGCTTGCTTTCTTGTTTTTTTTCCTTTCTCTCTACCTTCGTAACTGTCTCCACTCCCGTGTTTACATCCTTCTTTTGCCCTTTCTCCTTCACTCCCTGTAGTTGGTTCGTCTTTGTCTTCACTCTCCTCCTGCCTAAAACTTTAACCCTTTTATGTAGCCCCATACACATCAGTGGCGGTACCGCCTTGCTTGGGGTGAAATAATTAAAAAAAAGAGTTAGATCAGAACAAAAGTTGAATATTACTGCTATATCTGACCTGGGACTGCCCGTCTCGACAGAGATCAAAAGCCTTTACGCGTCATAAGTATTTTGCTACTTCTACGGCAAATTTTTCAGCTTCATTTTTCTTGGCATAAGCTCAGACATTTACAAGCAATACCCGTCTTGCTACATCCACGCCTACGGTCAAATCCTGCTAAATTCACTGTTTTTTGATCGATCATTGCAGTTAAGTAATATCAATCCAGTACTTAGATGGGGGCTGTTTGGGAACACCGGATACTGTAAGCAGCTTCCATAAATCCGAAATGTGTTGCGTCTTTAAATAGGTGCGTACTTAAGCCGTTAAAAACAAATTATTAAATTATAATAACTCTACAGGGCTAAATAGGCATTCCGTCTGTATCTTATTGGTAAGAACGACTTTCTACTCTGAAAGTTTGTTTTTTTTTAATCCCAAGAACCGCCTTTTTTCTGAAACTGCGTGTATACTTCCTCGAATACTACAATTTTAACCACTTTAAGGTTAGCCGTTCATCCCTACGTTATATTCTACTAACTTCACTGGAATTATTTAATTCCTTGCTTCATCTTACGTATGTATCACATGCCTCATTCGATAAAATCTTCTTTGAGTGGCTCTTTAGCCTTGTATTCGGAGAACTTTTAAAGTAGAAGAAAAAACTTCTGCTTGATTAAGAAAAAGCGGTATAGACGGAATTAAATAATAGTCATAAAAACCGGCGATCATCACTCCACCGTTCACTTTCTCCGCTGTCCGCACCCATTGTAGTCCACCCCTTTCCGGTCGGTTATTGATCGCCTAACCGATTAGACAGTCCTGTCGCCAACCATCGGGATTTTCTTTTTACCCTAATAAAATCATTATTAATTCTTGGCGCAGTTTTTATAATGGTTTCCACTGCAAGCCAAGTGACAACAAGTCCCATCGAAATTTTAGCCTTCAGTATGGTTGCTGATTTTATTAATACTGTTGTTTGGGGGGCTGAAAATTTTTCGAGGATTTCTAGTTTTCCACAAATTCCAGGATTTTTAGGATTTCTAGTTTTCCAGGATTTCTAGTTTCCTAGTTTTCCCCAAATTCCAGCAGTAACGAGTAAAATGTCCCATACATATTCTACATTTTCACGTCTATAGATATCTGACTATATATAATATAATATATAAACAGGGTGTTCGATTTAGACCAGCGATTTCCAAACTGGGAAAAATTTCCTCTTGGGGAGAAATTTGAAGCTACCAGGGGGGAAATAATTACATTACCTACAAAAACAATATCTCCACAACCTACCTTTTTGAGTCAGGATTTTCTATTTTACTCATAATCAAGCCCAAAGCACGAAACCGACTGAAGGTGAAATGTGACATACGTTGCGCGCTTGCCAAAACTAACCCTGATATTGATACACTGGTGCACAAGAAGCAGCATCACTCTTCTCCCTAATTTAATTCTGAAGTAGAAGAGCAAACAAAAGTGCTTTTATTTGTTACTAACCGCTCTCTATGGCTATGCTTAGTTGTTACTAACTGCTCTCTATCCACTTTACTCTGTCACTATAAGTTTATCTGTATATTTGTACATTTGAAAAATAAATTAGTAAATAGTCTCAGTGTCTTTTAACTGCTCTTTCTCTCATATATATGAAGGGGGAAATCTGGATGGTTGAACTGGGTGTAGGGGGAAATGACAGAAAAAAGTTTGAGAACCACTGGTCAAAGGCTTCCAACATCTCTATTACAAAATGGCATCTGGTCCAGCTGCTTTGTTTCTATTCAGTTTGGCCAGTGCAGCTTCCACTATAAGTTTATCAGCATATTTGTACATTTGAAAAATAAATTAGTAAATAGTCTCAGTGTTTTTTAACTGCTCTTTCTCTCATACACATGAAGGAGGAAATCTGGATAGTGGTAGGGGAAAATGACAGAAAAAAAAGTTTGGAAACCACTGATTTAGTTAGCAATAAATAAATCCTATTGGTGAAAATTTATTGATTTCACCATTGGGTCATATTATTTGAGTTATGGCAATTATGTGTGAAAATGTATGAAAAATAATATAACTTAAATGTTCGCCAAGGCTTTGGGGGCACACCTCCTCTCGATGGTCAGAATATTAGATGACGTCTCTGCATAGTTGCTCCTCGATCTCACCAATATATCATATTATCTCATTCTTCAGTTGTTGAATTGTTGTTGGCTTGTTGGCATAGACCCTACTTTTGAGATGACCCCCAAAGGAAGAAATCTAAAGGCGTCAAGTTGCACCTTCATAGTGGCCAACTGGCATCCTGAACGTTCATTTTCGTAAAACACTTCGATAACTTTAACAAGTTGTTCGATTGTTAATCTTTTTCTGGTTGAAACTCCTAAAGATTGAAGTTGTTAGGTCTGAAAGAAATTGAAGAAATCATTTGATGCTTAAACGTAATTCACATTGAAAATCTGTCCAAGTTATTGGAATACCCTCTACAATCTTATATAAGGGTATTTTGCTATCGAATGTGACAGAAAGTCAATATTTAAAGCAGGTTTAATAGTAATACCGCGGAAAAATTGCCCAAGACCCATCGGCACGCCTGAGTCGCTAAACAATAAACCCAGACCTTATCCAAAAGAGCAGAATGCTGCCTGATAGCGATGGGGACTCAGTGGTTCGGGCTTAAAATATACATGCATAAAAAGGTATCTAGCGATCTTTTCACAACTGATATTGTTACTTATGACAATATTTCTTGAATATGTATGCTTTGAAACGATAACCATGTTTTTCTAAACTCTGTAATTGCATGTAGTTGCTCCTCGATCTCACCGATATACCTTTTATTCCTTTCTCCAGCTGTTAAATTATTATCTTGCTGGCATAGACCTTACTTTTGAGATGAACCCCAAAGGAAGAGATCTAAAGGCGTCAAGTTGCACGATCGTGGTAGCCGGTTGACAACACTGTTTTAGGAGATGATGCGACCTGGGAACTTCTCATTTAATAAAACCATTGTTGCATTGGCTGTATGGCATGTGACGCTGTCGAGATGGAACCACAAATCTTCGACATCCATAGCATTTAATTCAGGCCATAATTGCCATGACTCAAATAAAATGATCAAATTGTGAAATGAATAAAATTTCACCAATAGCACTATTTTATTTAGTATTTATCTATATTTCTAAGATAAGGTAGTATTTACAGTATTCACATTATTCGAACCATTGTCCTCATCATTGTTGCCATTTGTACATTTCGGCCGTTGTACGCTCCGGCCTTCTTCAGGTGATAGGAATTTCGAACCGAACCCATTATTACAATCACTGGGGTATATCATCCTCATTCGTTGCGTAAAGCCCCGACTGGAAGTCGTGAGTTATCTCCCTCTAACACTGCAAGTTACTTCTTCACCACTGCTGTAGCTTGGTATTGAAATCACAACTCTAGGAGTCAAGTCAGGAACTAATCAACGTCTAAATCCACTGGTCCATGTGTCCTTAAGGGAGGCTTTACGAAACGAAAGAGGATGATATACCCCAGTGATTGCAATAAAGGATTCGGTTCGAAATTCCTAGCACCTGAAGAAGGCCAGAGCGTACAAAGGCCGAAACGCCGTACAAATCGTAACAAAGATGAGGACAATAGTCCGAATCATGTAAATACTGCAGCAGTGTTTTATTTATTGCAATTTTGAACCATTTCAATGGAACACCCTATATATGTCTATATATATTTGTGATAAGACTGATATGTTATATATATATATATATATATATATATATATATATATATATATATTCTTCATATTGTACAATGTTTTAACGGATTTGGGAAGGTTCTGGTTTTTCCGCTTTTCCCTTTGCGATTTAGTGAAAAGGTCAGTTAAATGCCATACATGATATACGCTTAGGCGATCATGTCTTTTTTCGAAATATGACAGACTAGTAGGAAGAAGATTTGCCACTACTTTAGACAAGTTGCAAACAAAGGCTATAGAACCCAATATGTCCAGCTATTTAACACATAGCTGGAAGAAGAAGCGACAAATTTATACTTTTCCTAAGAGTACGTTATTGGTTTGCATGGTGCAATACTTTTTCTTGATATATTTCTCAGTTATCTATTATTATTCCATGCATTTTAATGCTCACTATAGATGTAGGGTTTGAATAGTGTGTTTGAAAACCCCAGGCTACTAATGCTGTGATAATGTGCCTCCATAGTAATTGAGGGATAATAAAAAACAGAATATTCAAAACAATATTTATATTGTTTTGAGTATTGTTTTGTGTCCACGAAAAATTTACATCATTTAAAATTTGAATATCTGAGTAACAACATGTCCCAGACAAACAACAATAAATGGAATTCATGATAAACGATAAAAGATTTATCAAAATTTAAACAATGTATTCAAGAGAGTGTAGATTTTATAATCAACTAGCAGTATAGCCCGGCGTTTCTCGGGTGTAATGAAAGCTTTAAAACTAATCCATGGTCCTGGAGTTCAGACTCTTTGGACGTTGGCACGAAAGATTAAAAAGCAATAGTTGTTTCCAGTTAAAGCGAAACCGTAGACTGAAAGAAAAATGAATAAATATAAGTTATATTTTGATTTTCTTGTATCGATATCGATATCATTATAAACTTTTAATAAAAATATTGCTATATATAATGTTCTACTAAGTATCGAGCACTCTTAATAAAATAATTCACTACAAATAGTATATATATATATATATATATATATATATATATATCCACTAATAGATACTCAACGGTCCTTATTATAATAGAGAGGGTTAATATTATTATTATTATTATTATTATTAGAAATGTGAAATTTTACACGATGGTGTAATCGTTACACTATTCCTCAAAACTCTTTGTCTCCCGTCTTCACGATTATTTATCGCATCTGGTTGGCATTCTGTGTCTTCATATATCAACTGAATACATATTTTCAATAGACGAACAAGGCTAGTGTTTCGATATTTTACGGTATCAATGAGATATAAATATGTTTCTGGCAAACAACTGCTTCTCACGTTGAGAACAGTTTATTACAACCTTCTTATATATAATACTAGCAGTATAGCCCGGCGTTGCCCGGGTGTAATGAAAGCTTTAAAACTAATCAATGATCCTGGAGCTCAGACACTTTGAACGTTGGCACGAAAGACTAAAAAACAATAGTTGTTTCTAGTTAAAGTAAAACCGTTCTTTCGTTGTAAACTGAATTTTGAAGGCTAAATAAGTCTCCTGAGTAAATGGTATCATGGCTGAGACTAAGAACTACAATTATACCTACTTAGAGCCAAAGCCGAAGCAAAAACTAAATTAAAAGGGCTGAAAAAATACAGATATACAGGCAGATAAACAGACACACACACAAACTTCTTGCCTTTTATATATATATATATGCCAGGCTATACTGCTAGTTACAATATAAAAAAAAATACGAGCATAAAGATGAAATAACAAGCATTAATAACACGAGGTTTTTAATGAAGTTTTTATTCATGTTACCCTAAGACTCAGTACATTTTGGCTACGGATAACGCATAGAATTAGACTGCAAGTGTGGAAACCACAAAGTAGTATATTTTTCTTCTTTTAAAGAGAAAGAAGAGGTATGCCGGGAAAGCAACCCTTGAAATCAAGTGTTAGGGAAAACGGTGGTTCGTGGTTGTTCAACAACTAAAAGTCATTCAAAGCATCATGAATGTGAGAATAGAATGCAGGTGACGTCAAAAAGATGAGCTGCAGCCAAGGGGGTAAAAAAAAATACTGACCCCCACCCCACAAATATCCGTTGGGGATTTGTTGGCCCGCTCAACAATCTTCTGTTTTGCGGGTGGTCACAGGTTAGGTTAGGATTCAGGCCTGTAAAGAAAATAATAGAGATGAGGAAATCATTTTAAACAAACCGTCTGGATTGAAAGCAACGAAAAAAATATGAAATCACGTAAAACGAACAATTGACATTAATTGATATGAAAGAAAGATTTGAGCGTCCACAAATTTTAAATATAAGCCTCTTGATTTTTTTAATGTTTAACGACATGTCAACTCCTTATGGGTTCATTTAATGCCGAAATTTAATTTTCTTGGGAGCGCAGAAGTAATAAAGATGTTATTTTGCTTTCACAATTTAATACATGGTAGATGATACTCCGCTTAAACTTAACCGAACTCCTTACAGCTTACAAGTTATGCAGAATTATTATCAGAAGGTTTTCATCATCAGAAGGTTGGTTGTCAGTTGGAATGTGTGGATTAGTGTAGAAGAGTGGAATAATAAAATATACATTTTTGAATGTTAAAATAGAAATTTATTATAGGGAAAGAATAACATAACTTCCTAGAAATTAATGTTCAATGAGAAAGTTAAGGTATCAAGAGTTCGTAGAAAATGTTCTTGTAATAATTGTTGAAATAAATAAGGAGAAAGAGAAAGAGAAAGAGGACAATGTTCGAGTTGACTCCTGAAGCTTCTCTCGTTACATTTTAGCGGTGTCTCTCGCTGCTCCCATCTCTGACTGTATTTACTAGCCTTCCCACGCAAGGCCGGATGTAACACATGGTCATTTTAATGTGGGTATTCCCGGCCATATAGCCGGGCCAAAAATATGTATGTCTATTTTTGCCCAGTCGTGGTTCTACCCTTCGGCGGAACCACGACTGGGTTATTGCTCTCTGCTCGGAAGCAGAGAGCTGACAGTGTTATAGTTGAAGAGTCTCAGCAACTCTAACAACAACATCTCTGACTGACCGTGACTGGTTAGAGACCATCCTTAAATATTGAATCCAGTCAAGTGGGGTGGCTCCCAAAACGATTTTTTCTTTAGCTGTGGGAAAAGCGTTTCTCTGACGTATTTTGAATTTTGCGATTTGATGACCAACCGGGATCCAGAGTTCCGCTACAATTACTAGAGGCGTTAATATGCGTGTTTCATGTTGTGGTCTTGTTGAAGTCATTAATATATTTTGAAATACAGTTTGCTTTCTTTAGGATATTGTAGGGTATTATATGAATTAATGTCATGAAAGTGTTCTTTCATGTTAGTTGATTTTGTTTAGCAACGTATCAACCCTATCGTTTATTTAATACCAAAATCTAAATTTTTTAACACAATTTATGGCTTCAATTAAATATATTTTTAACGCATGTGTAGGCCTTCAATTCAAGATAAAATGAATTGTTTGTCAATTTGCAATAAGATGTATTGTTGATAATTCTGATTGAATATATGCGTGGGTGATGCAGGGGATATCGGCTCAGAATGAGAAATCTGAGAACGGAGTTCGAAATCTAGCTGAATTCGTTGCATTCGCTTACGCACAAATACCCTTGGGAAAGTTATTCGCCTCTTTCCTCCAGTTATGGGTTAAATAACAGGACAGATTGGGTTCTATAGCCTTATAGCAACCTACTCCGTAAAAATCTTCTACCCAGTGAGTCGTGTCTCTTTCTAGACATGATTGCCTAAGCGTGTATAACTAACTGAATGTATTATTGGTTATTTTTTTCTAAAAATATTTATTGCTGGTATTTTTACAATAAAAATGTATTTTTATACTGTCTAATTTATGTTCGGGGGTTCGCTTTTTGCCAACAGCCGGAGTCTTAGCAGGTTCGTGTGAATTTGGGAACAACAGTAGTTAAGAGTTCCGATTAGAGGCCTTGCTGCCAGATGTACGACGTTTCGACCATTGTACGCTCCGGCCTTCTTCGGGTGCTAAAAATTTCTAACCGAACCCTTTATTACGATCACTGGGTTATATGAACTCCAATTCTTGCGGGAAGCCTCGATTTGAAGTCATAAGTTATCTCCCTTTAACCCTGCAAGTTATTTGTTCACCACTGTTGTAGCTTGGTATTTAACTCGCAACTCTAAGAGTCAAGCCAGGAACTAACCAACGTCGATATCCACTGGGTCATGTATTCTTAAGATAAGGACAACAGTCCGAATAATGTAAATACTGTAAACACTGTTTAGATTTAAAAAATAACAGAAATGAAAGCCATAACAAAATTACCAAGAGAATATTCTTTCGTAGTTTGAAAGCGTTACGATGAAACCTTTCGTAAGCCGAAATGACGTAATGTGGAGAATTACCTTTAATTAATATGGGAAACTTTCTTGAGCATTCACAAACCTTAAATATAATCTTGCGTTGAGTTTTTTTTTATGTGCTAAAGTTCACCTAATACAAAGCCCAAGAGCCACTCAGGGTAGGTCATTACTGAGTGGTGTTGTATGAGCATAAGAAATTCGTTATTTTAACCCGAGACTTGAAGAGATCAAAATTGTAGTGATTGGGAAAACATTCTGCCAGGAGTCTGTTCCACAAAACAGTAGGTCTTGGGACGAAGCTGTCCCAATGGAACTTCCTTCTTACGACAGGAATACAAAGGGAATGGTGATGATTCAGCCTTGTGTACGTGATATGGCGGATTTCATCTTACACATTTATAAATTCACCCGTGCATTGAATATTGTTGGCATATCTAGTCGGGTTCTCCTACTATATATCTCGAGGTTCTCGACAAAATCCAAAGAATCTGCAATATAATTGATCCTGACTTGGTATCTCAACTTCAATCACTTTCTCACTGACGTGACTTGGCTTCCCTCTGTCTATTTTCATGGTAACTGCTCCGACGATCTTTTGTTTCCTGGTGCCCCGTCTATGTGTATTTAAGCGTGCTACTAGATTGGCATTTAGGGCCCATCTGTTTACCTTTTATAGTTGAATGTAGCCGACACTTCTATTCTAACAGTTTCTTTCCTCGAACTTCCCGTCTGTGCAACTTCCTTCCGTTTGCTTGATTCTCTGATAGCTACAATCTCCAAAAATTGAAATGCAATGTCAACTGTCATCTTCTATCTTCTCGAATCCTATTGATTTTTTATCCTTTCTTTTACTACTCCTGTACCCAATCTTTTCTCTCATTGTATCCCCTGCGCACTAGTAGTGGCCCCGCCTTGCTTAGGGTGAAATGATTTAAAAAAGAGTTGTAGAAGTTAGTACTGGTGAGGCTAAAGAATGCCATCGAAATAGCGATAGAGCAATGATCGGCTTGTTATGTTTCGGTCTGTGGGAAAGAGGTTGTAGGGTGGAAAATAATTTATCACCCACAAAGTCATTTAGCCGCTTTTAAACTCAAGTGAAGACTGTGAAGCTCCAGGTATTTTTTCTTTTGCTCTGTCTCTGGCAAACAGAGTAAAGCAAGTGTGCTATAGAAATTGTAGGAAAGTATTTCACTTTTAAAAAGAGGAAGTTTAAAGGTTGTTTCGAGTATCATGGGAGAACTGTACAATAGAATGTTTATCACACTAAAACTCATTCAATTCGAGGATCAAGAGCCACTCATGGTAGACGATTATTCTTAAAATGGTTATGATGAGTGATGTTTGTGATATAAATGAAAATGAGAAACGAAATAAATATTATAGGCCATGTATGCAAATCCAGTTGAATTCGTTGCATTCACATACGCTCAAATACCCCTGGGAAAGATATGAAACTGTCGATTTTCCCTCCAGCTATGGGTTAAATAATTTAAATTTAACCCATAACTGGAAGGAAGAGACGGATTAATACCTTTCCCAAAGGTATTTGCGCGTAAGTGAATGCAAGGAATTCAACTGGAATTCGAACTCGGCTCCCCGATTTCTCATTCCCAGCCGATATCCACTTCACCACATTACTTTAAACAAATCTTTTAGCAGGTAACATTTCTGGAATGTTCATGCCAATTAACGAAATAAAAAATACTGTTAAAAAAATAAACAGAGTGTCTATGGTTATCCACTAAAAATATGAATTAAAGTAATAAAAATAATGTTGGATTAAAAAATCAAAATCTATTACTTCTTTAAACATAGTTTCCTTATAACAAGTAACTTCTCCACAAACTTTCTGAATGGCCCTCGTATTATCAAAGCTAAAATTATTGTAAATATACGTCTATTGAACAGGCGAAGAGGCTCATCCCTTGTTCCCTGTCTAGGATGTGGTTTCCGGCTTTCTCTCTTCCAATCTTTTCACTCTTCTCTTTTTTATTTTTTTTCCAATTGGAGTAGATAGACTAAACTATCGCCCGGTTCATACTCCCCCCCCCCCACGTCTATTGAACAGGTGAAAAGGCTCATTCCTTGTTCCTTGTCTGGGATGTGGTTTCCGGCTTTCTCTTTTCCAATATTTTCACTCTTACGTAACCCCCTGCACATCAGTGGCGTTACCGCCTTGCTCGGGGTGATATGATTAAAAAAAAAACTCTCATTCTGCTTCTTCTTTCGTTCCTTAGTTGGTTAATGAGTTAGAACATGTGTTACGCCTTTCTGTTATCTCAGATAAACAAAGGATTATGTCTGCGTGATTGCGGGAACAGACAGAAGAAATGATATATCTAAGGGGCTGTTTGGGTTTAGAGAAAAGAAATGAATGAAGAAGAAAAATATAGAAATAAAGAAATCAAGGAAGAAAAGGGAATCTATGAAACGATAATGCTTTTATGTGTTTGACGTCTACTCCAGTGAAATGGAGATTCTTCATCTCTGTCTCTCTGTTTCTTTCTTTCTCTCTATCTGTGTCGCATTCTCTCACTCTCGTTTTCATTTTCTCTTTCATTTTCTGTTTTCTTTCTTTCTCTCTCTCTCTCTCTCTCTCTCTCTCTCTCTCCTTTTCTATCTTTCTCTCTCATTGTTCCTCATTTTCTCTTCCACCTTTTGTCTTTTCTCTCACTTGTTTTCTTTCTCTTTCTCATTCTAACTTTATTTCTCTCATTCTCTTTCTTTCTTTATCATTGTTTTTCATTTTCTTTTTCACTTTCTTTGTCTTTTTTCTATCTCGTTTTCTCTCTCTCCCCCTCTCCCTCGTTTTCTTTATTTTCTCTCTCTTTTTAATTCTAACTTTCTTTTTTTTTCTCTCATCCCCTCTTTGTTTCGTTCTCACTCATTACTTCTCCTTCCCTATCCCTCTGTCTTTTTATCTCTCTCTATTTCTTTCTTTTCCCTTTTAGCTCTTCTTTTGTCACATATTTCACAAGTGAGACAAACAAGATTTACAAATAAGAATTAAGTAAAAGAAAAATCTGGTTAATTTTTAATCCTTTTCTTTTGTACTTTCTTATTTTTTAAAATAATGACCCGCATTCATATTCATAATTGTTATTGGGCAGTGTAATGGTTAACACGCTTGTCTCGCTAAAATCATTGCTAATTGATTACGTAGTTTGATCCTCACTGGGTGTCCCTTTCTTTCGGCATTGTGCCACATCTAAGCTACGCTTAGTCTACGGCTATATCGTGTTGAATACACCGGTTCCCGTCGGATCACAGAAGTTAAGCAACATCGAGCCTGGTCAGTACTTAAATGGGTGACTATTTGGGAATACTAGGTGATGTAAACGTAAGGACCAAAAATGGTCCACCGGTCCGCCAGGTTTGGGGGTTGGGTGACAAACTTGCCCGGTAAAAAACAGTTTATTACAGAAACAGCAACAAAAAGTTGCTGCCCTATGCACCATTGGGCGTGATGGATAAATGATGATGATGAAGCTACGCTTAGAAAATCACCATATTTATAATTGTTATTGCGATAAAATGGTTAAGCTGATATTTAACAAAGTACTTTCATAGATTAATAGGTACTTTATAGTCTCGCAAGGAGCTTATTTAATTTCGTTTTTTGGGGGTTAGCTTTTTTTTAACAGCCTATCAAATACTTAGGATGTGCGTTGTGGTGCAATGGATATCCGCTCGGAACGAAAATTCGGGGAGCCGAGTTCGAATTCCAGTCGAATTCCTTGCATTCACTTAGGCACAAATACCCTTGGGAAAAGTATTAATCCGTCTCTTCCCGCCAGTTATGGATTAAATAATAGAACAGAATGGTTTCTAGAGCCATGGTTGGCAACCAGTCTACCGCAGAAAGTCATGGCAACCTACTGCGGGATAATCTTCTGCCCAGTCAGTCATGTCTCTTTCAAAAAGAAAATATTATCAGCAATACAATTTTTTGGAAGAAAAAAAAATATGAGCCTTTTTTTTTGGTGGGGGGGTTGGTTGTTTTGTTTTTATGGCAAATCAACCTCGGCGGGTCATTTATTGCCAACTAAACTTTATTCATTTATTGCTGGTAATACCTTTTTCTATTCAACAATTTATTGTTCTTTTTATGTAAGTTTTGAGTCTAGTAATACTTTTTTCTTTTCATTGGGATCTGTTTTTAGGGGTAGGGTCCCCAAGTCCTACCCTTGTTATTTAACCCATAACTGGAGAGAAGGGACGGATTAATACCTTTCCCAAGGGTACCAGTGCTTACGTGAATGCCGGACATTCAACTGGAATTCGAACTCGGCTCACCGATTTCTCTTTCCGAGCCGACATCAACCGCCACACAACGCACATCCGTCACTAAACGCTTACAGCACCTGGTATTCCCAAGCGGTCACCTATCTAAGTACTGACCAGGCTCAACGTTGTTTAACTTCGGTGATCGAGCGAGAACCGGTGTATTCAACGTGATATGGCCGTAAGCTGTGTGTGGGAGGGAGGGGGTGAATATCCTAGCAATACATCTGACTCTCGACAGAGCCCTCTTTACAAAAGTACGTCAAAGAAACATGATGTACAAACTACTTTTCAAAAATACAAAGCCAGAAAACATCTTGCGTTTTCTGAAAAAAAAGAAAATTTTTTTTTCATCAAAATCTGATTAAATGAACTTTCTTACTATAACCAAACATTTAAAAAAATAAAAATAAATAAATAAATACCCTAAAACGGCATTAAATAACCCATAGCGGTTGATATACCATTAAACAAACCTCCAACTCAAACTCAAACACGCTTCCTTACCTGGTACACTTGTAGGCGTTCTTAACTCCGACTGGAACACAGAGAAGGTTTTCGAAGTGAACGGGTTTGTTGGCCACACCATAGGGTAATAAATCTTCTCTTTTCTCGCTTTCAGCTGTAAATGAAAAAAAAATTATCTTAAAACGAAGACTTTAATTAACATGCGTAATTTATACATTTATAAAATGGCCCGAACACAGTCTTCGCCGCTCGCTGTTGTCCTTTGTGCCTACTTTTATATTTGCATACGCTCTACCCCACATATATTGAGCACTTTAGCGCATAAATATAACATATATTAAAATTATATTTTTACCACAAATTTATAAGATATAATGATTAACCACCGTCAGACAATTTTAACCAAGCGACAACCCACTTTAAACAAGCGACAACTTACTTTGCATGTATACGTTCTCCAATCAACCAACCAGCATAATCAATCAAACCCCACTCTCAACCAACTGTAGATTATCAGACAACTCGTCAAATGAGAAAATTCAGCTGATTTTCGGTCGGCGGGGGAGCAGAATATTTACGTCTAACAGAACAAAAATATCTAACAAATATTAACATCTTATTATTCAATAATTCATTCTTTGGAAAATCCCGAAGATTAACGAAATGGTTTAACAACAGACATATTGAAATTATTTATTTGAACATTAATCTTAATCGTGTATTTGAGTAGATATTCTGTTTTTAATCAAACAGTATATTTAAATATTTATTTCTACCGGCCTGATTATTTACGATAAATTTTGTTCCGAAAATGTGCGCCATTCGGCAGGATTCGAACGTGCGACCCCTATCAACATAGAGGAAGCCACCAATTGGTCTGATGCGTCAAACACGAATGATACCACAGTCTAAACGACGTAAAATCAAACCTATATGACACACTTTTCGATTCTACGCAAATAATCATCTCTACTCTGAAATATATCGTAATGTCAACAAATGTAAACATACAATGTTACGGAAAATCCCGAAGATTAACGAAATGGTTTAACAACCGATATATTGAAATTATTTGTTTGAACATTATTTTAAATCGATACTCTTATTTGAGTAGTCTCAAACGCGATGGTTGGATTGGTCGCTTCCTCTATGTTGATAGGTGTCACAGATTCGAATCCTGCCGAATGACACATTTTCGTAACTAAATTCATCGTAAATAATCAGGCCGATAGAAATAAATATATAATATTCTTCTTCTTTGAGGCCTGTCCCTTCAGGACGTAGGGAATCATGGTTCTCCATGTCTCCTTATCCCTTGTAGCTCCTAGTATGTTTGCTCCTGTTGCTCCTGGCAACCCCCGTTCCGTCATCCACCTGATCAGACCCTACAAATATGTTATCCGCTGCCTTCCTCTGTCTCTCCTTCCTTCTATCTGTCCAGTCAGTATCAGGTTCTCCAGACTCTCCTTCCTCATTGCGTGTCCCAGGAACTTCAGTTGTCTCTTCCTGATGCTCAGCATCAATTTCCTTTTTGTTGCCATTCTTTCCAACACTTCATCGTTGCTTGCATTCTCAGTCCACGATATCCGTAGCATCCTTCTGTAGAACCACATTTCGGCCGCTTCCAGTTTTGTCCTCATTTTCGATGATATTGTCTAGCATTCACTGCCGTATTGAAGAACTGACATTACGTAGCAGTCTAGCACTCTTTTCTTCGTTTCTATTGAGATTTTCCTGTGTGTTAGTATTTTGCTCATCTTCTGGAACGCGTCCTTTGCCATACCAATTCGCCTTCGGATCTCTGTGTCGCACTTTCCATCTTCTGTTATAACACTTCCTAGGTACTTAAATTTTTGTACTTGCTTGATTCTGTTATCTCCCACCTGTATTTGGCATTTTGGGTTGTATCTTTTGCTGATGACCATGCACTCAGTTTTCTTAAAGTTTATTTGTAGTCCCTTCTTGTCACTCTCCACTGCTACTTTCTGTATGAGATCTTGCAGTTTCCTTTCCGTGTCCGCAATCAGCACTGTATCGTCCGCATCCCTTATGTTGTTCAGGTTGTGGCCTCCAATAGCAAATCCTGGCGTGTCATCTAGGGTCCTCAAAATATTCTCGCTGTATAGTTTGAACAAATCCGGTGAAAAACACATCCTTGTCTTACGCCTTTTTCTATCTTTGTGTATCTACTGAGATCGTTACCTGTCCGTATGAAGGCCGTTTGCTGCCAGTAGAGATTCTTGATTATTCTTATGTCTTTCCCGAAAATCTCGAGGCTGCCTAGCATCTCCATCAATTCTGTGTGTCGTATTTTGTCGAATGCTTTCGCGTAGTCAATGAGGCATAGGTAAAAGTCTTTCTTCATTTGTAATGCCCTTTCAGAGAGAAATATATAATACTGTTTAATTAAAAACAGAATATCTAATCTAATACGAGTATCGATTAAAAATAATATTCAAACAAATAATTTCATTTCATGTTTTATATTTAAAATGTAAAAGCAAATGTAGATATAGTTTCAAGTTATTTTTATGCTACTGTACACACTATTCAAGACCCAAGAGCCACTCAAAATCGTGGAGTAATAAATGAGGTTGTTGTAAGAGCGTAAAGGCCGAAGTAAGAGGAGTATACTATGAAAATATGTAGGATGCTGAGGCTAGACTTGAAAAGATCCATGTCGTTGCTCACATGTTCGGTCTATGGTATCCTCAGCATCCTTCTGTAGAACTATATCCCTGTTGCTTCAAGTTTCTTCGTCAACTTTGAGAAGATTGTGCAGCATTCGCTACCATATATATGGAATTTTTTCTTTTTCTTAATCCTCTGCTTAGCTTTTTAGATGCATCTTTGGCCATCCCGATACATCTTCGGATCTCAGTGTCACACTTTACGTCCTTTGTTTGAGCCCGTTTCACTATTACACCAGAGACACCTAAAATCAGTTAGTTCAGTGCCATACGTGATACACGCTTTGGACGATCATGTCCAGAAAGAGACATGACTGACTGGGCAGAAGATTATTCCTCAGTAGATTGCCATTACATTTTGCAGTAGACTGGTTACCAGCCATGGCTTTAGAACCCAGTCTGTCCTATTATTTAACCAATAACTGGAGGGAAGAGACGGATTAATACCTTTTTCAAGAGTGTTTGTGCGTAAGTGAATGCAAGGAATTCAACTGGAATTCGAACTCGGTTCCCCGATTACCTAAAATACCCACTTGTGAATACGGGACAAAGTATGGTTCAACTGTTGAAGTTTTATCTAAAAGTTACCTGAATGCGATCAAATAAATTAATAATTTCATTTTTATTTTTATTTCTGTTCAGTTGAAAGATGTTCTGTTTTTCAGTTTAAATATTTGGTACGCGCCATATTGTTTTTGTTTTTTCATTCGTCGTCTGTTGATATTATTTTCGAATTCTTCTTTGTGCATGTGTCACCTCAGGGCAGTAATGACAGAATCTTGTCACTTCTTTGGCAGTATATTAAAATTGGGCGGATTTCTACTGTAGACTTTTCGATTTCTTATTTACCCATACTCACATAGGCGTGAGTCAATGTAATTGAATGATGCAAACAAAATTATATCAATATATATTAGGTTGGCAACTAAGTTCTCGCCGTTTTTTTTTTTTAATTTGAAAATCTATTTTTCTCGAGAAATCTATTTTTGAATTATTTTAGAATCTTTTTTTTTTCGAGTTAATTTTAGTTAAATTTTGTTTATTTTCAGATTATTAAGATGGAATGTCAAATTAAGAAAAAATGAGCATTTTCGACACTTTTTTTTTTTTTTTTTTTTTTTTTTTTGCTTTTAATCAAGGTTCTGATGCTGCAAAAGCTGCCCGTGACATTTGCGCAGTGTATGGAGAGGGTGCTAAAGATAGTGAAAGAACTGCTTGAGATTGGTACTCTCCACATTTGGCACCAACAGATGTCCACATCTTTCTTCTTCTTCTTCTTCTTCTTCTTCTTCTTCTTCTTCTTCTTCTTCTTCTTCTTTTTCTTCTTTGTACCTTTTCCTATCAGGACGTAGGCGGTCATGGACTTCCACGTCTCCCTATCCCTGGTGGCTCTTAGCACGCTTTCTCCTGTAAGATCTCGCAACACCCGTTCTGTCATCCACCTGTTCAGTCCTTTCAAATATGTTATCCGCTGCTTTCCTTTAGCTCTTTTTCCCTCTATCTAGCCTGTAAGTATCAGATTCTCCAAGCCCTCCTTTCTCATAGCATGTCCCAGGAAATTCAGTTGTTTCTTCCTGATGCTCAATATTAATTTCCTTTTTGTTTCCATTCTTTCCAACATCTGATCATTGCTCACATGCTTGGTCTATGATATCTGCAGCATCCTTCTGTAGAATCACATTTCAGCTACTTGAAGATTTTCTTTAATCTTTGTTGATATTGCCCGACATTCGCTGCCATATTGAAGAACTGACATCACATAGCAATCTAGTATTCTCTTCTTCGTTTCTAGTGAAATTTTCCTGTGTCTTAATACTTTACTCAGCTTCTAGAACGCATTCTTCACCGTGCCATTTCACCTTCGGATCTCTGTGTCGTACTTTCCGTCTTCTGTTTGAACAATTCCCTGGTATTTACATTTTTGTACCTGCTTGATTTTAATATCCTCCACCTGTATTTGACATTCTGGGTTGCTCGTTTTTGCTGATGACCATGCATTCGTTTTTTTTTTGTTTTTGTTTTTTTTTGCAGTTTATTTGTAGTCCTTTCTTGTCACTCTCTTCAGCTACCTTCTGTAGGAAGTCTTATAGCTTCCTTTCCGTGTCTGCAATCGACACTGTATCGTCTGCGTATCTTGTGTTGTTCAAATTGTGACCTCCGATGACAAATCCTGGTATAACATCTCGGGTCCTCAAAATATTCTTGCTCTACAAGTTAAATAGATCCAGTGAAAAGACACTTACGCCTCTTTCTTTGTAAACCTGCTAAATACGTTATCTGTTCGTATGCAGGCAGTTTGCTACCAGTAGAGATTTTTAATTACTTTAATGTGTTTGCCAAATATGTCGAGGCTGCTGAGCATCTCCATCAATTCTTTGTGGCCTATTTTGTCGAAAGCCTTCGCATAATCGACAAAACACAGGTACAAGTCCTTCTTCATTTGTATTGCCCTTTCAGAGAGCATCTTAATAATGAATACAGCGTTCCTTGTTCAAGTCTCTTTGACAAACCTGCACTGTTCTTGACCTCTCTCTCTCTCTGGCCTCATTCTGCTTCTTGCTCTATTTATCAGTATTCGGACGATCAGTTTTGTAATGTGACTCATTAAGCTGATAGTTTGGTGTAGTTCGCACTTGTTTGCACCTGGCTTCTTACGCAGTGCTATGAAAATAGACTTGCATAGGTCGTCTGGTATTATACCACTATTATAAATTTAATTTATTATTTCTGCAGTTTTCTCTATGTCGAATTCTTCCAGTGCTATCAGCAGCTCTATTACAATGCCGTGTGGACCAGCTACTTTGTTTCTATTCATTTTGGCCATTGCAGCTTCCACTTCGGACTTTAATACTTACGGTCCATTCTCATCTTTGTGTATTCTCGGTTGCTCTCTCTTGTCGTGATCTTTTATATATTCTTCCCATCGCTGGAGTATTTTCTCTTTTTCCAATATTATCGTTCCATCTTTGGATTTTATGCATCCTGTTGAGAAGCAGGTTTTTTGTCCTGTCAGTTCTTTTATTTCTATATGCATGTCTGTTTTATTAGTCCTGCTCAGTCTCTCTACGTCTGCGCATTTGTCGTTGAGCCATTCCTCTTTTGCCTGTCTGCATTTGTTCCTTATTTCCTTGTTTAGTTACCTTTATTTTCTTCCATGCCTTGGCGTCATTTTCCATCTCCTTAGCATCATGTCAATAATCTCTTCAGTCATCCACCCGTTTTTTCTTCTGCGTCTGATTTCCTTTGGGGCAACGTTGTTTGCTGATGTCACTATCGCTTCCTTTACTGAGTCCCATATTAAATGTCCTTGTAGAATTTGTTCTTCGTATTTGTTTTTCACGTTCTTCGTGTATTTTTTCTGCAGGTTGAGGTCATTCACGAGCGTGTTGTATTTAGTTCTTTGTGCCATAATTATTAGGCTATCCCAGTGTTTTCAATAAATGATGTATTTCATACTATGTTTTAGTATTTATTGTAAATTTAGTATGTTTTGTAAATGAAAATAAAATGGTTCTTTCGTTATTATTACTTTGCAAAATTTTCCAAGGCAAATAGCGACAATTTATCCATCGCACCCTGTAGACTTGTTATATATATATATATATATATATATATATATATATATATACTACCGGCCATAATTATTAGGCCACCCAGTGTTTAAAAAAAAGATGTATTTCATACTATTTTTTAGTATTTATTGCCAAGTGAATAATTGTAAATGAAAATAGAATGGCTCTTTTGTTAATACTCCACAATAACATGTGCATCAAATGAATTTATAAATATTTAATAATTACCTATATTGCAGTTTCATCAATGAATGAATGAATGAAGATTTAGGGTGATTTGGATGACTTCATCTTTGCTTCCTTGCCTTGTAAAATTTTGCAAAGTAGCAATAATAAAAGAAACATTCTATTTTCATTTAGAATTATCCACTTAAAAATAGGATGAAATACATCATTTTTTTTTAACTGGGGTGACTTAATAATTATGGCCTGTAGTGTACTTGCAAATGTAGATGTTTATAATTTGGCGATATTTACAGTACATCGCGGACTCATTATTTGTGAATGTTATTTGCACTCAGACATTATAAAATAAAAGATTTTCTAAGGTTAAATAATTAATACAGTAATTAAATTATTTTGTGATAGTAGCAAATAAAATAATTTATGTTAAATTTATCAGTATTTACATTCAATTTGTTTATTTACATCGCGGACGTACATGGCTGTGGATTGTCAGCATTTTTTAGGTACCTCCACTCATTTTCGATACCTCAATTTAAATTGAAATTTTAAAAATAAATAAGTTTCTTGAAGCTTTAATTTTAGCTTTAATTGAAAGCCAAAAGATTAAATTTAGTAATTACAATAAGCAAAATACCCTGGTGTATTTCAAACCGAAATTAAATTGATTGGAATCAAACATGTTGTAGATTTTTAAAAAAGTCGTTTAAATTTTAAAAATTCCGCCATTTTTCATCGATTAAAAACAGATGCCGTTTTAAAAGTTTTAAAATATCTGACAAAATAAAATACACCTCACTGACACATTAGTTTTTTCAAATTACCGACTTTTAACTTACTGTAAAATGACTTGAATTGACAAGAATTAGTTGCTGACTGCCTGAAATATTTCTCAAAAAATATTATACTGATAAAACCTTGTTTTTATTTAGTTTTTTTTTTTCTTCATACTATGTTGTTTTTCAGCGATTTTTTGGAGGTACTTAAATAATTTTATTCTTATTTATTGTACAGTAACATGATTTTATGTACTTTTAACGCTTTTCTATAGATATTACGACTTCAATATTTGTGTCAGACAGACTTAAAGTCGAATAAAATGACGTTAACTTGATTTTTATTTTTCCATATATTTTTGACAAACAACATATAATTGAGGACGACTTAACTCGAAACGACGTAACACGAGGTATACTCGTATGCACCGTTTATGTGTCGTTTCCCTTCAGGACGTAAGCGATCATAGCCTTCCACATCTCCCAGTCCCTTGTTGCTCAATACCCCTACTCCTGTTATCCCATTCAATCCCGGCTCCATCATCCATCTGCTCAAGTCTATCAAGTGTGTCATGCGTTGTTTTCCCTTGTCTCTCTTCCTCTCTCTCGTCCCGTGAGCATCAGGTTCTCCAAGTCTTTCTTCCTCATTACATGCCCCCAAAAACATCAATTGTCTTTTCTTGATGTTAAGTATCAGTTTCCTTCTTGTGTCTGCCCTCTCCAAAAACCTCGTCGTTGCTCACGTGTTTCGTCTATGGCATCCTCAGCATCTTCCTGTAGAACCACATTTCGGTTGCTTCAAGTCTTTCCTTCATTTTTGATGAGATTGTCCAACAATCGCTGCCATATTGAAGGACATACATCACATAACAATCCAGTATTGTCTTATTTTTATCCAGCGAAATTTTCTTGTCTCTACTCAGCTTCTGGAATGCATCCTTTGCTATGTGTTGAGTTGTGCGGTAATAAATATAAGTTTTTGCATTCTTTTTCTTCTTTTTGTGCCGTGTTCCTTCAAAACGTAAGCAGCCATAGCCTTCCACAACTCCCTGTCCCTTGTCGCTCAATGCCCCTACTCCTGTTATCTTATTCAATCCCCACTCCACCATCCATCTGCTCAAGTCTATCAAGTATTTCATGCGTTGTTTTCCCTTGTCTCTCTTCCTCTCTCTCGTCCCATGAGCATCAGGTTCTCCAAGTCTTTCTTCCTTATTACATGCTCCCCAAAACATCAACTGTCTTTTCTTGATGTTAAGTATCAGTTTCCTTCTTGTGTCCGCCCTCTCCAAAAACCTCGTCGTTGCTCACGTGTTTCGTCCATGGCATCCTCAGCATCTTCCTGTAGAACCACATTCCGGTTGCTTCAAGTCTTTCCTTCATTTTTGATGAGATTGTTCAACATTCACTGCCATATTGAAGGACATACATCACATAACAATCCAGGACTGTCTTCTTTGTTTCCAGCGAAATTTTCCTATCTCTTAATACTCTGCTTAGGTTCTGGAATGCATCCTTGGCCATGCCAATACGCCTTCGGATCTCTGTTAGTACACTTCCCAGATACTTGAATTTATGTACCTGCTCGATTTTAGAATCCCCAACTTGTAATTGGCATTTTGGGCTCCTCTTTTTCATGATTATCATGCATTCAATTTTCTTATAGTTTATATCTATTTTTTTCTTTCCTCCTTCTTTTACTTCTTGTAAACTACATCCCGTAGGATATCTTGAAGTGGCCGTCGATGACGAATGCTGGCGGGGCTACAAACCAGCTTATCTCACCAATACAACTAAATCATTTTTTTATTTTAAACTGGTTGGAATCAATTACCAAATACTCGTCGTAAGGACAAAGAAAAGCTGTAATAAAATTTCTTACAATTTTCAGACTATACTTTTACAATAATTTTTACTCTTTACAATGCTTAAGAGCCACATAAGGTAGAGAGTTAAGGAATAAGAGGCACAGTTTATTGGGATAGCGGGGGACGATAACGGTTACCTCAAGATTAAGATTGTAGTAATCGGGGAATTTTCGTTTTAAAAGTCGGTTCCACAAAACGGGAGTTCGTTTAAGAAGTCGCTCGAGTGGAACTTCCATCTTAAACGGAATATGATTTGAATACAGTTCGCTTCAATGTATGTAGAATGGCAGATCTTATGTATGAAAGTTAGAATTCGTGGAACTAAGAAATTTGGTTCGTCGAGAATCAGTCAGTCAGTTGAGTGCCATACATGATACACACTTTGGGCGATCATGTCTCGAAAGAAACATGACTGACTGGTCAGAAAAAAAAAAGCGTATATTACGTATGGCACTTAACTGACTGACTAAAATGTCAACTATGTCTGATATTAAGCATCAGTCTCTTTATCATGACCATCCTCTCCAAAACCTCATCTTTGCTCACATGTTTCGTCCATATTATTCTCAACATCCTTCTGCAGAACCACATTTCGGCTGCTTTAAGTCTTTTCTTCATCTTTGATGAGATTGTCTAGCATTCACTGCCATATTGAAAAAGAGATATCATATAACAATCTAGTTCTCTCTTTTTTGTTTCCAGCAAAATTTTCCTGCCTCTTAATACTCTGCTTAGGTTCTGGAATGCATTCTTGACCATGCCAATACGCCTTCGGATCTCCGTATCGCACTTTCCGTCCTCCGTTAGAACACTTACCTGGCATTTAAATTTCGGTACCTGTTTGATTTTAGAATCCCCAACTTGTAATTGGCATTTTGGGCTCCTCTTTTTAATGATTATCATACATTCAATTTTCTTATAGTTTATATCTATTTTTTTCTTTCCGCTTTCTTTAACTACTTCCTGTAGGAGGTCTTATAGTTTCTTTTCTGTATCTGCTATCAGCACTGTGTTATCTTCGTATTTTATGTTGCTTAAATTGCGGCCGCTAATGGCAAATCCTGGCAGGACTTCTAGAGCTCTCAGAATTATCTCGCTGTATAGGTTGAATAGATCTGGTGAGACGGCATATCCTTGTCTTACACTCTTTTCTATCGTTCTATATCCGCTGAACTCGTTTCCTGTTAGTATGCAGGCAGTTTTCTGCCAGTGTATGTTCTTGATTACTCTGATGTCTTTCTCGAACATGTAAAGGTTGCCGAGCGTCTTTATCAGGTCTTTGTGCCGCATTTTTGCGAATGCCTTATTAGCATTACCATATAGACGAGGTGCGATCGAATGTGCAGGAAATTCAAAGCGCGAAATCCTATCAGTCAGTCAGTTAAGTGCTATACGTGATACACGCTTTGGGCGATCATGTCTCGAAAGAGACATGACTGACTGGGTAGAAGATTATCCCGCAGTAGGTTGCCATTGCTTTCTGCGGTAGACTGGTTGCCAGCCAAGGCTATAGAACCTAATCTCTCCTGTTATTTGACTCATAGCTAGAGGAAGAAGAGATGCATTATATTATTACGTAGTAATTAGTGTGAGATCAGTTTATTACTTTATAACAATAGAAAACTGATCCCCCATTTTCTGACCAGTAGACGCCTTAATCATGATTCTGACTATTACATTCAGTCAGTCAGTTAAGTGCCATACGTGATACACGCTTTGGACGATCATGTCTCAAAAAAGACATGATACACTGGGCAGAAGATTATCACGCAGTAGGTTGTCATTGCTTTCTGCGGTAGACTGGTTGCCAGCCAAGGCTATAGAACCCAATCTGTCCTATTATTTAACCCATAACTTGAGTACTAAAGTGAAGTCGCTGGAAATAGTATATCCGTGTATATTATTCTAGCTGAGTGAAGCTCAGAGCTAGTCTTACCTCCAACGCGGCAGTCTCCGGGCAACTTCGGTATCTCTCGGTAACTCACATATCAGTTCCGGTACTCTCCGATAACTTGCACGGATCTGCACGAATAGTCTCCTGGAGAGAAAAGACGGATTAATATCTTTCCCAAGGGTATTTGTGCGGAAGTGAATGCAATAAATTCAACTGGAAAACGAACTCGGCTCCCCGATTTCTCGTTCCGAGTCGCTAGCCACTGCACCACAAAGCACATCCTATCGCCAAAGTATAAAAAAAAAAAGATGACAGAAACGGCGAGAAATTTTGAGTGATATGTAAAATGTTAGGTAAGATGAGTGAAATGACTCATAAATTGCGAGATGAAAAAAACGTTTAAACAAAATTATAAGCAGTGCATCATATATATATATATATATATATATATATATATATATATATATATATATATGTATACACACTCCAGTCACGTCTTTTCAACGGGTGAAGAGACTCATCCCTTGTTTCCTGTTTAGGATGTGGTTTCCCGGCTTTCTTTTTTCTTTTTTTTTTTTTTCAATCCTCTTTCACTTCTTTTTCTTCTTCTCTTTTTTTCTCAATTGGAGTAGATAAACTAAACTATCGCCCGGTTCACACTCCACCATATCTATTGAACGGGTGAAGAGGCTCATCCCTTGTTCCCTGTTTAGGATGTGGTTTCCGGCTTTCTCTTTTCCAATGTTTTCACTCTTCTTTTTTTTCAATTGGAGTAGATAGACTAAACTATCGCCCGGTTCACACTCCACCATATCTATAGAACGGGTGAAGAGGCTCATCCCTTGTTCTCTGTTTAGGATGTGGTTCCCGGCTTTCTCTTTTCCAATCATTTTACTCTTAAGTAGCCACATGCGCATCAGTGGCGTCACCGCCTTGCTTGAGGTGATATGATTTAATATATATATATATTTATTTATTTATTTATATGTTCATATGTTTGAGTGTGTGTGTGTGTGTGTATGTGTCTGTGTGTCTGTGTGTTTATAAATGTGTGGGTGTGTATCGATAGGGAGAATCGATATATGAATACAAATACATCTACTAAATCTCTACTCAAGAACCATCAAATAAAAAGCATTTTCCAATGACCGCTCTCACTGTTCATATTTACAAACAGTTCCGGGCAAATAACAGACGGTGCTTGTCAAATTATTCTTCGCTTCAAATATACATCAATGCACATATATAAATATTCGTTCAGATCTATGATATTAAATCCTTGCCTTCCATTACTTTACAACGTCTCAACGCCATATTGCTTTCCAGGTATACACGCCATAAATATACGCCAACACTAACAAACTCTTCATAGAAAGTTAACTTCAGAAAATATATTTATTTTTCCTTACAACTCAGTGTATTTAATGATGTAAATATTGATCATAAACCGGTTCACTTTTTAGCAGACCATAGATTAACGATGACAATTCTTCATAGTGGCCGAGACATTTATACTGCCTCTTTATAGAAATACTAGCAGTATAGCCCGGCGTTGCTCGGATGTAATGAAAGCTTTAAAACTAATCCATGGTCCTGGAGCTCAGACTCTCTGGACGTTGGCACGAAAGACTAAAAAGCAATAGTTGTTTCCAGTTAAAGCGAAACCGTAGACTGAAAGAGAAATGAATGGATGTAAGTCAAATTTTGATTTCCTGGTATCGATATCAAATAAGTTTTTTTCGTCGTAAACTGAATTTTGAAGGCTAAATAAGTCCTCTGAGTAAATGGTATCATGGCTGAGACTAAGAACTACAATTATACCTACTTAGAGCCATACCCGAAGCAAAAACTAAAATATAAGGGCTGAAAAAAAATACAGACATACAGGCAGACAAACAGACACACACACAAACATTTTGCCTTTTATGTATATGTATATATATATATATATATATATATATATATATATTATCAATTTTCTGCACTATTGTAAAAAGTGCAAAATTGAAACTTCTGAATATCGTTTCTTATGTCTTTGTCTATGAGTGTATCAAATTTAATTAAAATCGGACCACGCCTTCTATAACCCGATTTTTTCGATTATCAATTTTCGATATTTATCAGGGGTACCTTGACACAAAACCTAGCTACGAACACTCGCAGACGCTTATAGTACAAATGTGTAAATTTTCAAGAAAATCGGTTCAGCCGTTTCGAAGTCTATAGGTAACGGACACACACACACAGATACACACACAGACACACACACACACAGACAAAGTTCCATTTATAAATAAGTTTAGATGGTGTTTTATTAATGAGATCAGGTTGAGATTTGCCTACATAGGTTCAATTATGAGAAAACGAAAAGTGTGCTGCACCAATTTATCAGACTGTGAGATCGCTTCTATTGTGGATCAGTATTTAAAGCCTGGATTTTAAACAATGACTAATGGCGCCTGTGATAAATTGTCTATGTTTTCAGCGTCGAGGTGGGTTAATAACTTAATTTCTTAGTATTTGTTACACTTCACTCAAGATGACACTAAGCCAAACCTAGGAAATGAAAGTAGGATGATTGTGAAGCGCCACTCTTTTTTTACGGCATTGACATAATAATCTTGGAAATCAATATTTGAAATACTACAATTTCGCAATAGACAATGGGTAATGTACTAACCCAGTGTTTCCCAACCTTTTTGGCCATACCCCACTTTACCACCTCTAGAATCCTGATGTCCCCCCTCCCAGATGTTGACATATAATGTTGACATGTAAAAAGTGAACTCCGTTTTAGGTGATGCTTAAAACACCAATACTTTGATTTAAGCTTTTATTTTAAACTTGACATATAGAGGGCGATAATGCAAGAATTATGGCAACTAAGAATATTATAAATAAAAATCGGCTACAATATTATACTTTTAATTAAAGTAATAATTGTACTTATATTTCAGAAAAGTATTTTTTTTAATGCGATGAACACAGAATACACGAAGGATTTGGAAACTTTACAAAATGAAGTTCTAAAATTATTTTAAAATGGAAGTTATTCACCAGGTGGGAGTGCAATGGATGGCAATTTCAAAATCCAAGACAAATGATGATTGAAATATATGTAACATTGCTAAATTTTTATTTATTTGAATGTTAGTGCTAATAGATTACAAGAACAAAGACTTTTATTAGCAAAACACTGGACAATTGAATTGCCCCCTAAAAAATCAAATTGCCCCCCTGTGGGGCGTACGTCCCACGTTGGGAATCACCGGTCTAAACCTTAGCTTTATGTGCAGCGTAATATTTAACGAGCGTTTAATCATTACTACTAAGTAATGAGTTCAATCCTTTCCTGGTGTACTAAATTCATGACCTTGTTCCAAACTAAGTTAAATGCAGAGTAATGGTTAATGATTTTTCATTACTACTAAATAATGACTTTAATCCTCTATGGGTGCAGTAAACTTGTGACCTTCTGCCAAGCTAAACTAAATTAGGGTTAGTATTTATGGTGCCTTTGCGTAAGGTTATGGTTAACGAGATAATCTAGTTGGTTATTAAAACTTAGTAGTGCGACCAATCCTCACCGTGTGCCCCAAATTTACGGCCGTGAGTTAAACTAAACTAAGGTTATTAAGATAGCAAAAAAGCGCTTTTTGATTTGATTTAATTCATGCAGCACATCGTTATGCGATGACTTAAGAAAAGATTTGCCGTTCTCTGCTTATTATCTGCTTTATCAATAAATCGATACAGATCGATTATTTGATCTTGAAATTCAAACTCAGCTTCATTTTCAAACCAAGGTCAAATATGTCAAATATTTTCCCGTATTTCTGTTGATGACGATATTGTGTTAAAACAAAGAAGTGCGTGAAAGAAAGAAAGAAAGAAAGAAAGAAAGAAAGAAAGAAAGAAAAATTATATAAGAAAATGGAGTGGAAACGAGAAAGAAAGAAACAAAGAAAGAAAGAAAGAAAGAAAGAAAGAGAAATTATATAAGAAAAAGGAGTGGAAACAAAAAAGGAAGAAAGAAACAAAGAAAGAAAGAGAAATCGTATCAGAAAAAGGAATGAAAACGAAACAGAAAGAAAGAAAGAAAGAAACTGAAATTGTATAAGGAGAAGAGAGTAGAAATGAAAAATAAACAGGAAGAAACAGATAAAAAAGAAACAAACAAACTGACCTTGTATAAGAAAGAGGGCTTAGAAACGAAAAAAAAAGAGACAAGAAGAAACAGACAAAATAGTGAAAGAAAGAAAGAAAGAAAGAAAGAAAGAAAGAAAGAAAAGAAATTGTATAAGAAAAAAGAGTGGAAACGAAAAATAGAGACAGGAAGAAGCAGATAAAAGAAAGAAAGAAAGAAAGAAAGAAAGAAAGAAACTGAATTTGTAGAAGATAAGGGAATGAAAAAGGACAGGAAAAAACAAATAAAATAGTGAAAGAAAGGTAGAAATTGAAATGGTATGGAAAAAAGGCAATGGAAAGGAAATGAAAGAGAGGAAGAAACAGTTGAACTAGTGAAAGAAAGAAAGAAAGAAAGAAAGAAAGAAAGAAACTGAAATTGTATAAGAAGAGAGTAGAAATGAAAAATAGACAGGAAGAAACAGATAAAAAAAGAAACAAACAAACAAACTGACCTTGTATAAGAAAGAAGGCTTGGAAACGAAAAAAAAAGAGACAAGAAGAAACAGACAAAATAGTGAAAGAAAGAAAGAAAGAAAGAAAGAAAGAAAGAAAGAAAGAAAGAAAGAAAGAAAGAAAAGAAATTGTATAAGAAAAAAGAGTGGAAACGAAAAATAGAGACAGGAAGAAGCAGATAAAAGAAAGAAAGAAAGAAAGAAAGAAAGAAACTGAATTTGTATTAGAAAAAGGGAGTGGAAACGAAGAAAGAAAGAAAGAAAGAAAGAAAGAAAGAAAGAAAGAAACTGAATTTGTAGAAGATAAGGGAATGAAAAAGGACAGGAAAAAACAAATAAAATAGTGAAAGAAAGGTAGAAATTGAAATGGTAGGGAAAAAAGGCAATGGAAATGAAATGAAAGAGAGGAAGAAACAGTTGAACTAGTGAAAGAAAGAAAGAAAGAAAGAAAGAAAGAAAGAAACTGAGCTGAAATAAGAAAATGAGAAAAATAAAATCGAAATCTGAAACAAATTGCAACGAAAATAAAAAGAAATTTGGTGAAAACAGAAAGGAAAATAAAAGAAACGAAAAAAATCAAAAATGAAAGGGGAGGTGCTGACAGAAATATGGAAACTTAAAGTTTAAAATTTAAGTTGTATCGTTCCTGCTTCTTCATGTTCCCCCTTGGTACATAATTATAATCGACATTTACGTTTTAGAAAACGAAACGCATCATATTGTTTTTTCCCCACTTTGTTATTCATTTAGCTAACGTTGTTCTGATATATAGAAATTTATACATCCTGCTCAGCAATGTTGATATATTTGGCAATGATATTAAAATAATCAAGAATCTCTACTGGCAGCAAGCCGTTTGCATACGCATAGAAAATGAATTCAACAGAAATACAAAAATAGAAAAGGGTGTAAGGCAAGGTTGTGTCTTCTCACCAGACTTATCCAACGAGGAGATTCTGAGAGAACTAGATGTCCTATCAGGATTCATTATTAGCGGCCACAATCTTAAGATATGAGGTGACACAGCGTTGACAGTAAACAGAAACGAAACTACAAAAACTCTTACAGAAAGTAGGGAAGGACTCAGAATTAAACATCGAAACGAAACAAGTCCGGAAATTTTGATATCTGGGAAGTCATTTAACAGAAATCGAAGAGTGTGACACTGAAATCCGAAGGTTTATTAAAATAGCTAAAGATACATTCCAAAGCTAAGCAGAGTAATAAGAAACAGAAAAATTCGCTAGAAACAAGGAAAAGAATTTCGGACAGAACATTTTATTATTTTATTCACGGAGGTAGTTTGTTCTAGTTCCACGTGCCATGCCTCCTCCGGATGTTTCACTATCAATTATCTCCATTTCTAGCAGATCTCCAAGATTTTGCTCACCTCTGATGTAGTCCGAACGCACAACTCTTTGGGTCAAGTCACTGATCCAACCAACGAAATGCGGGATGGTGAGAATACCATAGACTGGATGAAGTTTTAGCGAGAATGGTAAGAAAATGAACACTTATTCATAGCACCAGAAAATGTCAGTCGAAATTATATCAACAGGAAAGGTTATCGCTGCAGTTTTTTTTTTGTGTTTTTTTGTGTTTTTTTTTTTGGTTTTTTTTTTGTATAAGGGGGTTTTTAATGACTGACTATCTCTTCAGAAGCGCTAAAAGATTAATACCAGATACTAATCAAAATTCGTGTTCCAGTTAGAGTAAGGTCATAAATTAAAAACTTTGGAAACCTTACAGGAATCATTTTTTCGATCGTGTAGAGCCCAAGCAGGATGCTAAGTTTACCATGGATGGAGCACGTGTGCAACAATGAGGTGTTGGAAAGGATGCAAACTGATACTAAATATCAAGAAGAGACAAATGAGGTTCCTGGGACACGTAATGAGGAAGAAAGGCCTGGAGAACTTGATACTAACAGGTCGGATAAATGGAAAAGGAGACAGAGGAAAGCAGCGCGAGACGTACTTGTTAGGTCTTAGCAAATGGTTGATGGAGCGGGGCTTAAAAGAGATACCAAGAGAAAAATTATTGAGAGCGACAAGATACAGGGCCAAGTGGAATTCCATGAACGCCTACGTTCTGAAAGGACTCGGCGTATGAAGAAGATCACAAGCACTGCCACAGTTTGTTGTCCATGTCATCGTGTTTAACTATGTTACATCGGCACTGACTAGTCTTAGCAAATAATTTTCTTCTTCTTCTTCTTCTTCTTCTTCTTCTTCTTCTTCTTCAATGTGCGTTGTCCTTTCAGGATGTAGGAGATCATGGTTTTCCACATCTCCCTATCCCTGGTGGCTCTCAGCCCGCTTTCTTCTGTTACACTACGCAATCCCCGTTCTGTCATCCACCTGCTCGGGCCCTTCAAATATGTTATCCGCTGCTTTACCCTGTCTCTTTTTCCCTTTATCTGGCCTGTTAGTATCAGGTTCTCCAAACCCTCCTTCCTCGTTGCATGTCCCAGAAACTTTAGCTGTCTCTTTCTGATGCTCAGTATTAACTCTTTTTCGTTTCCTTTCTTTCGAAAACCTCATCATTGCTCACATGTTCGATCCATGTTATCCGCAGCATCCTTCTGTAGAACCACATTTCAATTGCTTCAAGTTTTTCCTTCATCTTTGATGATATTGTCCACCATTCACTGCCATATTGAAGAATTAACATCCCGTAGCAACCCTGTACTCATTTCTTTGTTTCTATCGAAACTTTCCTGTCTCCTAATACTCTACTCAACTTCTGGAACGCGTCCTTCGCCATGCCAATTCGCCTTCAGATCTCTGTGTCGCACTTTCCGTCTTCTGTTAGAACACTTCCCAGGTATTTAATTTTTTTTATCTGCTTGATTTTAGTATCCCCCACCTGTATTTGCCATTTTGGGCTGCCCTTTTTGCTGATGACCATGCATTCGGTTTTCTTGCAGTTTATTAGTAGTCCTTTCTTGTCACTCTCTTCAGCTATCTTCTGTAGGAAGATGTGTTCACTCAATATTGTTTGGGGTGGGCGTTCAAGTATGTTGGCACCCAACTGATTTTACATACCGAAAATCTTCCATGTATATTGTCTACTCTATTTTTAATATCTTGTTCCATGTAATTTTTTCTTATCCAAATCTTAAAATTAAATTTCAAAGGGGAAAACTTCTTGAATGATTCGGGTGTGATTCTAACAACAAATCAATATTATAATTACCAAATATCAAAATGTTTTATTTTAGGGGAGGGGAAAGAAACGGAAGGAAGATATGTTATTACTCTATTGAATTGCACGATGAAGTGGGAAATCACGGTCAGTTACGGGTACTAGATCATTTCTTTCTTGCTCAGACCCTTATTTTTTCAGCACCTCATTGTAATTGTGGTCTTCCGCATGGTTGAGACAATTTACTATTTCTCGTCATTGTTAAGAAGTCGGTGTTAGACTTCAAGCGATACTATGATTTTGAAAATCGATTTTTAAAGCAGGAGGTCAGTTATTCTTCACTTAAAGAATAGAATCAATCTTTCTAAATTTTCATGGCCTTGTGTCATACTTAGCTAACATTATTAACTGTCAATATTACTAATGTGTTTGACTATCATCATCATCGTCACGATCATTAATAACAGAGGATAGTTTTCTATTGTTTTATCTCTTAATTATAGTAGCAACAACCTGAAATTATCGAAATTGAAAATTAATAGGAAACGGTGGTAACACCAGAGTCTTCATACAAGACAACGAAATGGAGTTAAGAATCAAAGAATATTCAATGCCAATGAGGCACACGGAAAAACAGATGTTATATATTCACTGACCATAGATATAATTTAGCTCAAATTTCGTTATCATGTGAAAAGTGTGTTTACATTGAATGAATATTGTTTTAAAAAATCAAGAATGCAGACGACGGGTGACAGGTGAAATCGTCTTTTGATAAACAGCCGTAGTCAAGGTCAAAGAATTAGAAAGTCAATAATAGTAAAATAATCTCTATATATAAAAGGCTGTCTGTGAGTCTGTGTGCGACTGTAAGCTATACACGCCTGCATTTTTAAGCTACGCCATTCAAACTTTCTAGGGACACATATCTACAGGGAAGCCAGGTCGACACATACGTTTTTCAGCAATTTTTACCTTTCGCCTTTTTTGGCCAACGGAGCCGATTGTTTACATTTGCTCCATAAAACATCTAAGATCTAAGATGATTGCTAGATTACGTCACAGAAATCCAATCACACGTGTCAAGCGCGACTAAAAAAAAAAAAGAATAAATAAATAAGCCTTTATATTTAATTTTTATTCTGACGTTTTAAAAATTCATTTGGTCAACAAAAAAATGTGAAATTTTTTCCCCGTAATTTTGAAACAAAAGAAATATTTCAAACCAAAAAAAAAAGTGTTTTGTCAAAGAATAACAAAATATGTAAAAAGAAAACGGTAAATTATTGTTTTAGGACCCGAAGGCTAATATCCCTTTAAATTTTTCCAAAGTAGTCTTATTTCCGTGCAAATCTATATGTTGAACTCAAATCAGCAATTAGATATTGAGAAACCGAACTTTTTTTATGTTAATGACCAGGAAAAATCGGCATAGTGAGAGTCATTCGCTGCTGAACGATTTTAGGCGTAGGAAAAAAATTTGGGCCTATTTACTTCCTTTATTGAAAAGTCCTTGCAGAAATTAGTATGCGATTTTTTTCGGTACTTAATTTCAGAAGAAAGTTATTGACATTGAAACAAGTGAAAAAAATAAGAGTTATTTGCGGGTATAAAAAGTTATTTGCGTGTGTCTACGTATATAAGGAATGTTAGCCTTCGGGTCCTAAAACGAAAATTTACCATGTCTACATTTTTAAAAATTCTTCGAAAATTCCTAAAATTCATTTAGTCAACATAAAATGTAAATATTTTTCCCCGTAATTTTGAGACAAAAACCTAATCAATGTTGTTTACAATGTCACAGAAAACATGAACTCACGTTTACGCAAAACAAAAGAAAATAGATTTTATTATGAAATTTTTGAACAATTTTTAAACAAAATTTATTTAAGTAATTATTTTTTTTTATATGGCTGAGTTTTAAAGTGAGGCGGCGACTACAAGCGCTCGGAAATCGCAACACGCTGCATTAATCATAAAAATGTTCTAAGTTGCGCGGGCAACGCCGGGCTATGATGCTAGTAAATAATATGCGTGGTAAAGATGACGTAATCAAGCGAAAGTCGGCCATGTAAGAACAACGTTTCAGAGATGAATGATTGGGAGATCGGGCAGAGCCAACTGAGAAAGCCTCGGCCACAACACAGCGAAGAGAAGACAACTCCGGCGCCGGTCAACTGTCTTTGTATGTGCGTGTGCTATCTCCCTACTCCATACCATGTCACCGAAGAAAAAGAATAAAAATATAATTGTATAGTTTTATATAGCCGCGTCTGTCGTTTATCAGTGAGGACGACAGTCATTTTCGTTCCCAGTTTATTCTTCGCTGAATTGTGATACAGCACAGAAAGCAACAGAAGGAACTGAATAAATTTAGCGATTAAATCATCAGAACTTTGAAGGGAAAAAAGAAACTACAAACATAAAGAAATGCTGGAAGTAGATGCAATTAAGTCGAATGAAATAATTTCAGAAAATAATACGACAAAAGGACAAAGAAAAGTACAGTAAAGTCGACTCAGCATTAGATCCAAGAATAAATAGATATATTCAGGGTCTTTCTTAAACTGGATAAGAAAAGAATGTGGAATACTGGATCAAAGAAAGAAGAAATTAGCAGCCATTAATACTGTGGAATCGCATGAGTTAATCAGTAAGAACTGATAAATTGACACGTTTGATATAATTAAAATGAACTGAAAATGTACATGTATCATTTAATCAATGCGAACTGACAAATAGACAAGACATTTAATGAATGCCAATAAGCGGACATGTGTCTGTTAGTCAATAAGAAATGACAGGTGGGCACGTTTGATTTTGAGTTTGACAAACGATAAGGTATTACTGTAATCAGTGAGATTTGACACGAAAACATGTTTGATTTTGTCAGAATGAACTGACAAACGATAAGGTATTAATGTAATTAGTGAGAACTGACAAAAGAACATATTTAATTTAGTTAAAATGAACCAACAAACTATAAGGTATCAATGTAATGTATGAATGTAATCAATGAGAACTGACATAAGGACATGTTGATTTACTGAATAAGAAATTAGAAGATAATCTTTAATGAGTGAATGAGAACTGTCAAGATGAGAAGTCAAATTACACAAGAACTGACATGGAGACAACTTGTCGTTAATCAATTCGTATTGAAAAGAAGATAGATTTGAAATCAGAAAACGCCAAAATGACAAACATGTGTAAAGAAAAAGGAGAATATCCGTATGATTTCCTTTCATAAATAATCATTTAACGTTTCCTTAGGTCACGTAATGATAAAATAATAATAATAATAATGAATTCTTCTATGTGATGGGGGGGGAGTCAACACTCTCTACAATTTTCTATGCTTTATAGGTATTAGTAAAGTTTATCTTTTTATTATCCTTCCCACTGTTTGTTCTGCTATTCATTTACACAAGCCCGTTAGGTTTTCCTATTGGTCTTAATATGTCCTGTGAATGTCAATTTCTTCAAGGTCCATTTCCTCATTATATATAGAAGAAATTTCACCTGTCCTTTTCTGAATTTAAGGATACGTCTCCTTTATGTTTATATTCTCTTTAAAACTTCCTCGTTGCTCAAATGCTCCATCCATGGTATTCTCAGCATCCTTCTGTAGAATCACATTTTTGTTACCTCTTTATTTGTCAGTAAATTGTACAGTATTGGCATCCATATATAAAAACTGATAATGGGCAACAATTTGGCACTATTTTCTTTATTTCTAACATTATTTTTTGTTTCTTAATACTTTATTTATCTTTTGAAAGGTATCTTTTTTTCTATTCTAACGTGTCTTCTGATTTTCGTATCACATTTTCTCCCCCTGTTAAAACACTTCCCAGATATTTAGTTCACAATGCAAGTAACAAATCAAGTAAGTAAAAAAGAAAAATACTTACTTGACCCTGTCCTCAGATCTCAAATGGAACCACTATATTGAATCCATAGCAAAATCGACTGCTAAGAAGGTTGGGTCACTATGTCGATCCAGGATGTTTTTTCCACCTGAATCCATCCTGCAAATATACAAGTCAACCATCCGTCCGTGCATGGAGTACTGCTGCCATTTATGGTCAGGTGCCCCTGCCGTTCTTCTCAGTGTTCTTGACAGGCTCCAAAGTAGAGTCTGTAATGTGATAGGTACTGATCTGGCGGCTCGACTGCAGCCACTTCCCCATCGTCGAAATGTGGCCTCCCTTTGTCTGTTCTATAAATACTTTCATGGCTTCTGCTCAGACGAACTTAGTCACTGATGCCTCATCAACAGGTGTTTACTCGTGCAACCAGACTGGCAACTGGGTCCCACCCATTCACAGTCAGGTTAGCCAAATGCAGACGACAATTCTACTCCTGCAGCTTCTTCTCTCGCACTTCCCGCCTGTGGAACTCGTTCCCGTATTCTTGCTTTCCTGACGGCTACAACCCCCAGAAATTTAAATGCAAAGTCAATACTCATCTACTAACCACTGGACTCTAGCTCTCCCTCACCCCCGTATAACCTTCCTTGTCTCTCCACCTGTGTATCTGTCATCGCACCTGCTTTCTCAGCTTTCTATTGTTCCTTTCTAACTAGTTTGTACTCCTCACTCTTTTCTAATTAATCTTTTTACATTTATGTAGCCCCCGGCACATCAGTGGCGTTTCCGCTTTGCTCGGGGTGAAATGATTAAAAAAAAAAAATTGTCGTTTGCATTGTGAATTATATCCATTTTTATTGTTTGTTTCTATTACAAGATTTCGACTGGTAAAGTATTCAGTCTTTCTCAAGTGTATTTTGCACCTGATCGTTAATAGATAACGATTTTTGCATAATGCCCTATCCCTTCAGCGCGTTGCGGTCATGTCTTTCCACATTTTTTTCTGCAATATCTGTAAATTGCCATAACTTCATGGAAAATTTAGTGGGGTAGTTTCTCTTTATCTTTTTTACAGTTTAAAATTCTCTTTCAGCAGCTTCCAGCTACGGCTAGAAAGCCAAATTTACTGATATATTTAGAATTGAATGTAATAAAAATAACAAAGATAAAGATACTAGAGTCAAAATGTGTGGAATTAGTTCGGCTTACGTTTTTATTGCTGCTTTCAGTAGTATCGATATATTGATAGATTAGAATGGAAGATAAGGTATAAAAGTAAATCTATCCAACTAATAGTGGTAATTAAATTAAACAATGGAAAAATCTACGAGGTAAATCCCCGACTAATAATGGTTTTAATGATGGAGCCAATTAGTCACATATATGAGGCGAGATGTGTAACATTTATTATGACTTCAATACTTACTTTATATTTTATAATTCTACTTGTTCCTTCGTTAGATAGCACGAACATTGCGTCCTTTCAATACTTCATACATAATAGAACATTTCGCTTTGTTCGCAAGGAAAGACGAAAAAGTTATATTAGAGACAATGTTTAGTTTCAAAGAAAGAAAGAATGCCTCATAAATATTGTACTATTTCGCTTTGATGGCAAGCATACACGGAAAAACATGTCAGAGACTATGTTTAGTTTCAATAGATAAAAGAAGGAAAGAAAGAAAGAATCTATCTATCTAAACTTATTTATAAATGGAACTTTGTCTCTGTGTGTGTGTATGTGTGTGTATCTGTGTGTCTGTTACCTATAGATTCCGAAACGGCTGAACCGATTTTCTTAAAAATTTACACAGTTGTAATATAAGCGTCTGCGAGTATTCTTAGCTAAGTTTTGTGTCGAGGTACCCCCGATAAATATCGAAAATCGATAATCGAAAAAATCGGGTTCTAGAAGGAGTGATCCCATTTTAATCAAATTTGATACACTCATAGACAAAGACATAAGAAACGATATTCAGAAGTTTCAGGGTTGCAGTTCTTACAATAGTGCAGAAAATTTGATATCGATACCAGGAAACCAAAATTTGATTTACATCCATTCATTTTTCTTTCAGTCTACAGTTTCGCTTTAACTGGAAACAACTATTGCTTTTTAGTCTTTCGTGCCAACATCCAAAGAATCTGAGCTCCAGGACCATGGATTAGTTTTAAAGCTTTCATAATACCCGAGCAACGCCGGGCTATACTGCTAGTACCTCATAAATAATGTACTATTTAGCTTTGATCGCAAGCACAGACGGAAAAGACATGTCAGAGACTATGTTTAGTTTCAATAGATAAAAGAAAGAAAGAAAGAAAGAATACCTCCTAAGTAATGGATTATTTCGCTTTAATCGCAAGAAAAAAACGAAAGATAAACAAGAAACGCTGTTTGATCCTAGTGTTGTGGTGCAGTGAATATCGACTCGGAACGACAAATCGGGGAGCCGAGTTCGAATTCCAGTTGAATTCCTTGCATTCACTTACGCACAAATACCTTTTGAAAAGGTATTAGTCTTTCTTTTCCCTCCAATTATGTTTAGATAATAGGACAAAATTGCCTTGGCTGGCAACCAGTCTAACGCAAAAAGCTATGGCAACCTACTTCGGGATAAGCTTCTGCCCAGTTAGTCATGTCTCTTTCGAGGCATGATTGCCCAAAGCGTATATCACGTATGGCACATAACTGACTGACTGAAAGGAAGAAAGAAAGACAAGGCGATCACTCTCTCATGTGTTTTAATTTTCAGCGAAATGAAAAACCTTGTCAATTTAAAACCTTTTGATTTGTATTCCCTTACTTCTTTAAACAATGACCTGCATTCATACTTATGGTTGTTAGTGCAAGAGCTTTGTTAAAGTTGTTAATCACAGATATTCAGTAACGCAATTGGGTAATTTCCACTCGTATTTAATAGTCGTGGAACTCACAAGAAGCTTATTTATTCATTAAGTATTAGGATAAATAAGAAAATTCATATAGCAAAACCGTGAAATCAGTAAGGATAATATTTATATATATTAATATATAATCATATAATTATGAATTAAAAGTACATTGCAACACGGAAATTTCTATGTTTTGAGATAGAATATCGTCATCACTTAATGTTAGATGTTGGTTGTGACACCTGGATTTATATATTAATATATATAAATATATTAAATCAAACAGGTAGGAACAAAGATGAACAAAATAATATTACCTACCTTAAAGTGGTGAATCAAAAAAATTTTTTAAATGATTGGCCTAACAGATTATCACTTCTCGTTCTCTAAGGACAAATATATAAATATGTGCAAAACGACTAAAAACAGGGGGAGGAAATACACTACCAGAAAGCCAACAATGTAAGTGAGAAATTACATTTAGCCGCAATAAAAATGACCTACAGTCTGTTGTTAACTGAGGCAAGGAATGGCTTTTTAATTTTAACACATCGAAAATTAAACTTCTACATTAATCATCCGAGAAACCTCTTTTGCCTCCCATTAAAACGGCTCATGCTAACCTCCATGAAAATGTCTCGTGGCGCCTCCTTGGTCTAACATTCTCTGCTAACATGAAAAGGAAAGATTATACTGAATCAAATTTTTAGCCAGCTGCTAAGAAAATTGGTTTACTATATCATGCTAGACACTTTTTCTCTCCAGATTTTATTTTACATATTTATAATTTTACCATTCATTCATGTACTGAATATTGTTGCCATATCTAACTTGGTGCTACTGTTATATATTCAGAGATTCTCGATAAAATTCAATGAAGAATAAGCGATATCATTAGCGTCTCGGCTTTAGTTACTTTCCCATGGCCGTAACGTAAAGCCCTTAAGCCTTTTCTCTAAATACTTCCATCGTAATTGTTCGGGTAAGCTTTCCGCTATGGTACCTAAACTTTACGAATTTAAGCGCAGTACTAGACAGGTGGCCTGGTTTTATATATTCTCTGACCGGCGCAGCGTGTAATTTTGCCCAGAAGTGTATTGAGCAAATATTGTTTACTGGAAAAATGCAACCTAGCTAAAAAAGAAAATAAATAGTTTTGAAAAGTCAAGAATGCGAACGCCGGGTGATAAGCAAAATTGTGTTAAGACAGCTGTTCTCAAAAGTCAGCAAATTTAAAAGCAAAAGTTTATTGACATTAAAATAAATATTGTTTTGGAAAATTAAGAATACGGGACCATCTTTGTATTGAGGTAGTGTGGTTGTGTTTTGTTTTTGGTAAACAGCCATAGTCAAGATCAAAGAATATAAACCATTAGAAAACCAAGAATAATAATTCGAAAATAATAAACACTGTCTGTGGCAAAAGTTGACGCAATCGAGGAAATGCGGCCTATATAAGAGAGAGAGAGAGAGAGAGAGAGAGAGAGAGAGAGAGAGAGAGAGAAATCAGATCAGGGAGAGCTAACCGTGAAAGCAGAGAAAACGGTCTATGACCATCCAGATAGGGGTGCTGAGCATGACGGTAAACTGCATCCGGCAGCAAGGCCTCTGATTGGGAGGTTATGAAGAGCATAGAACCATCTCTTAATTGCTGTTGTTCCCAGGCCCACCCTGAGCCGGAGTGGTAGCACCTTTTAGGGTCCCAGCTATGGGCGAATAGCTAAACCTAAAACTGGGGTCAAAACACTATGGAAGTATAAAAGTAGATTTTTGTAGAAAGATATACATTTTTGAAGGAACATTATTAGAAACAATACATTTTTTAAGAAAACAATTATTTACCAGAACACATTTTTAAAGGAAAAAATATTCTCAGCAAAAAAATTTTGAATACAAAACTAGAAGGCATTTTCAGTTTTCTAAAATAAAAACATTTCATGAAAATCTGACTAAACCAACCTTCTCACTATAACCAACCATTAAAAATATAACTTAAAACCCCACCTTTATGGCATTAAACAACCCACAGAAGTGTTGATGTGCCGTTAAACAAAACTCAAACAAATCAACCATTCAGCTAGTCAGTTTTCTTCGTATACCGGTGTGATATCTCTCCGATCACCCTCTACTCCACAGTACTGTCACCGAAAAATATATATATAAGTAATATTTTTATATATTCGTGTCCATCATTGAAGTCGAGAATATCTCTCCGATCACCCTCTACTCCACAGTACTGTCATCGAAAAAAATATATAAGTAATATATTTACGCTCTCACACCTTGATTGAGCACTCTGGAAAAATAGTAGACTTTGATAAACAGTAGCTACTTTGGCATGTACGCATCGCTCATTCAGTAAAATGAATTAGAGCACTCTAGCTATTGGGCGCGTATAATGATATGCGCTAAAAAGCCTGCCTACTTCCACCGAACGCCCATAGCCCTGGGGTAGAGTCGCCGATTGACGCCATTTCGGTCGGGTTTCAATCCCGGGTAAGAAAGCAATCGGAGTCGAACCGTACTGATGAGCTGTGATACGGCGAAACAGATCTGTCTGCGGATGACAATAAGTAATATTTTTATATATTCGTGTCCATCATTGAAGTCGAGAATATCGTCATTTTCTACGAACGTGCTGCATGTTGTGAACAAACACACCACGTGATGTAAACAAAAAATACTCGGACGCTATCGTGAAATACGTTTCTAATTCAAATTTAAAAATCACTTTTTTCTGATGAAGGACCGAGGACGGCCTGAAATATAAAATATAATAAAAATAAACAAATACTGTTCAAAAAAAGTACATTTTTAAATTCAAAACTTTTTATTAATATTCTTTCCTATACATATTAAGACAGTATACGTGGATGATCATCACTATATATATATATATATATATATATATATAGTGTATCGAGGCAGCAAATAATTTTCTAGACATATACTGTTAAATGTAAGAGACAATGAATGTCTATTATGTTTAATCATGAGCCGTTCTAAACGTCGTATTTTGTTTAACTAAATAGTTTCTAACTATTGCCGTTGCCTAGCGGAGTTTTATGTCAACACAAAATAAAATCGTCGCTGATGGTGGATGTTATTGGGTTACCATCTCTAAAGATGGCCCATGTGAGCCGAAAGCTTGGAAACAGCTTAATAAAAAATTATCCAAATGTTGAAGAATTTTTGTCTTTATTTTCAACTGAAATTAAAGCTAGAATACGACGTTTATAACGGCTCATGAGGAAACATAAGACATTCATTGTCTCTTATATTTAACAGGATATGTATATATATATATATATATATATATATATATATATATATATATATATACTTTCGAAAATTAATGGTTTCATCGAAGTCAGTTATATATATATAACTGACTTCGATGAAACCATTAATTTTCGAAAGTTCATTCTGGGGTCGAAACACGTTACATGGGGATTTTGCCCACATTTAACTATTATACAGGGTGTCACAGAATTAACTTTCTATTTCAATGAAATCAGGCAGCTAAAAAAAAACAATAAAAAACAAATCGATTTATAAATCTAACTTTAAAACTTTATTAAAAGTATTCAACATGTGGTCCGTCTCCATCTCTGCAAATTTGAAATCTATCCTTAGCATTGCGAAAGGCATTTTGAAGCATTTCAGGAATTCTCTCCTGCATTGCCGAGTGAATGATATCTTTAATCTAAACTATTGATCTTTTGACGATGAACCTTTGCTTTTATGAAACCACATGCAGAGAAATCGGCGGGGGGGGGGGTGTCAACAAATAGGCGTTCTTGTGTATTCTTTATTAATAGGGTTCTGAAAAGGAATAAAAATAAAATTGGAAAACCATAAAAATTATAAAGTTATAAACATAATTTGATTAATGGAGATGCTCAGCAGCCTCGACATATTTGGAATAAGGAAAACATATTTTCAATGAGAAAGAAGGGCTTGGAGAACCTGATACTAACGGGTCAGATAGAGGGAAAAAGAGATAGCGGAAAGCAGCGGATAACATATTTGAAGGGCCCGAGTAGGTGGATGACAGAACGGGGGCTGCGTGATGTTACAAGAGAAAGCGTGCTAAGAGCCACCAGAGAAAGGGAGACGTGGGAGGCCACGATCGCCTACGTCTTGAAAGGACAGGGCACATAGAAGAAGAATATATATGCCAACTGTTTATAAGAAATTATAATGTGCGTATAAAGTGGGGGATCAATTTTATATTATAATCAATATATAAACTGATCCCTCATTTTGTGGCCATGTTAGTTTCTATACATTTATATTCTAGATTTACGGGCTTGAGATAATGGATGACAGAACGTGGATTGCATGGTGTAACAGGAGAAAGTGTGTTAAGAGCCACCAGGGATAGGGAGACGTGAAAAGCCATGATCGCTTACGTCCTGAAAGAACAAGGCAAATAGAAGAAGAACACATTTCAAACATGGAGAACAGAAAGGCAAGTGAGTTTTTTAAGAAATTTTCCGATTTTATTGAATTACATAATTAATTCTTATTAAAAAATATAGGTTATTAACCTTTGAAACCTTGGTTGATAGAAAGATTCTATTTTATATGATATTAATGAGTAAGACCCAGATTTAGGCACCAACTGGAGTTAGGTGTCAAAAGGGATTTGAAGCAGAAGTGAGACTGACGATCCCATACTGCGAAGAATTGTTTTAACTTGCTCCAGAGGGCAAGCCTGGGGCCTTAGAGGTGTGAGGACGTGTTTTAACCTGCTACAGGTGACAGGCAAAGCAGATAAGATCAACTGAAGATAAGTGTCAGTCAGTCAGTTAAGTGCCATACGTGATACACACTTGGGCGATCATATCTCGAAAGAGACATGACTGACTGGGCAGAAGATTATCCCGCAGTAGTTTGCCATTGCTTTCTGCAGTAGACTGGTTGCCGACCAAGGCTATAGAACCCAATCTGTCCTGCTATTTAACCCATAACTGGAAGGAAGAGACGGATTAATACCTTTCCCAAGGGTATCTGCGCGTAAGTGAATACAATGGATTCAACTGGAATTCGAACTCGGCTCCCCGGCTTCTCGTTCCGAGCCGATATCTACTGTACCAAGTGTATCTAACGTACCAAGTGTATCTAACCATTTTCAATCTTTTGGACTTCTCTCTGAAATGGCAATTACTGCTGAAGGAATATATTTAGCAAGCTTTCTCTCCCGCTTTCTATTGGTTGAATGTCAGTTAGTTAAGTGCCATACGTGATACACGCTTGGGCGATCATTACTTTCTGTGGTAGACTGGTTGCCAGCCAAGGCTATAGAACACAGTCTGTCCTGTTACTTAGCCCATAACTGGAGGGAAGAGACGGATTAATACCCTTCCCATAGGTTTTTGCGCATAAGTGAATGTAAGGAATTCAACTGGAATTCGAACTCGGCTCCCCGATTTCTCGTTTCGAGCTGATATCCACTGCACCACAACGCACATCTATGTTTAATGTAATTTATATAATAGTATATTTTTAAACTATATTTTTGCTTTGTGTTTTTGTTCCTCTTGCATCGACTTATTTGGGTAGTTGTTAAATTTCGAATACATTTATATTAGTCTGTTGGATTTTACAAGCATTTCATTTATTTCGTTTATGTTTAATTATTTTTAGATGAAACATTTATCATTAACTTTATTATTATTAAGAGTTTCCTCCCTGATTTTATTGTCATTTTCATCAGAAATTCTGGGTCGATACACTCTTCACTATTATTTTTTGGTTCCTTCTTCTTATTGTGTTTAATTGCGATACTCTTGGTATTATTTGTATTATTCGTACTATTATTTTATGACTAGTTTTTCATGAATTTATTGTTACTTTTTATGAGAATACTTTGGATCAATGCACTCTGGATTATTTATAACCATTTTATTACGGGTTTTTCCTCGATTTTATTGCCACTTTTCATTCCGAAATTGCAGATCAATACACGTTTCGATCCTGAAAGTAAGCAACACAAAATCAGAAATAGAACAACGATAAAACTTCTCCCAGTGGAACTTGAACTCCGATCAAAGTTTTTGGAATCAGAGTTTTTACTTATTGATTTATTTGCTTGGTTATTCATTTTTGCACTTAGAAAAATCTTTGTCTACTTCCGTGAAAAAAAAAACGAAAAAAAAGCAGTGATTTTTTTTTTTTTTTTTTTTTTTGGTGAGTCTATTCAGATATTTTGAGTTTTGAGTTTGATTTTTGTTTAAAAGCATATCTGTGGGTTGCTTAATGCCAAAAAGGTGACGTTTTTAGGTATTTTTTAAATGTTCAATTATATTGAGAAGGTTGATTTAGTCAGATTTTAATCAAATTTTTTTTTACTTTTTTATTTAAAAAAAAATAAAAATGTCTTCTAGTTTTGTATTCAAAAATGTTCCGCTGAAAATAATTTTTTCCATGAAAAATGTATTATAGTTTTTTCGTCAAAAGTGTATTGTTGGTAATATTTTTCTTCAAAAATGTGTATCTTTCTATAAAAATTTATTTTTATATTTTCATGGTGTTTGACCCCAGTTTTAGGGTTAACTATTTACCCATAGATGGGACCCTAACAGGTGCTACCACTCCCGGTCAGGGTGGACCTAGGAACAACAGCAATTAAGAGGTGGTTGCATGCTCTTCACACCCTCCCAATCAGAAGCCTTGCTGCCGGATGTAGTTTACCGTAATGCCCAGGACCCCTAGCTGGATGGTCATAGACTGCTTTCTCTGCCTTCTCGGTTAGCTCTCCCTGATCTGATTTGTTTTTTTCTCTCTCTTTCTCTTCTCTCTCTTATATAGGCCGAATTTCCTCGATTGCGTCAACTTTTGCCACACACATTGTTTATTATTTTCGGATTATTATTATTATTAGCCTTCTAATGGTTTATATTCTCTGATCTTGAGTACGGCTGTTCACCAAAACAAAACACAACCACACTCCCTCAATGCAAAGCTGGTCCCGTATTCTTAATTTTCTTCATTTTCCAAAACAATATTTATTTTAATGTCAATAAACTTTTGCTTTTAAATTTGCTGACTTTTGAGAACAGCTGTCTTAACACAATTTTGCTTATCACCCGGCGTTCGCATTCTTGACTTTTCAAAACTATTTATTTTCTTTTTTAGCTAGGTTGCATTGTTCCAATAAACAATATTTGCTCAATGTAAATACACTTCTGGGCAAAATTACACGCTGCGCCGGTCAGAGAATATATAACACCAGGCCACCTGTCTAGTTCTGCGCTTAAATTCGTAAAATTTAGGTACCATAGCGGAAAGCTCACCCGAACAATTACGATGGAAGTATTTAGAGAAAAGGCTTAAGGGCTTTACGTTACGGCCATGGGAAAGTAACTAAAAAGTAACTAAAGCCGGGACGCCAATGATATCGCTTATTCTTCCTTGAATTTTATCGATATTTTGATCAATCTTCTACCTGTTAGTGCCCTCTATTTCTTCACTTTCTTGACCATAACCAATTAAGCCTGCCTCTTAGGAGTTGACGCACTTTGCATCTCTGTTCATGTGTTGGAGTAGTGAAAAAGCACCATGGCCAAAAGTTGAAGGATTTGTTTTGTAGGTTTGAAGGATGAGGCAACCAAGGTCACATGTCGATATTTGGAAAGCCTCCCGCTTACAAAATATCTGAGTGAACTGGTCTACCCGACCTGATGGTATTTTCAACTGAGTCACACCTGAAAAATTATGCTATGCTTTTATTAACCCCCCCCCCCCCACTCTATTATGCGCTTTCTTTTTTATTAGATTGAATGTCATATTAGGTACAGTGGGTTTCAGTGCCACTTTGTTGACATCGCCGTCGTCGTGCTGTCTTGGCCGAGATAGAACTCACTACACCCCTCCAGTATTCCCTGTGCATTTGGAACCCTGGCGCAGTTTATAGCGAAATTCATCATCATGTCAAATAGCTGAAGATTTGATGCTTAGCCAGAGCTACCAAGGGTGATTTTATTGTGACACCAACACTGGATGGGTTGCCTCCAGGCCCCATCCCGTTATTTAACCAATAACTGGAGGGAAGGGACGGATTAATACCTTTCCCAAGGGTACCAGTGTTTAAGTGAATGCAGGGTATTCAACTGGAATTCGAACTCGGCTCACCGATTTATCTTCCCAAGCCTATAACCACTGCACCACAACGCACACCCGTCATTGAACGCTTACAGCGCCTGAACTTCCCAAGCGGCCACCAATCTAAATACTGACCAGGCTCAACGTTGCTTAACTTCGGTGATCGAGCGAGAACCGGTGTATTCAACGTGATATGGCCGTAAGCCAATAAACGCTGAAAGCACCTGGTATTCCCAAGCGGTCACCCATCTAAGTACTGAGCGAGAACCAGTGTATTCAATGTGATATGGTCGTAAGCCAATAAACGCTTACAGCGCTTGGACGTCCCAAGCGGTCACCCATCTAAGTACTGACCAGGCTCACGTTGCTTAACTTCGGTGATCGAGCGAGAACCGGTGTATTCAATGTGATATGGTCGTAAGCCAATAAACGCTTACAGCGCTTGGACGTCCCAAGCGGTCACCCATCTAAGTACTGACCAGGCTCACGTTGCTTAACTTCGGTGATCGAGCGAGAACCGGTGTATTCAACGTGAGATGCCGTAAGCTACGCTGCTTGGCGAGAAGACTAGGCGGCAGTCTAAAATTTGTAAGTATAACTTAATAGTGCATTGTTGTTGACATACTGCTCACCTACTCAGTAATAATACAAAGGTATTTGAAAAACTTTTCAACTTTTGTATGTTTCTGCCGGGGGGGTTATTCATACATTCTACCCACAACCAGCATTTGAGATTTCATTTGCCCGATCGACTCAGTTAATTAAAAAATTAATTAGGCGAATAAAGTTTATTGCTTTACTCGCCAGCGGTCGATTAAAAGTAAAAGGAAATCTTATTCCTTTTACAAACCAAAAGTATGCCATTGAAGATTCAGAAGTTACTTAGAATGACCTACAATGACATTATTGAACTCTTGGCTTTCATCGTACCGGTCAGTAATTAACGCTTCCAGAGTGGAGCCGAAATGTTTCTGTCACCCAGATTAAAGACGCTCACAGATTTTTAGAAACTGATTTGGAAAAATATTATCCTATATTTCCTCCCTTCTTCCGAAAAGTAAAAACAAACATTTGAAAGAAAGCAAAAAAATTCGCATACTTCTTTCAACCACTCACTGAAAACAAATTATACAAGTAAATAATTTTTTTTATTGAAAATCGTTGAGGAAATCAGATTTGTTATTTTTTTATCATCTATGAGATGGATGTTGTAGTCAAACAGGAGAAACTACAAATTTAGTTACCTCCACTCAATTGTCAAAAACAAAACAAAAAAAAAACAGCATATCATGATGTTAGAAGGTCTCAAACTTTAAAAAAATCACAAAGTTTTATCATCAAAATGTTTAGACTATTATTAAGAGAAAAGATCAATTTAAATTTTTTTTTTAATTTTAAATCCTTTCTAACACGTTCGAAATTTTAATTAAAAATTCATTTTTTTGTTTCCCGTCAGCGATTCACGCTATGTTTAAGAAAATGTAGTTGATCGAGTAAAATGATTTCAATGAGAGTAAATTTTCCCTCGCAGGTCGATTGATTTCTCGAAATCTCAAATTTCAAAGGCTTCCCACAACACAAAACTGTATTTTTTAATCATTTCACCCAAGCAAAGCAAGACCGCCATTAGTGCACAAAGGGTTAAACTAAGAGAAAAAAAATTGAGTACAAGAGTATTGGAGAAAAGATAAAAGATGAACGAGATTGAAGAAAATAGAAGATGGCAATTGATATTACATTTAATTTTTTGGAGATTGTAGCTATCAGAGAAGTAATTTAACAAATGCATTGTAGTGTATGTTCTGAATAATTCTTAGTGAGACAAGCTTAACAATTAAACTTGCTACTTAACACTTATTTTCAAGTATAAAAGTAAAGCAATTGATGGATATCATGACTTACCTTTAAAAATGTATTTTAATAATTAATTATATATGCATAATAATACAGGGTGTCCATAAAGTCACAGTAAAATTACAAGTAGTTACTGTTCAGAAGCTATGAGACATAGAGTATTTTTTTTTTTAATCATTTCACCCCGAGCAAGGCAGAAACGCCACTGATGTGCAGGGGGTTACATAAATGTAGAAAGATTAATTAGAAAAGAGTGAGGAGTACAAGCTAGTTACAGTTTTTTTGTAAAATGTTGTAAACGTCTTCAAGTCAACTTTATATTTAGGTTTTTGCGTTTTTGTTTTATTTATATTAATTTTTAATGACACCTTTTAGCCTTTATTACATTATTTTTCTTACGCGTATTGAGGGAAATGGAATATCATCTTGGCATTGGGCGAACAACTAGAAGGGCACATGTGGAATATAGTCAATGAAGGTTGTGTATGTAAACCTAAGGAGATGTCCAACATTTAAAAAAAAACTGCATTACTCTATGTCATTTGGCTTCTGAGCAATAAATACTTGTAATGTTACTGGAACTTTATGGACACCATGTAGAAGGCCGATAGTTGAAAGGGTTGGACAGTTCACCCGAGTTCTCAAACAATGAGTCAAAACGTTGATGACTTTCAACAGGCAGGAAAGCGGGCCATGCAGTTTAAAAATAACAAAAACCAGTCCGGGAGCACATTAGTAATGTCTATTACAAGGATACCATCAGATCCACATACTTAGTGGAGAACTAGGTTAGGGGTGATATCAGAAACTATAGAAGGGCTTAAAAATGTGGAATGTAGTCAATAAAAGATGCGAATGTAAACTTGAGGAGATGTACAACATTTTACAAGAAAAAACACTGAGTAATAAATACTTGTAATTGAACTGGGATTTAATGGACGCCTTGAATAACAAAAATTAAATAAACAATTATGTATTTTAATAATTAAATATTATATATTCATAATAATATAAGACAAATTATAATATAATAGACAACAAAAAACACGAGGGTCATTCAATAAATAAGATGAATGTTTCGGTATATGGACTTCTACTAGGGTCATTCAATAAATAAGGTGAATTTTTCGGTAAAAGGACTTCTACGAGGGTCATTCTATAAATAAGGTGAATGTTTCGGTATATGGACTTCTACTAGGGTCATTCAATAAATAAGGTGAATTTTTCGGTAAAAGGACTTCTACGAGGGTCATTCTATAAATAAGGTGAATTCTTCGGTATAAGGACTTGTACGATGGTCATTCAATAAATAAGGGTGAATTCTTCGGTATAAGGACTTCTACGAGGGTCATTCAATATAAGGTGAATTCTTCGGTATAAGGACTTCTACGAGGGTCATTCAATAAATAAGGTGAATTTTTTGGTAGAAGGACTTGTACGAGGGTCCTTCAATAAATAAGGTGCATTTTTCGGTATAAGGACTTCTAAGAGGGTCATTCAATAAATAAGGTGAATTTTTCGGTAAAAGGACTTCTACGAGGGTCATTCTATAAATAAGGTGAATTCTTCGGTATAAGGACTTCTAAGAGGGTCATTCAATAAATAAGGTGCATTTTTCGGTATAAGGACTTCTGCGAGGGTCATTCAATAAATAAGGTGCATTTTTCGGTATAAGGACTTCTAAGAGGGTCATTCAATAAATAAGGTGAATTTTTCGGTAAAAGGACTTCTACGAGGGTCCTTCAATAAATAAGGTGAATTCTTCGGTATAAGGACTTCTGCGAGGGTCATTCAATAAATAAGGTGCATTTTTCGGTATAAGGACTTCTAAAAGGGTCATTCAATAAATAAGGTGCATTCAGTGAAAAAATTGTCATCTAAATTACGCGAAAATGAAAGTGACAATGACATCTCATTTTAACAGATTTATTTACCAAAATTACACAAGCATATCTTGAAATAGTAAAGAGTAAATCTATTAAATAAAATCACCATTGGATTCAACCAGGGAATCGAGACAACTTCGGAATCTCCTGCAGCTCTTTTAACCGCTCACTTTGTTTAAGTCGCTGAATGCTGCCATAACCATTGCCTTCAGTACATTTTTGTGTTACAAGGAGTTTTATTTATTAGCCTCACATATAATAATTAAGTGGGTTGCAGTCTGGGGAGTTAGTTGTGTGGCAGAGTGCAGAATCCTGTTGCCAGAAATAGGGTCTTTCAGCAGCTTCCTTCTTGATCCAAGACAGCACTACCTCCACAAAGCACTTGATGTAGGCATCCGTGTTGAGTCTGAGGCATTGTTGGAAGATGAATGGTGGCACAACGTCATCATCATTAGTGATCACTTCAAAAGTCTTCGTCATCATCATTAGACTCGCCATACTCTTTCCGAGTCCTCTGCACTGTCCTTAGATTGACATTCAAACACTCTGACATATTTGCATTGCAGTTTCCGGTGCGAATGCCAAGCAGTACAGCAAGCTGTTCTCAAATCTCTGGTGGAGTGAATTGCATCAAGGTGTTTTTTCCCCACGTACAGTGCCCATCTGACCCTACTATACTGTGCAGTCGACAAAATAAAAAAAACAAACAACGCAAAATTAAAAATATCAAACAGCAATAATTTACCCATCGCACCCTGTATGTATGTATGTATGTATGTGTGTGTGTGCATGGTTAGGATTTTAAAACGCTCATTACTTACATGACAACAGCACCCACAAAGGATCATCATTTAGCTCGCTGACTCGTTTGCCAAACCGACCCTGTGGGCGCCATTTTGGAGCTGGAGAGCCGTCACCTATCGTAAGGGCAATCAGCAACACTGCTGTGATGGAGATGATTAGCTCAGATATCTTCATTATCTGCAAAATAACGTAAAATATGGTGTCATTAAATTCATAAAATAAAAACTTAAAATAAAACTCTAAGATTTATCGTTTTTCACCACTCAGTTAAGACCCTGATCTAAACTTATTTATAAATGGAACTGTGTGTGTGTGTGTGTGTGTGTGTGTGTGTGTGTGTGTGTGTGTGTGTCCGTTACCTATAGACTCCGAAACGGCTGAAATGATTTTCTTGAAAATTTACACAGTTGTACTATAAGCGTCTACGAGTATTCTTAGCTAAGTTTTCTGTCGAGGTACCCTCGATAAATATCGAAAATCGATAATCGAAAAAATCGGGTTATAGAAGGAGTGGTCCGATTTTAATCAAATTTGATGCACTCCTAGACAAAGACATAAGAAATGATATTCAGAAGTTTCAAGGTTGCAGTTCTTACTATAGTGCAGATAATCGATAATATATATATATATATAAAAGGAAAGATGTTTGTGTGTGTGTCTGTTTATCTGCCTGTATGTCTGTACTTTTTTCAGCCCTTTTATTTTAGTTTTTGCTTCGGGTTTGGCTCTAAGTAGGTATTATTGTAGTTCTTAGTCTCAGCCATGATACCATTTAATCAGAGGACTTATTTAGCCTTCAAAATTCAGTTTACGTCGAAAAAAATTTATTTGATATCGATACCAGAAAATCAAAATTGGACTTACATCCATTCATTTTTCTTTCAGTCTACGGTTTCGCTTTAACTGGAAACAACTATTGCTTTTTAGTCTTTCGTGCCAACGTCCAGAGAGTCTGAGCTCCAGAACCATGGATTAGTTTTAAAGCTTTCATTACACCCGAGCAACGCCGGGCTATACTGCTAGTCACCAATATTTAGAACATTTGTTTCTATGTGCCATTTCCCTCTCAGGATTTAGGCAGTCATGACTCTCCATATCTTCTTTTTCTTTTGTAGGTCTTAGCAATGTTTGTTCTTGCTATCGCTCTCAGTCCTGATTCAACTAACTCGACAGATTAATCGCTGTCTCCTTCTGTCTCTCTTGCCTTCAGTTCGTTTCGCGTGTATGAAAATTTCCAAGCCTTTTTTTCTCAGGATGTTCCTCAGAGATTTTAAGAAACCTTTCCAGAACTTTAATTAGAATTCGGGGAGCCGAGTTCGAATTCCAGTAGAATTCCTTGCATTCATTTACGTGCAAATACTCTTGTGAAAGGTATTAATCCATCTCTTCCCTCCAGTTATGGGTTAAACAAGAGGAGAGATTGGGTTCTATAACCTTGGCTGGCAACCAGTCTTCCGCCGAAAGTAATGGCAACCTACTGCGGAATATTTTTCTGCCCAGTCAGTCATGTCCTTTTCGAGACATGATCGCCCAAACGTGTTTCACGTATGGCACTTAACTGACTGACTGAATATAATAGTTGGAATCATGATTAAGGCTTCTACTGGTCATAAAGTGGGGGATCTGTTTTTTAATGCCACTTTATTTTAAAGGTAATGCTAAAAAATGACCGTTTCCAATCAAGAAATATTTAACATTCATTGACCGAACAGAGGTGTTACAGGCTGAAATTTGAAATATTTATTTAAGAGCGTTTTAAAAGAAATTCTACTTTATTAATGTATCCCTTCAGGACGTAGGCGATCATGAACTTTCACATATTCCTATCTCTTGTAGCTTATAACACCCTTTCTCTTGTTACCCCTCCCAAACCCTGCTCTGCCATCCATTTGCTCAAGCCTATATATCTAGAATATAAATGTATAGACACTATCAAAATGAGGGATCTGTTTATAAAATAATTAGAATTTAGAATTGATCTCCCACTTTATATCCATATTATAATTTTTTGTTTATTAAAGAATCCACTTCTTCTCAATAGTGATTAGCTACCAAGCATATCTTTTAGATCTATTTATTCTTCTTCTATGTGCCATGTCCATTCACGACGTAATACGTCATGGCCCTCCACATCTCCCCTTCCTATGTAGCTCTTAAAACCGTTTCTCTTGTTACCCCTCCCAAACCCCTCTCCATCATCCACTTGCTGAAGTCCATCTCGTGCTGCTTTCCCCGTCTCTATTTCCCTCTGTCCTTTCTGTGAGTATTAGATTCTCCAAGCTCTCCTTTCTCATTACGTGTCCCAGGAACCTCAACTGTCTCTTACTGATGCTTAGTATAAGTTTTCTTTTCGTTTTCATCCTCGTCGTTTTTCGCATGTTCGTTTCATGTTGTCTCAGTATTTCTCAGCATCCTTCTGTAGAACCACATTTCCATTTCATAGAGTTTCTCCTTCATCTTTGTGAAGATCGACCCGCATTAGCTGCCATATCGGAGGACAGATATCACATAATAGTCCAGTTCTTTTTTCTTTGTTTCCCACGAAATCTTCTTGTCTCTCTGTAAATTGGGTATCAACCAATAAGGTCTTTAGAAACAAACACGAAAGGGAGAAGTCCGTGTGCCAACACTAAGTTTCAATCGCCGATCTGTTGTAAAAAGTCCAGCTGGCAACGTAAAAACTAAAATGGGGTCAGAAATCCAACCTTCCTTCGCAACAGCAGAAACGCACTTTCGCTCATCAAAGATAAAAAAAATCAAAGTAAACTGATATGCAAAAAGAAAGAAAAACGGCCATTATTCACCGAGCGATTTACGGATTACCAAATTCAACTTCTGAAGACTGGGTCAAGTTACGGTGATCATGAAGAACGTTTGCCAGAATTAACAAAATAAAAGAAATTTAGATAAAAACAAAATTTTTCTAGAACATAAAAGTGACGTTGTCTGTGTAAGAAATCTGTGTGCCAACACTAAGTTCAATCGCAAATCTGTTGTGAACAGGCCAACAAGGGAAGTAGTAACAAAAACGGGATCAGAAATTCAATCTTCCCATCGCAACAGCAGAAACGCACTTTCGCTCTTCTTCTTCTTCTTCTTCTTCTTCTTCTTCTTCTTCTTCTTCTTCTTCTTCTATGTGCCTTGTCCTTTCAGGATGTAGGCGATCATGGCCTTCCACGTCTCCCTATTCCTGGTGGCTCTTAGCACGCTTTCTCCTGTAACACCACGCAACCCCCGTTCCGTCATCCACCTGATCAGGCCCTTCAAATATGTTATCAGCTGCTTTCCTCTGTCTCTTTTTCTCTCTATCTGGCCTGTTAGTATCAGTTTCTCCAAGCCCTCCTTCCTTAATGCATGTCCCAGGAACTTTTTCAGCTGTCTCTTCCTAATGCTCAATATTAATTTCCTTTTTGCTTCCATCCTTTCCAAAACCTCATCATTGCTCACATGCTCGGTCCATGATATCCGCAGCATTTTGCTCATCAAGATAAAAAAAAATCGAACTAACTGATAAGCAAAAAAAGTTTAGTTACAGCATGCATAACGAATAGATAGGTCCTTCCTTTCATAGTTCTGAAATAGCTGCTTTCTAAAAGACAAAATGGGGGCATGTAAAATCTGCGTGCCAACACCAAGTTCAGTCGCAAACCTGTTGTGAACAGTCCAGTAGACAAAGTAGTAACGAACACAGAGACAGAAATCCAATCTTCTTCTTGCAACAGCAGAAATGCACTTTCGCTCATCAAATCTCAAAAATTATACTGTTGATTTTTTTAACCTCTTAGATGTGACACAAGCCCGAAAGTATGTGACACACAGTGTGGATCGAACTCACTACTAATAGTTTCTAGCGAGACAAGCTTGCTAACCATTACACCACATAGAAGTGTCCAAATGGTTTTGTAAGAGCAGATTGGATGTAGATGGGAAGCTGTGCAGAGCCATGAGAACTAACGTCCAGAAGGGTGACGACATAAAAGAAGAATCCTTTTTCTGTTTTGTCCGTCACTTCCTTTTAATCTCTCTTTTTTCTCACTGTTTTTATCTCTCTCTATCTCTCTCTCTCTCTCTTTTTCTCGCTCTCTCTCAGGAAGCAATACACTGCGCCTCTTCGGCGTCACTCTCCCGGTCGACCACGAGTTTAGCTACTAGATCGACTCAATAGCTACAGCTGTTGCTAGGAAGGTCGAGTCAATGTGTCGGGACAGGAAGTTTTTCCATTCGTCTGTGCATTGAATACTGTTGCCATACCTGGTCGGGCGCTTCTGCTACTCATCTCAGGGTGCTCGATAAAATTCAAAAAACGATCTGCAATGTAATCGATTCTGATTTGGCAGCTCGACTTCAGCCACATTCTCAACGTCGGAATGTGGCTTTCCTTTGTCTTTTCTACAAATATTTTCACGGCTTCTGGCACTGATAATCTTATCTCCTTAGTGCCCCCCACGAATTTATTCGTGCTACTAGACTGGCAGCTAGGTCCCATCCTTTTACAGTGAAAACAGTCAAATGTAACCTTCTATTCTCACAGTTTCTTTTCTCGCACTTCCTGCTTTTGGAATTCTCTTCTGTACAATTGCTACCCTGATAGCTACAATCTCCAAGAGTCTGAGTGCAACATCAATCGCCATCTTTTGTCCCCTTGATTCTAATCTTCCTCTTATCCTTTCCATGACAACTTTCCCTTCTATCTTTGTCCACTTTCTTTTTGCTATTCTCTCTAGTAACCCCCTGCGCACCAGTGGCAGTACTACCTTGTTTGAGGTGAATGGATTAAAAAACTCTCTTTCTCTCTCTCTCTCTCTCTCTCTCTCACTCACTCTCTGTCTCACTCACACACACACACTCACTCACACACACAACCTAACCTTTCCCTTCAGTCAGTGGGCGACATTGTTTTTATTTCCATTTTTTATACGGCATCAAGTTGATCCGTGATAAGACATTGATTAAATAACAAAATTCAACAATGATTAGAATAATGCAAAAAGCATTTTCATGACCACAAATTTTCAAAACCTAAAGTGTTTTAAAGATAACAAGTTAATTTACGAAATCTGTTTGGCTTGAGAAAGATAAAACATGACGTTCCTTGCCGCCTGACTGTTTGCTGACGTAATTGTCTATTCCTCACTGTTTGCCAGTCATCGGTGTTTGGCCCTAGCTCACGGTACAGATCGCTGATTTTCAAGGTACACAAGCAGGATCCAAAAAGATCCTCGTAAAACAACTAAAACATTTGTCTCTCATTTTGCTATCTGACAATATTAGCTGATCTCGGCAAATATAGCAAACAGGATGGGCAATTAAAAAATTTGCACCCCATTTCGCTATCTGACAATATTAGCTAGTCTCGATAAATATTGCAAACAGGATGGGCAACTAAAAAAATTGCACCCCACTTCGCTATCTGACAATATTAGCTAGTCTCGATAAATATAGCAAACAGGATGGCCAACTAAAAAATTTACACCCCACTTCGCTATCTGACAATATTAGCTAGTCTCGATAAATATAGCAAACAGGATGGCCAACTAAAAAATTTACACCCCACTTCGCTATCTGACAATATTAGCTAGTCTCGATAAATATAGCAAACAGGATGGCCAACTAAAAAATTTACACCCCACTTCGCTATCTGACAATATTAGCTAGTCTCGATAAATATAGCAAACAGGATGGCTAACTAAAAAAATTGCACCCCACTTCGCTATCTGACAATATTAGCTAGTCTCGATAAATATAGCAAACAGGATGGCTAACTAAAAAAATTGCACCCCACTTCGCTATCTGACAATATTAGCTAGTCTCGATAAATATAGCAAACAGGATGGACAATTAAAATGAAGGTAAAAATGGAAAATAACAAGTAGTTTAATACGAAAGAAGAAATAGAACAAGAAAGAAAAGTAAATGTGGGCTAACCGGTTATCGCTCTTCACTTACCAGTGCTCGATCGAGTCGTGCACAAGCAGTTGTATTTTCCCCGGTCGAGTTGGAATGAATAGGGGGTAATAAGCGGTTAGTTTACACTTTACATATCGACAGATACCAGAAGAAAACGAAAAATAGCACTATGACATGGCACAAAATACACATAGTCATAATATGATTGGCAAAAATACTCTTTGATTATGACTTATAAAAGTTTAAAGATTCAGACATCGGTCAATATATATATATATATATATATATAGTGTTTAAAACTTTCTATAAAGATAGGAAGTTGTGAAAAGGAAGCGAAGGTCACAAGAGAAGAAGGATTCTTTTACTGTTTGGCTTTAATTACTGTCATTTTAGGTTCTCTCCCTCTCTCTTTCTTCCTTTTACTCTTTCTTTCTTCCTTTTATTCTCTATCTTTATTTCCCCTTTTACTTTCTCTCTCTCTTTCTCCCTTTTACTCTTTCTTTCTTTCTTTCTTTCTTTACTCTGTCTCTTTGTCTTTCGTTCTTTTATTCTCTTTCTCTTTCTTTCTTTATTTCTTCTTTTTACTCTCTCTCTTTCTTTCCTTCTTTCTTTCTTTCTTTCTTCTTTTTACTCTCTCTCTCTCTCTTTCATTCACACACACTCACAGCCTTATCTTTCATTTCACAACAAAACTAATATCTTTTAGTCACCAAGCGACCCGGTTAGCTCATATTTCCATCAGCATGGCTGATACTAACCCCCTAGGACGCAATTCATTGTGCCTTCTTCGTTTCGCGTTCACTGACCTGAAATGGAGTGAATATAATGAACCATCCGTACATGCGCTTAGTATTGTTGCAACATCTGGCCTGGGGCTTCTGTTGTCCGTTTCGATATTCACCAAAGAATTGTCTGTTTATGTAATCATTCCTCATCTGGTATCTCAATCTTTCCTCTGTCTTTTCTATAAATATTTTCATGGCATTTGTTCTAATGAGCTTTCATCCTTGGTACACCAACCATATGAATTTAAGCGTACTACTAGATTGGCGATTAGGTCTCATCGTTTCACTGTTGAATTAGGAAAATATAACCGTAATTTCTTTTCTAATAGCTACTTTTTGCACTTCTCGTTTTCCGGTTTCTTACTTTTCTGCCACTTAAAATCTTAAAATAATTATGTTGTGGGATCTCCCCCTTTTGTATATGATAATGGACTCGACTGAGTGTACATATACTCCTACCATAGAAAGAGTTGCAGTTGCAGTTTGCAGTGGAGAGTAATCGTAGCAATCCGTTACAGTTATCGGAGAGTTCCGATAGATACCGAAGTTACTCAGAGATCAGACTAGCTCTGAGCTCTACCCAGCTAGAATAATATACCCGGATATAGTATTTCCAACGACTTCACTTCAAGACTTGTATATATTTATTTCTACTAATAGTATTCCTGGATATACTAATCTGCGTTCAAGTTTGTGTATTACGTTCAACATAACCTACTTTTCTATATCCATATCTGTTTTTGTTGTTCCTTACTTTGTGCGGTTCCTCTTCCGGAATCCACCACAATTTAAATGCAACGGTAAACGCCATCTTCTTTCTTCCTCAAGCTTGTTTTTTATTGTACTTTCTCCTAAATAAACGCTTCTCGTTTGGTCTGAGTGACATTTTCGTCTTGCTTGAGGAGAAATGCTTTAAAAGATATGCCACTTAAATGACATCTCAAGAAAAGTCTAAAATATACCGCCAGAACGAACGTTTTTATCAGATGATAATTCTAGATAATTCTAGATAATTCTAGAGTAATCTCGAGCAAAATACGTAGGTAAATAAAAAATTGTCAGCTCTTTCACCAAAACATATCTTCAGACAACAGTGTGGATATTTCTTTTACTTCCTCTCGTATATAATGATAGCTTTTAATCTAGCACTTTTAGATGCCTAATAGTTTCAGTCAGTCAGTGAAATACGTTTGGGCGATCATGTCTCGAAAGAGACATGACTGACTAGGCAGAAGATTATCCCACAGTAGGTTGCCATTACTTTCTGCGGTAGACTGGTTTCCAGCCAAGGCAAGAGAACCTAATCTGTCCTGTTATTTGTTTCATAGCTAGAGGGAGAAGAGATGTATTATATTATTACGTAGTAATTAATGGGAGATCAATTTATTACTGCATAACAATAGAAAACAGATCCCCCACTTTATGACCAGTAGAAGCCTTAATCATGATTCCAACTTTTATATTCAGTCAGTCAGTTAAGTGCCATACGTGAAACACGTTTGGGCGATCATGTCTCGAAAAGGACATGACTGACTGGGCAGAAAAATATTCCGCAGTAGGTTGCCATTACTTTCTGCGGAAGACTGGTTGCCAGCCAAGGTTATTGAACCCAATCTCTCCTCTTGTTTAACCCATAACTGGAGGGAAGAGATGGATTAATACCTTTCACAAGAGTATTTGCACGTAAATGAATGCAAGGAATTCTACTGGAATTCGAACTCGGCTCCCCGAATTCTAATTAAAGTTCTGGAAAGGTTTCTTAAAATCTCTGAGGAACATCCTGAGAAAAAAAGGCTTGGAAATTTTCATACACGCGAAACGAACTGAAGGCAAGAGAGACAGAAGGAGACAGCGATTAATCTGTCGAGTTAGTTGAATCAGGACTGAGAGCGATAGCAAGAACAAACATTGCTAAGACCTACAAAAGAAAAAGAAGATATGGAGAGTCATGACTGCCTAAATCCTGAGAGGGAAATGGCACATAGAAACAAATGTTCTAAATATTGATGACTAGCAGTATAGTCCGGCGTTGCTCGGGTGTAATGAAAGCTTTAAAACTAATCCATGGTTCTGGAGCTCAGACTCTTTGGACGTTGGCACGAAAGATTAAAAAGCAATAGTTGTTTCCAGTTAAAGCGAAACCGTAGACTGAGAGAAAAATGAATGGATGTAAGTCCAATTTTGGTTTCCTAAGATCGATATCAAATAAATTTTTTTCGTCGTAAACTGAATTTTGAAGGCTAAATAAGTCCTCTGATTAAATGGTATCATGGCTGAGACTAAGAACTACAATAATACCTACTTAGAGCCAAACCGGAAGCAAAAACTAAAATAAAAGGGCTGAAAAAAGTACAGACATACAAGCAGATAAACAGACACACACAAACATCTTGCCTTTTATATATATATATATATATATATATATATATATATATATATATATATATATATATTATCGATTTTCTGCACTGTTGTAAGAACTGCAACCTTGAAACTTATGAATATCGTTTCTTATGTCTTTGTCTATGAGTGTATCAAATTTGATTAAAATCGGACCATTCCTTCTATAACCCGATTTTTTCGATTATCGATTTTCGATATTTATCGGGGGTACCTCGACAGAAAACTTAGCTAAGAACACTTGCAGACGCTTATAGTACAACTGTGTAAATTTTCAAGAAAATCAGTTCAGCCGTTTTGGAGTCTATAGGTAACGGACACACACACACACACACACACACACACACACACACACACACACACACACACACAGACAAAGTTCCATTTATAACTAAGTTTAGATACAGTGTTCGTAGATATAGACCAGGTGTGAGCAAACTACGGTTTGCCAAAGGAATTCATGCGGCCCGTCAAATGTTAGTAAATTTGAAAGAGAAATTACTTTTTTTTAAATTGAGTTATTTTGTTTTCAAACAAATGTGTTTCATGTGAAGTTTCTATTTTAATTTAATTTTCTTTAAATTGCGTTACTTTATATGTGTTTCATTTGAAGTTTCCACATTAAATTATTCTTATTTTCTTAAACAGAGTTATTTTGGTTTTCAAAAAACGTTTTTTTACTTAATTATATTAATAAAAATAATTGCCTTTTTACTTAAAACAAAACTATTTTGTGTTTCAGATGTGCATCATCTGAAGCTCTTACTTGAAAATAGTTATGAAACTACATGAATTGCACTTCGAATTGCTTCCGTATCCCCCCTATTCTCCAGATCTGGCCCCCAGCAACTACTGGCTATTTGCAGACCTCAAAAGAATGCTCCAGAGAAAGAGATTTGGCTCCAATGAAGAAGTGATATCAGAAACTAAGGCCTATTTTGAGACCAAAAACAATTCGTTCTCCAAAAATGGCATTGGATTGTTATAGAAGCGTTGGAATCAGTGTATTAACTTAGAAGGAGACTATGTTGATGAATAAAGTCGAATTTTGCCTAAGAGTTGTTGTTTTATTAGTTAGGCCCGGGATTTATTGAGTGATGTGTTATGTAAATATCAGTATTTACTCGGTTCGTGTACAGGTAAATATTAGGTGCTAATACTACAGTTTCTAAGCATTCCTCGATAAATGACATTTTTGGAGGATATCTCACTATGTAATAAATGCAGTCGACATATTCTCTCTCTCTCTCTCTCTTTCTCTCTCTCTCTCTCTCTCTCTCTACTATTTTTTGTATCAGCACTAACAAGAATCTGTAATGTGGTCGATCCCGACTTGGCAGCTACGATACAGTCGCTTTCTCACTGACGCAGTGTGGCTTCCCTGTAATTCTTCTACAAATACTTTCACAGCTTCTGATCCGATGAACTTGGCTCATTGGTACCTCCTATATACAAATTTCCTCGAGCCACAAGATGAGCAACTAGGTCCCACCCTTTTACTGTGAAACCAATAAATTGTAAACACAAATTCTACTCCATCAGCTTCTTTTCTCGCACTTCCCGCCTGCGGAATTCTCTTCTGCATACTTGCTTTCCTGACAGTTACAATCTCCAAGCATTTAAATGTAAAGTCAATCGTCATCTCCTGTCTCACTAACTTGCATCCTTTATCTCATGCTTTTCTACATCCACCCCACTCTTATCAGTACTCTCTTCCCTCTCCTACTCTCTTCCTGACACCCCCTGCAACCTTTCGATCCTCATAAAATTCCTCCTCGTCCTCCACACTCTCATCAGTAATCTCTTCCTTCTCCTACTCTCTTCCTGACACCCCCTGCAACCTCTTACTCCTCAACATTCCTCCTATGTAACCCCCTGCAGTGGCAGTAAAATGCCTTGCTTGGGGCGATACGATTATTTAAAAAAAATACTCTTTTAGCTGTGCTTATATGGTTTTGTTTTATCATAGTTTACCATTCGTAGCTTACAGATCGATCTTCGAGTATCACCAGTGTTAGTGAGACTGCGGTGATACCGAGCAAAAGCGATGGACCGGATGTTTGCGCTTTCACGACCAAAAAGAAAATGACCAAAAGCAGATGTTCCGGTTGAAAAATAAAAATTAATTAAATATTAAATTTCCAGTTCGCGAGCCTACGCGAATTTTATTTCTTAGCCAATGGGAAGCCCAGAACCAAATACACGCGTGAAATCCCAAATGAGCTGCTGTGATACAAAAAGAAGATATAAAAATCTGATACAGAAAGCTAGCCTATCCCATGCTAATGGGAGGTAGATGCGATTGTCTATGGTAGTTAGTTGATAACAGCTTCGTTTTAGAGGCATTGAAATTTACTAGCCATTTCCTACCCCAGGCCACTACGGATTGGAGGTCCTTTTCAAGTACGGCAGCGAGGTTCACTTTGTCGTCCACACCTGGTTTTTGATCGATGCGAGAGTAGATTGTTGTGTCATCGGCATACATGATAACTTGGGATCTAATGGCGTCGGGGAGATCATTAATGTAGATCAGAAAGAGCGTGGGACCAAGGATAGTACCTTGAGGGACGCCCGCGTTCGTATGGTAGTTTTTGGGAGGCATGCCCATTTAATACCACCTTCAATGTGCGGTTAGAGAGGAATGACTGGATGAGGTTAAACAGATGTCCAGTTATCCCGTAGCTCCGCAGTTTGCACAAGAGGCCAGTATGCCAGACCCTGTCGAACGCTTTTGAAAAAATCCAAGGCAACGGTTCGGGCTTCGCCACTCTTGTCAAGTGCCCGGTATATGTACTCGGTAATGGTCGTTAGCATATCAGCAGTAGACCTGGTGAAGCGAAACCCGTACTGTTTGTCAGAGAGAAGCCTGTTGGCCGTGAGATGCTGAATCACCTCGGCGTTGATAATGGCTTCGAAAACTTTGCCAAAGATCGAAAGGAGATTAATAGGACGGTAATTGGCGGGGTCTGAGGGTTCGCCAGAATTCTTAAATATAGGAACTACACAGGAGGACTTCCAACAGGCAGGAAAACAGGAAGCAGATAGGCAGAGGTTATAGAGTTTAGAGAGGACAGAGGAGAGTTCTGGGGCACATTTCTTCAGTACTATGACTGGGATTCCGTTACCGCCGTTCGCTTTGTGTGGGTCAAGTTGTGCAATTATCTTGGCGACCAGCGAGGGTGTAATGTGGACGTTATTTAGTTGAGCCTTAGTTCTGGGTGGGAAGTCTGGTGTAGGTATTCTTAACAATTCCAGTGTCGAATTGGTGGAGAATCTACGGGCAAAGCATTCAGCCTTGTCCGCTGGGTAGGTGAGAACTTCAAACTCATTGATTAGTGTGGGTATTGAAGTCTTGTTCTTGTTGAGCACGCTTTTGCAGAGTCGCCTGTAATCTTTGGAGCCAAACTTACAGGATGCTATGCGTTGCCTCATTCTGGTAGCAAACGCCCTCTTAGCTTCGTTCAGTACTTCTTTACGCTTGTTCCGTGCTGGGGCGAAAAGGCGCCTGTTTTGGTTCGACGAGCAGCTTCGATAGAGCCGGAGGAAATGGTTCCGGTGGGCAATGGCGGCCGAGCAAGCGGGTGAGAACCAGGGGGACGAATTTGATTTTAGTTGGAATTTCCTGGCCGGGATAAAAGCATCGATGCCAGCCTTAACCCAAGAGGAGACCTCGGAGGCACAGTCTTCGACAGGAAGATGGAAGACGTTATTCCAGGGGACGTCGCAGAGGAAGTCTCGGAACGAGTCCCAGTTTGCTCTCTGGTAACAGTATGATATTCTGCTGGTCTGGTTTTCTTGGGTAGAGTTAGCGCGGATTGAGATGTTGACGGAGACTACGGCGTGGTCAGAGTTTCCGAGGGGGCAGAGTTGCCTGGTAGTGCAGGAGTCTGGGATGGAGGTAAAGCAAAGGTCGAGTAAAAAGTCCCTTCCGTTAGGGTTATTAGAGAAACGCGTGGGGAAGTCCACCACTTGCGTTAGAGCTTGGGTTATTGAAAAATACATGGTGCGGATCCCAGCAAGGTCGGTGGCTGAGTTTGACTTGGTGTGGTGGGCGTTAAAATCGCCAAACACAAATATATGGGCAGATGAGTGAGAAGAAACGGCCCTGTCGATATTAGTAGAGATGCAATCAACTACCGTACAGTCAGAGGAGGAGGGGGAGCGGTAGAGGAAAAAGAGATAGCTAACCGAGCTTAGAAGTGAGAGACGGAAGCACATGAAGGAATGATCCAGGGATTCAAGAGATGTGACCCTGGCTAGTGGGAGTTGTTCGCTGACATATACACCAAGCCCATGCATATGGACATTGGAGCCCTTCCTGAAGAGGGCAAGGTAACCAGGAATGAACCGCTCCGAAGAGGGGATAGAAGGGTCAAGGTTAGTCTCACATATAGCTAAGATATCGGGTGAGTTAGTTAGAAGGAATGATTCTACACTTAAAGTTACTGCGAATACCTCGTATGTTTGTGAAGGAAACGCAGATAGGTTTGGGCGATTTATGACTAGCTGGTTTAGTCTAGCTGTTTTGTTTGTTTAATTTCATGCTGGTTATAGTTGTGGATAGAGAGAGGTCTAGAGTAGGGTCGCTAGTCATTTTATAACTTATAGTGGGCTATGTACAACAAGGCCAAATTCCGTTAGCCTGCGTTAACAGTAGACAACTACCCTTCACTAGAGCGGACTCACCACTACTAACAGAAAAGAATAGATAAGCAACCCACTATAAGACTGATTGACGGTTTATCGTTGCTGTAACCTTCTTTCAGTTTTTCTATATTGTACTTTTTTCATAAAGAGTATAATTTTTCTTGAATATTTATCAACTTCAATGTTTCAGTCCATTTCTGTTGTCGTTTTTCCTCTTCTTGTAAGCCAAATACGATTCACAAGTCCAGTATAATCTGTGCATTTTATTTACGGAAGTGTAGCATAATTATTTATCGCTCTGATCTGTGATTTGTGTAGGCAAATGTAACAAGTGTTATTTGGAGTGTCTAAAAGCGAATGAGATCAAAGAATTCTTTCCGAATTATGCGGATTGAGAAATGTCGAGTACTGGTCGAAACACAGAGACCGATTCAAGAAAAATGAAGATAATATTCTAGAATATTCCTACTATTATAGCAACAATAAATCCTGACCCTTTAAATAACCGCATTTAGATATATCTAATAAACACACTCCTGAAAATGATTTTTGATTAGGATAAAAATGCATTCGCTATCAATCAGTTAGACTCATCAGTCAGTTAAGTGCCATACGTGATACACGCTTGGGTGATCATGTTTCGAAAGAGACATGACTGACTGAGCATAAGATTTTCCAGCAATAGTTTGCTATTACTTTTTGAGTGATGTGTTATGTAAATATCAGTAAAATATCAATAACAAACCAAAGTTATAGAAGCCAATTTGTCATACTATTTAACCCATAACTGGAGGAAGAATCGACGGATTCCCAATAGCTTGATATTTATAACACAAATCCATGTAATTTTACTTTCTTTTTTCTTTTGTATTAGCTGCGACTTAACTTACCCAGTTATTGGCTTTGATTTTTGTAGGTTTGTGTATAAACCAGGGTTTAATATTATTTTCAATAACTCGATTAATTACACTCTTGTGAAGAACAAAGAATTCTGGAATATAAAATCACGTCACATATATAATCCTTGTTTGCAATATTTCTAACAATAAAGCACTTTCTGGATAATCAATACTCAGGTAGGGACCAATGACAACTAAAACAAAATAATCGAAAGCAAAAACGAATAAAAAATAATTAATAACATTAATCTCCCGAACTCTCTTTGAATGTTTTTTTTCCGGTTTGACCAGAATGAAGGAAAAAGGTGATCGAATACAAATAGGCGGGAAATAAAAACGGGAAAAAAAAATAATCGATCTACTTCTATGCATGTTTGAGTAGTAACACATATTTCAAGATATAAGGAGAGGGGCAGTTCTAATACCAATGTAATAGTTTATTGCAATCGAAATTTTAAATAAAAAAGTAAAGCATCGACGATAAATTGTACTATTCGGTCTCATAATACATGCTGGTTGATAAAACATGAAGGCAAAAGTAATAACGGTGTTTTTACCAATTTCACGCCAAGCAAGGCAATAAAATCACTAAGATGCAAGCGGGTTACTGAGTGTAAGAGAATATGAGAAAAACAAACATTAAGTAGTGAGAACAATAAAAGAACAAGAATTAAGAAAACGAACAAATATTGGTAAATTTTCGTTGTAAGTCCCGACGCTTTTCCCCTTCAAATTTATCCAAAATAGCATTATCTCTGTGCAAATGAATATGCTGAACTCAAATCAACTGTTAGTTATTGAAGAAACTTACCGTTTTTATCTAAATGTCCATAAAAAAACGAACAATATCTTGCACTTTTTCTCCCCCGTAACTCTCACGAAGTCATGTAATTAGCTGCAGAATGACGTACTGCGTATGTGAACAAATTTTGGTAGATTTTTGGTTGATTTTTCTTCATTTACTGATATTTACGGCGATGTACTTCCGGTAATGAAAGTAATGCGCTATTATATTTCTACGCTTATTACTTTCGTTACAGGGAGTAGATCGCCGGAAGTTTCAGTAAAGGAAGAAAATCGAGCAAAATTCGACAGAAAATTGTTGCGTACGTAGAACGTCATTCTGCAGTTAATTACATGACTTCGTGAGAGTTACGGGAGAGAAAAAGTGCAAGATATAGTTCTTTTTTATGGAGTTTCAAAGCAAAAAAAGTAACTTTCTTCAATAACTAATTGTTGCTTTGAGTTCAGCATATACATTTACACAGAAATAATGCTATTTTGGATAAATTTGAAGAGGGAAAAGCCATCGGCAACTAAAGCAAACATTTACCCAAATATTAAGGAGAGAGAACAAGAATAAAAAAGGAACATTTTTAAGAAGAGAAAACAATAAAAGAACAAGAATTAAAAAACCAGAAGCATTCTTAAGGAAAGTGAACAACATAAGAACACGAATTAAGAAAACAGGAACATAATTATGGAGAAAGAGAACAATATAAGTACAAGAATTAAGAAAACAGAAGCATTATTAAGAAGAGAGAACAACATAAGGACAAGAATGAAGAAAACAGGAACATTATTAAGAAGAGAGAACAATAAATAACAAGAATTAAAAAAACAGAAACATTGTTAACGAGAGAAAACAATAAAAGAACAATAATTAAGAAAACAGAAGATAACGGTTGAGATTTACATTTTTTGAATATACATTTTTAAAGATCAACATTGACTGAGAATCAAGAAACCGGAAGAGAGTACCAAAACTGAGAGAAAAAAAAACTGTTAATATATAAGTTACGGTTACATCGAGTTATTTTAACTGTATGAATGATGAAACCTAGCAGCCAATCTAGGTCAGCGCTCAAATTCAAAAAACCAAGAAAGAAAAAATCTTACTAAAGCAATCACCATTAAAATATTTATAGAAAAAGAAGCTCCGTTACAGAAGTGGGAAAGTAACTGAAGCCGAGATACCAGGTCAGGCCAAATAACATTGCAAAATCTTCTTTGGATTTCATCAATAATTTATTAATACATAGAAGCAGCATCAGACTAGATGCGGCAGTAATATTCCATGCATTGATGAATGATAGATTTGTGTAAGATAAATTTTGTGAGAAAAATTTTCTAGCATTACACAGTGAACTAAGTTTTCTAGTAGCAGACCTAGTATTGATTCAATAGAATCTTTCCACGTAACAGAAATAGTATTGTTGGTTATAAAGATATTATTGATTACTTGTGTTGTAAATATGATTAAAAAAGAACTTACGACGCAGAATATCACTTTCTTTTATTTTTCTTTTTGAATCATTTCACCCCAATCAAGGCGAAAAACCGCAGGGGTTACAGAAAGTAAAAGTGAAGGATAAATTAAAAATGGGGACGACCAAAAAATAACTGGTTCAAGAAGACAGAAGATGGCGATAGACATTTTATTTAATTTTTGTATGATTATTTTGGTGTAATAGATATCTGCCTGAAGTGAGAAATTGGACAGCCGAGTTCGAATCCCAGTTGAATTCGTTGCATTCCCTTATGCAAAAATACAAATTGGAAAGGTATTAATCCATCTCGTCTCTCTCCAGCTATAGGTTGAATAGCAGAACAGATTTGGTTCTATAGCCTTGGTTGGCAACCAGTCTACTACAGAAAGAAATGGCAGTATACTGCGGAAAAATCTTCTGCTTAGTCAGTCATGGAACGAAAGGGACATGATCGTCCATGCATGTATCTTGTATGACACTTAACTACTGACTGAGTTATCAGGAAATCAAGAGATCAGAAGGGAGTTCCAAAGGTGGGAAGTGCGAGAAAAAATAACTGTTACCGTAGAAATTACGGTTGTATCTAGCTAGTTCAACAGATAAATGGTGACACCTCGATGCCAATTTAGTGGCACGCTGAAATTTATGTAGTCGGGATATTAAGAAAAAAAATCTTGCCCGAGTAGTTACCATGATAATATCTGGGGAACAGACAGACGGAAGCCCCGCCATGTCAAGTCGGCGAAAAACGTGACCGGAGACAAGATGCTTGGTTAGGACCGGTTGTATGTTATCCTAATCTTTTAGTTTAAAATATTGTTCTACTAGCAGTATAGCCCGGCGTTGCTCGGGTGTAATGAAAGCTTTAAAACTAATCCATGGTCCAGGAGCTCAGACTCTTTGGACGTTGGCACGAAAGACTAAAAAGTAATAGTTGTTTTTAGTTAAAGCGAAATCATAAACTGAAAGAAAAATGAATGAATGTAAGTCAAATTTTGATTTCCTGGTATCAATATCAAATAAGTTTTTTTCGTCGTAAACTGAATCTAAATAAGTTCTCTGAGTAAATGGTATCATGGCTGAGAGTAAGAACTACAGTTATACCTACTTAGAGCCAAACCCGAAGCAAAAACTAAAAAAAAAGAGCAGATAAACAGATACACACTAAAAAAAGGCAGATAAACAGATACACACACAAACATCTTGTCCTTTATATGTATATATTGTCGATTTTCTGCACTATTGTAAAAACTGCAGTCTTGAAACTTTTGAATATCTTTTCTTATGTCTTTGTCTATGAGTGTATCAAATTTGATTAAAATCGGACCACTCCTTCTATAACCCGATTTGTTCGATTATCAATTTTCGATATTTATCGGGGGTACCTCGACACAAAACCTAGCTAAGAACACTCGCAGACGCTTATAGTACAACAGTGTAAATTCTCAAGAAAATTGGTTCAGCCGTTTCAGAGTCTATAGGTAACGGACACACACACACACAGACAAACATACACACACACACACACAAAGTTCCATTTATAAATAAGTTTAGATAGATTTAGATAGATATGTCTGAGATGAGGTAATTGTAATTATTTGCACTATTTACATTGTTCGGGCTGTTGTCTTCATCTTTGTTGCCATATTTACAACGTTTCAGCCATTGCACGAATAAAACAAAGTACTTATATTAAACGTGGTGAAATTAGTATAATGAATATTATCAATTTTAATTTGGATAATAGCCATTCAAATAATGACCATTAGTATATGAAATTTGCTTTAAAATAAGAGTTGCCAGGCAGCCAATTTCGGCTGACTATCACGAATCTTAAACATACAAATGGCATTGAATATTGTTGTTACATCTGGTCGAATGCCCCTGTTATTCATCTGGGGGTTCTTGACAAAATCCAAGGGAGAATCTGCATTGTAACTGACCCCAACCTGGTATCTCAACTCCAGTCACTTTCTCACCGACGTAATACGGCTTCCCTCTGTCTCTTCTACAAATATTTTAACGGTTTCTGCTCCGATGTGTTTACCTATCTGGTGCCTGCCCCCTCATGAATTTATTCGAGTTACTAGACTAGCAATTAGGTCCCATCCTTTTACAGTAAAACGGATTAAATGTAACCACAACTTCTACTCTAACAGCTTCTTTTCTTTCACTCTCCGCTTCAGAATTCCCTTCCATATCCTTACGTCCTTGACAGATATAATCTTCAAGAATTTAAATGCAATGACAATTGCCATCTCTTATCTTCTTGACTCGCATCCTTTCCCTGACAACCCTTGTATTATATTCTTCTTCCTTTCCACTCTACTCTCATGCAGCTTTCTTCACACCAATGTTCTCATCTTTCTCTTATCCATTCTTCGACACCCTCTGTAACTTGTTCCTCTTTCTCATCACTATTCTCTTGTGTAACATCCTTCGCACCAGTGTCTGCCTTGCTTGAGGGTGAAATGATTATAGAACCCTTGTATTATATTCTTCTTCCTTTCCACTCTACTCTCATGCAGCTCTCTTCACACCAGTGTTCTCATCCTTCTCTTACACACTCTCTCTAACTTGTTCCTCTTTCTCATCACTCTCCTCTTAATGTCAATTGCCATCTCTTATCTTATTGACTCGCATCCTTTCCCTGACAACCCTTGTATTATATTCTTCTTCCTTTCTACTCTACTCTATGCAGCCATCTTCACATCCTTCTTTTATCCATTCTCTGACACTCCCTGTGACTTGTTCCGCTTTCTCATCACTCACCTCTTATTCCAAAGGCGAGATTTGCGAGAAAAGAAGCTGATGGAGTAGAATTTACGTTTAAAATTTATTGGTTTGGTGGGACCTAGTTGCTAATCTTGTGGCTCGAGTAAATTGATATATAGGGGGTACCAGTGATCGAAGTTCATCTGAGCAGAAGCCGTGAAAGAATTTGTAGAACTGACACAGGGAAGCCACAATAACTATATCCGGGCTGCCAAGTCGGGATCGATCCCATTATAGACTCTCCGTTAAATTTTGTCAAGGACCCCTAGGTGGATAGCAGGAGCACCCGACCAGATATGCCAGCAGATGGTAGATTTGTATATGTGCAGGATTGATTCAGACGGGAAAAACTTCCTGCCCAGAGAGCCGACATTCTTAGCAGCGGATGCAATGGGTAATAGATTAGTTACGACTGAGTATTGATTTTAATCCTCATTGGGTATCCGATACATTCGGCCTTGTGCCACATCAAAGTTACGCTTAGAAAACCGCCACGATCACACACACACGCACACACACACACACACACACACACACACATCTATATATCAGTCAGTCAGTTAAGGGCATTCCAGGATAGACGCTTGGGCGATCATGTCTCTTTCGAGACATGACTGACTGGGCAGAAGATTATCCCGCATTAGGTTGCCATTGCTTTCTGCGGTAGACTGACTGCCAACCAAGGCTATAGAATCCAACCTGTCCTGCTATTTAACCCATAGCAAAGGATTCATACATTTCCCAAATGTATTTGTGCATAAGTGAATTAAAAAAAAATCAACTGGAATTTGAACTCGGCTCTCCAATTTTTCGTTCCGAGCCGATATCCATTGCACCACCCACGCACATACCCCCCCCCCCCCACAAAAAAGCTAAAAAACAACAAAAAAGATTCATACGTACATACTTACGCCGGCTTTACGTGTGTACACAGAGAGAGGGAGTGAGAGAGAGTGGTGTGAGAGATAAAGAACCCCAAAATGGATATATTTTCTTTCGTCTCTCTCAAAATACGCATGCTTTTGTTTGTATTTTAATGCGTGTATATATATATATGTATAGACATCTGCATCTGTTTATCGACAGATTTCGATTAACAAACTCTACCTTGTTCAACGGGTGCCATTTTGCGTGAATCGATTGCGTTTATTTAATTATGGATATTTTTTGTTTTGTTTTTTGGTGGTGGCGTTGCGAGCTTATCTTTCGTATTGTTAAAGTTAAATGAACATCTTCAGTTGTACTCATTTTTATCTTTTTTTCTCTTAACAGATTTCCTTTCTTTCCGTCGTATTCTTTTATCAGTCTTGATTGCAAAAGCTGCCAAGTTTAAAAACCTATTACCATATAAGGATATTGATAACGACCGCCTAATCAGCTGAGGGTGATAAATGTCGACTTATTTAATTGATAATTTCCCCTCCACGTTTTTTTTCGTCTTCTACTTGTTTTATTCTTTGTATTTCTGATTTATATATTGCAAACTGAAAGAAAAAAGAAATATTTTCCTTAAAACTGTAATGACTGTTTTACAAGTATAGGTAATATTGTATATTGTAGGTGTATGGTTAGATCTTGAGGGCTTTCACAATGCGTTTTGTAAAATATAGGAAAGTAAAGAAGGTGTTGGGTATTACCTATTTATTATTCATTAATATTTCGAGATCAAAATATAATCTTCAGAATGGTAGCAGAGCTTGTTTGCACGTTCGTCCTCTCGTGGACCGTGCCTTTCAACGAATGGTCATTCTTCGCTGCTATTACAGTCGTTACTTGTAGTTAGTGTGTGTGTGTGCGTGTGTGTACCTTTAAGTGTGTTTGAGCATGTATGTGTTTGTGTGTTGATGGTATATATATATATATATATATATGTGTGTGTGTGTGTGTGTGTGTGTGTGTGATTTTACAATATGATATCTGTCTGCTTTAATTTATGGTTTATATATGTACGCATTGACCGATAGTATGATTTGGCATTATTGCACCTCTGCCAGAGTGGTGGTAGTGGGCGTCGTTTTACGACTTGGTGTTGTATCTATCTGCTTTAATTGGAGTGTTTATTGCTACATTTTATTTTTTTGCCATCCTGTATTCGTTCTCGTGTGTTCTCGTGTGTGCGTGTGCGTGAATGTGTCATGTGTGTGTGTGTGTGTGTGTGTGTGTGTGTGTTTATGTGCGTATACTTCTTGTATTTTTTCTGCGTTCATTATATATATATATATATATATATATATATATAGAGAGAGAGAGAGAGAGAGAGAGAGACTTTTTATCGTATATTTTAGATCAAATACCGGTATAAAGTTTGAATATGATAATTCTACTACTAAAGAACTGGATTTCTTACATAAATTAGATACTAACGTAATTTTTACGCCATTGTTACCCACGAAATACCCAAAGAGCCATTCAAAGCAAAGGGTTCTTAAAAGGGCTTTTGTGGACGTACGAATTGTAGATTATGATACATGTATAGGATCGATAACAATTGATCGTAAAGCCTAAACCTGAAGTGGCTAAGATTGTAGTAGCTGAGGAAGCATCGACATAATATGTAGGGGTTATAGGTTGTTGAAAAATTATGAAAACGATCTTTAATAATGAGTAGCAAGTGAAAAGAGTAATCAGGAGGACAGTAAAAAGCGATTGACATTGCATTTATTTTAGTTTATTTAATTTTATAGAGTAATGTACGTTGTGGTGCACTGGATATCGGCTCGGAACGAAAAGTCGGCGGGCCGAGTTCGAATTCCAGCCGAATTCATTGCATTCACTTACGCGCAAATACTCTTGGGAAATGTATTAATCCGTCTATTCCTTCCAGTTATGGGTTACATAACAGGACAGATTGGGTTCTATAGCCTTGGTCGGCAACCAGTCTACCGCAGAAAGCAATGGCAACCTACTGAGGGATAATCTTCTGCCCAGTCAGTCATGACTCTTTCGAGACATGATCGCCCAAGCGTGTTTCACGTATGGCACTTTAACTGACTGATATTTTAAGCTATTACTGATTATTCAGATTATTTATATATGATGACAGTATTTTCTTTAATCACCCCTATCAAGGCAGTAAAGCCACTAAGACGCAAGAGGGTGGGGGGTTAGAGTATGTGGAAGAATCAGTAACGGAGACATTAATAATGAGCAGAAAGAGAAAAAAGTAACCAGGAGGACAGTAGATAGCGATTGACATTGCATTTAAATTTTTGCACATTAAAGTTTACTGGAAAGCATGGAGCCGGAAGGAAGTTCCATAAGAAAGAAGTGTGAGGAAAGAAAGTGTTGGAATGAAACTTACGGTTGCATCTAACCAGCTCAGCTGTAAATTGATGAGATTTCAATGCCATATTAAATTCATAACGTCGAAGTACCACAGATAAGAGCTCATCCAAACAATTACCATCAGAGTATTTATAAAAAGGACACAGAGAGGCAACCCTACGGCGGTGGGAAAGTGACTGAAGCTGGGATCAGGACAAACAATATTGCTGATTCTTTTTTGTATCTTATTAAGAAGCTCAATTGTCAATATCACTGAGTCCAAGTACACATTACCCGGAACAGAGATTGAACCTACATTTAGTATGTTGCCAAATCCATGAAGCAAGGTTTTCATCCATGAGGCTATTGTACCGTGGGTCAACATAATTAGACGTAGTGGAACGAGAACAATTTCAGTTCAAAATTTTCTGGAACTTTTCCGTATCTATAAGCACTTGATTAATGCCGGTGGGGAGGGTCTCAATGACCGAAACGTCAGGAAAACGACAACAAATATATGAGCAACAGTCTGCATGTAAATAATGTTAATAAAGAAATTCTTTCTTTTGAAAAGTTGAATTTAGTTATATATATATATCTGATGTCGACTTTACAAAATAATAAGAACAGATGGTTCAATCAAAGTGTATAAAAATAAATAAACAACTTTTTAAAAAGCGGTAATTTTAATGAGAAATATATAGCTTTTAAAAACAAAACATACAAAATGTAATAAAATATCCATAAAAGAAAAATGTTGATATCAATTGGTTAATAATAAAAAGAACAAAGTTTTGAAAACAAAAATACGAGAAATGATATTTCATATTAGAAGCGAATGGTGAAAATTGTTTTGTTTTCATTATTGACATCGGAATGTCTTGATGTTTTTGTAATTTCCCTGAGATTGTCCCAAACAAATTCATTATTCTTCTCCCGTTTGTCGTTTAGACAATAGCAAAATAGCCAGCAGCCAACCAAACTCTAGCACTTGCAACACTTTACTTAATTAACTTTCTTTATGTTGTATATATATATATATATATATATATATATATATGCGTTTAATGCTTGTAGGTATTTAGATATTTGTTTTAGACATGCAAACACACGAACACACACACGCACACACACACATAAACAAAGCAAACGCACACACACACACACATACACAAAGCAAACGCACACACACATACACAAAGTAAATGCACACACTGGGTATGATAATGGGTATGACGTAAATAACATCCGGCAGCAAGATCTCTGATCGGGAGATTGGAGGTTTTGAGAAGCATAGACCCTAATTGCTCTCGTTGCAAGGTACCCCCAGGGTCACAGCTATGAACAAACAGCGTGCCCAAAAACAAAAATCAAAGTAAAGTATTAAAAATATATCTTGTAAAATTACTGGCAATACCTTTTATTTAAAAAATAATAGCGACAATACAGATAGAATATCTTTTTTCCATATTAGAACTGCGAAATATCGTTTTTTTTTTTTTTTATCTTAGAACTGCAAAATATCTTTTTTTTCCATCTTAGGACTGCGAAATATCTTTTTACCATCTTAGGACTGCGAATTATTTTTTTTAATCTTAAGACTGCGAAATATCTTTTTCTTTTCTTTTTTTTTTTTACATAGGACTGCGAAATATCTTTTTTTTCTGCCTTAGGACTGACAAAAATCTTTTTTCCATCTTAGGACTGCGAAATAACTTTTTCCTATCTTAAAACTGAGAAACATCTTTTTTTTTCTGTCTTAAGACTGCGAAATATCTTTTTGTTTATCTTAGGACTGCAGAATATCTTTTTTTTATCTTAGAACTGCGAAATATATTTTTTCAACTTTACTACTGCAAAATATTTTTTTCCATTTTAGGACTGCGAATTATTTTTTTTTTATCTTAGAACTGCGAAATAACTTTTTTCTGCCTTAGGAATGCGAATTATCATTTTTTATCTGAGGACTGCGAAATACCTTTTTTTCTATCTTAGAACTCTGAAATATCTTTTTTTATATCTTAGGACTGCGAAATATCTTTTTTTCTATCTTACAACTGGGAAATATATATATATTTTTTATCTTAGGACTGCGAAATATATTTTTTCTACCTTAGGAATTCAAATTATCTTTTTTCTATCTTAAAACTGCGAAATATCGTTTTTTCTATGTTAGAACTGCGAAGTATCTGTTTTTATCCTAGAACTGCGAAATATCTTTTTTGTTATTTTAGAACTGCGAAATATCTTTTTCCATCTTAGGACTGCGAATAATCTTTTTCTATCTTAGGAGTGTGAAATATCTTTTTTTTTATCTTAGGATTGCGAATTAATTTTTTTTATATTGAGAAATGCTTAAACATCTGTTTTTTTTTATCTTAGAAATGCGAAATATCTTTTTTTTATCTTAGAACTGCGAAATATCTTTTTTTTATCTTAGAACTGTGAAATATCTTTTTTTTTTATCTTAGAACTGTGAAATATCTTTTTTTATCTTAGAACTGTGAAATATCTTTTTTTATCTTAGGACTGCGAAATATCTTTTTTCTAACTTAGGATTGCGAAATATCTTTTTTTCATCTTAGAACTGAGAAATTTTTTTTTTTCCATCTTAGGACTGCGAACTGCGAATTATCATTTTTTATGAGGACTACGAAATATCTTTTTTTTTTCTATCTTAGAACTCTGAAATATCTTTTTCTATTTCTTAGGACTGCAAAATATCTTTTTTCTCACATAGAACTCTGAAATATCTTTTTTTTTTATCTTAGGACTGCAAAATATTTTTTTTTCTACTTTAGGACTTGTAATTATCTTTTTTTATCTTAGGACTGCGATAATATCTTTTTTTTTTTTTTTTTTGCATAGGACTGCGAAATATCTTTTTTGCTGCCTTAAGACTGCCAAAAATCTTTTTTCCATCTTAGGACTGCGAATTTGTTTTTTTTTATCTCAGGACTGCGAAATAACTTTTTTCCCATCTTAAAACTGCGATTCATCTTTTTTTTTTTTTTTTTAATCATATCACCCCGAGCAAGGCGGTAACGCCACTGAAGCGCAGGGGGCTACGTAAGAGTGAAAAGGTTGGAAAAGAGAAAGCCAGAAACCACATCCTAAACAAGGAACAAGGGATTAGCCTCTTCACCTGTTCAATAGACGTGGGTGGAGTGTGAACCGGGCGATAGTTTAGTCTATCTACTCCAATTTTCTGCCTTAGAACTGCGAAATATCTTTTTTAAACTTAGGACTGCGAAATATCTTTTTTTTATCCAAGCACTGCGAAATATCTCTTTTTATCTTAGAACTGCGAAATATCTTTTTTAAACTTAGGACTGCGAAATATCTTTTTTTTATACAAGCACTGCGAAATATCTCTTTTTATCTTAGAACTGCGAAATATCTTTTTTAAACTTAGGACTGCGAAATATCTTTTTTCTATCTTACAACTGGGAAATATATATTTTTTTTATGTTAAGACTGCGAAATATTTGTTTTTATCTTAGAACTGCGAAATATCTATTTTGTTATTTTAGAACTGCGAAATAACTTTTTTCCATCTTAGTACTGGGAATTATCTTTTTCCATCTTAGGAGTGCGATTTTTTTTATCTTAGGAATGCGAATTATTTTTTTCTATCTTGAGAAATGCTTAAACATCTGGTTTTTTTTATCTTAGAAATGCGAAATAAATGTTTTCTGCCTTATGACTGCGAATTATCCCTTTTCTGTCTTAGAACTCCGAGATATCTCTTTTTATCTTAGTACTGCGACATATATTTTTTTCATCTTAGGATTGCGAAATATCTTTAATCTATCTTATAACTGTATTTTTTGTATGTTATGACTGCGAAATATATTTTTCTACATTAGGACTGCGAAATATCTTTTTTCTATCTTAAAACTGCGAAATATCGTTTTTTTCTATGTTAGAACTGCGAAGTATCTGTTTTTATCCTAGAACTGCGAAATATCTTTTTTGTTATTTTAGAACTGCGAAATAACTTTTTTCCATCTTAGGACTGCGAATAATCTTTTTCTATCTTAGGAGTGCGAATTATTTTTTTTTATATTGAGAAATGCTTAAACATCTGTTTTTTTATCTTAGAAATGCGAAATATCTTTTTTTTATCTTAGAACTGCGAAATAAATGTTTTCTGCCTTAGGACTGCGAATTATCCTTTTTCTGTCTTTGAACTGCGAAATATCTTGTTCCATCTTAGGACAGTGAAATATCTCATTTTCTCTTAGGACAGTGAAATATCTCTTTCTCTTAGAACTGTGAAAGATCTTTTTCTACCTTAGGATTGCGAAATATCTTTTTTTTTCATCTTAGAACTGAGAAATATTTTTTTTCAATTCTTAGGACTATGAATTATCATTTTTTATCTGAGAACTGCGAAATATCTTTTTTTTTCTATCTTAGAACTCTGAAATATCTTTTTCTATTTCTTAGGACTGCAAAGTATATTTTTTCTACTTAAGGACTGTGAATTATCTTTTCTTTTTTTTATCTTAGGACAGCGAAAATATCTTTTTTCTACTTTAGGACTACGAATTATCTTATTTTATCTTAGGACTGCGATAATAACTGTTTTCCATCTTAGGACTGCGTATTATCTTTTTTTAATCTTAAGACTGCGAAATATCTTCTTTTTTTTTTACATAGGTCTGCGAAATATCTTTTTTGCTGCCTTAAGACTGCCAAAAATCTTTTTTCCATCTTAGGACTGCGAATCATCTTTTTTTTTTTTTTTTTTTTTTTTTTTTTTTTTTTTTTTATTTAAATAATCTTAGCGGATGTGCGTTGTGGTACAGTGGATATCGGCTCGGAACGAGAAACCGGGGAGCCGAGTTCGAATTCCAGCTGAATCCATTGTATTCATTTACGCGCAAATACCCTTGGGAAAGGTATTAGTCCGTCTATTCCTTCCAGTTATGGGTTAGATAACAGGACAGATTGGGTTCTATAGCCTTGGTCGGCAACCAGTCTACCGCAGAAAGCAATAGCAACCTACTGCGGGATAATCTTCTGCCCAGTCAGTCATGTCTCTTTCGAGACATGATCGCCCAAGCGTGTATCACGTATGGCACCTAAACTGACTGACTGCGAATTACCTTTTTTCTATCTTAGAACTCCAAAAATATCTTTTTTCTATCTTAGGACTGAGAAATATTTTTTTTCCATTATAAGACGACGGATTTTTTTATTTATTTTAGAACTGCGAAAATTTATTTTTTCCATATTAGAACTGCGAAATATTTTAGGAATAATTTTTTTTCTATCTTAGGACTGCGAATTATCTTTTTTCTATCTCAAAACTGCGAAATATCGTTTTTTCTATATTAGAACTGCGAAGTATCTGTTTTAATCTTAGAACTGTGTAATATCTTTTTTGTTATTTTAGAACTGCGAAATATCTTTTTTCCATCTTAGGACTGCGAATAATCTTTTTCTATCTTAGGAGTGCGAATTATTTTTTTTTTATATTGAGAAATGCTTAAACATCTGTTTTTTTTATCTTAGAAATGCGAAATATCTTCTTTTTTTATCTTAGAACTGCGAAATAAATGTTTTCTGCCTTAGGACTGCGAATTATCCTTTTTCTGTCTTTGAACTGCGAAATATCTTGTTCCAACTTAGGACAGTGAAATATCTTTCTTTCTCTTAGAACTGTGAAATATCTTTTTTATCTTAGGATTGCGAAATATCTTTTTTTTCTATTTTAGTACTGCGAAAGGTTTTTTTTTTATCTTAGGACTGCGAAATATATATTTTCTACCTTAGGATTGCAAATTATCTTTTTTCTAAATTAGAACTGCGAAATATCTTTCTTTTCATCTTAGAACTGAGAAATATTTTTCTGATCTTACGACTGCGAAATATCTTCTTTTTTTTTATCTTAGGACTGCAAAATATATTTTTTCTACTTTAGGACTGCGAATTGTCTTTTTTTACCTTAGGACTGCAATAATATCTTTTTTCTATCTTAGGACTTCGAAATGTCTTTTTTCCTTCTTAGAAGTGCGAAATGTCTTTTTTTTTTCTTAGGACTGCTAAATATCTGTCCTTCTATCTTAGAATTTTGAAATATATTTTTACTATCTTAGCACTGCGAAATATTTTGTCTTCTCTTAGAACTGCGAAATATATTTTTTCCATCTAAGGAGTGCGAAATATCTTTTTCCATCTTAGGACTGCGATTTTTTTTTATCTTAGGACTGCAAAATACATTTTTTCAATCTTAGGACTGCGTATTATCTTTTTTTTATTCTAGGATTGCAGAATAACTTTTTTCCATCTTAGGACTGCGAAATATATATTTTTTTTTACCTTAGGACTGCCCAAAAATTTTTTTCCATCTTATGACTGCGAATTTCATTTTTTTTATCTTAGGACTGCGAAATAACTTTTTTCCCCATCTTAAAACTGCGAAATATCTTTTTTTTTTATCTTAGAACTGCAGAATTTTTTTTTTTTCCTATGTTGAGACAGCGAAATATATTTTTTCAACTTTACTACTGCAAAATATCTTTTTTCCGCTTTAGGACTGCGAATTATATTTTTTTATCTTAGGAGTGCGAAATAACTTTTTTTTATCCAAGGACTGCGAATTATCTTTTTTATCTGAGAACTGAGAAATATTTTTTTTCTATCTTAGAACTGCAAAATATTTTTCCCTCTTAGGACTGCGAAATGTCTTTTTTTTAGGACTGCCAAATATCTTTCCTTGTATCTTCGAAGTGCGAAAAATATTTTTTCCATCTTAGGAGTGCGAAATATCTTTTTTATCTTAGGACTGCGAATTATTTTTTTTTCTATTATAGAACAGCGAAATATCTTTCTTTTTTTCTTAAGACTGCCAAATATCTTTCCTTCTATCTGAGAACTGCGAAATATCTTTTTTCTGTCTTAGGACTGCAAAATATTTTTTCTTGTCTTAGAATGCGAAATATATTTTTTTCCATCTTAGGAGTGCGAATATCTTTTATTTATCTTAGGACAGCGAAATATCTTTTTTCTATCTTAGACTGCGGAATATCTTTCTTTAATCTTAGAAGTGCAAAATATCTTTTTTTTCTTCTTAGGACTGCGAAATCTTTTTATTTTCATCTTACGACTGCGAAATATGTTTTTTTCATCTTAGGACTGCGAAATATCTATTTTTTATCTTAGAACGGCGAAATATCTATTTTTTATCTTCGAACTAGAAAATATCTTTTTTTTTATTTTAGGACTGCGGAAAATATTTTTACCATTTTCGGACCGCGAAATATTTTTTCGTCCATGACCTGCGAAATTTTTTTTTTATCTTCGGACTGCAAAGTATATTTTACCATCTCAGGACCACGAAGTATTTTTTCCGTCATTTATTAATATTATATTTTATGTTGTATCTTTAGAGAGCATAAGAAATGGTTTCGTATCGAATCCATAATTTTCCACAAAAATTATATAAATGTTACTGGTTGACATTGCACTTATATTTTTGAAAGACCAAAGTTGACTGGAAAGCAAGAAACTAGAAGACAGTTCTACGAGCGAGAAGTTCCATAGAAGAAATTGTTAGCATAGAATTTACAGTTTTCATGATGATACCTAACTACCAATCTAGTACTAATTCATAAAGTTTCGGTATCACTGGAGAAATGGTTGATGCGCTCGAATAACTGGGTTTTCCGGGATCAGGTGGAAGAAGCACCTCACGCCTAACTTCAAAGTTAACCAAGAAGCTCCAAAGACATTTGAGTTCATTTTGGCATGCATCGTTTGCGTCTCCTGGGTGTAGCATATACATATTTACCCATTATTTATTTTACCCTAAAATAAAAAGCTATGCGTTTTGCTTACAAGTTGATAGTTATATTGATTGATACGTTTTCTACGGCTTATCAACCATTTGTCAAACCTGAAATAATTTCTTATGACCTCGGAGTCCAATTTTAGCAAAGAGGTGGCGAAAAAGTCATGCATTTCAGTTTTGGAAAATATTTGCTAAAATGAAAACAAATGGTAGCCATTTAGAATTGTAAATTTATGTAAAATATTTTGAGTAAATATAATGATCAACGGCTTGGGAAAACTAGATGCCATAAGCTTGGACGTGTGGTTGGCGTAAGGTATAATGAATTGGAATTGTTAACCAGAGAGCCAAGTTTCAATTCCAGTTGGGTTCGTTATATTCATTACACGGAAATAAACTTTAGAAAAGTATGAATTCAACTCTTCCCCCAGCTATGGGTTAAGAAGGTGTTAGAGAATGGGTAAGAGAAGGATGCGAACACTGGTGTGATGAGAGCTGCATGAGAATAGAGTAGAAAGGAAGAACATGATACAAAGGTAGTCAGGGAAAGGATGCGAGTTAATAAGATAAAAGATGACAATTGGCATTGCATTTAAATTCTTGGAGATTGTTGCTGTCAGAGAAGCAAGTATACAGAAGGGAATTCCAAAGACGGGGAGTGCGAGAAAAGAAGCTGTTAGAGTAACAGTTGCAGTTACATTTGATTGATTTAACTGCAAATGGGTGGGACCTAGTTGCTAGTCTAGAAATTTGAGTAAAATCATGCAGAAGGGGCACCAAGGAGCTAAGATCATCGGAGCAGAAGCCGTGAAAATATCTGTAGAAGAGACAAAGGGAAGCCACATTACATAGGTGAGATTGGCTGAAGTTGAGCTACCAGGTCAGCATGGATTACATTGCAGATTCTCCATTGAATTTTGTCAAGAACCCCGAGATGAAAAGCAACGTCACCCAACCAGATGTGACAACAATATTCAATGTTGATATTAGATTTATATATGTGCAAGATGAATTCAGACGGCAAAAACTTCCGGCTATGCTCAGTGAACCAAAATGGAAGATTATAAGTTGCATTTTTGATACTTAATGCTTTTTTCATTTTCTCAATTATTCATTTAACTGTAAAGGTAAAAATGCTTCGCAAGCAACAGAAAAGATAAGTGCTGTTTACGGTGAAGGTGCTTTAGCTGACAGAACAGCATGAATGTCGTTTGCTAAGTTTAGAGTGTGGGATTGTAGCCTTATTAATGAAGAATGCTCAGGCAGACACCCCACTACATATGATGGCCAAATGAAGACATTGATTGAGACTAACTCGCATTGAACAACGCTGGAATTGACAGAAATTCCAAATTTATCAAAGTCCACAATCCATGAACACTTAGTAATCAAATCGCTATGATGTTTGGGTACGAAATTATCTGAGTGGAAAGAATCATTTGGATCACATTTCTATCTATAATTTGCTGTATATGATGTTTGGGTACGAAATTATCTGAGTGGAAAGAATCAGTTGGATCACATTTCTATCTATAATTTGCTGTATAAATGCAATAAAAAATGTACCCCTTTTGAAGCAAATTGTGACAGGTGTTGAGAAATGGACCGTTTACAACAATACTCCGCGAAAAAAACCAGGAGCCAGCGACAAGAGCTAACATTAGCCAGCCCAAAAGCAACACTTCAGCCTAAGAAAATCATCTTGTGCGTCTGGTTGAATTGCGTAATAATAATTATTCATTAGGATAATGCCAGGCCTCATGTTTCTTTGACGAAAATCGTTTTATTTTTCTGGCCAAAATCGATTATTCGTTGGCCAAAATTGTTGCAACTTGGCTGGGATGTGTTACCTCACCTGCTATATTCACTAGACATTAATCCTTAGGATTTCTATTTATTCAGGTCCATGGAAAATAATCTCAATGGACAATTTTTAATTCTTTGGATGACAAAAAATTCTTTAGACGAGATGTGGCCTCCCTTTGTCTATTCTATAAATATTTTCATGGCTTCTGCTCCAACGAACTTAAGTCACTGGTGCCTCTGCAACAGGTGTTTACTCGTGCACCCAGATTGGCAACTGGGTCCCACCCATTCCCAGTTAGATTAACCAAATGCAAACGACAATTCTACCCCTGCAGCTTCTTCTCTCGCACTTCGCGCCTGTGGAACTAGCTTCCATATTCTTGCTTTCCTGGCGGCTACAACCTCCAGGAGTTTAAATGCAATGTCAATACCCATCTTTTAACCACTTGACTCTAGTTCTTTCTACACCATCGTGTATATCCTTTCCTTTCTCTCCACCTTTGCAACTGTCATCACACCTGTATTCCCATCTTTCTCTTGCTCCTTTCTAACTGGTTCGTCTTCCTCTTCAGTCTCTTCTACTTAATCTTTTTACTCTTATGTAGACCCCTGCACATCGGGGTGATACGATTAAAAAAAACAAATTCTTTGGATGACATAAAAAATGGGTTTTTTGTCGAGAATCCACCGAACTTCTGGTAAGACGGAATCTTTAAGTTGAAAGCAAAATGGAGAAAGACTGTAAATTGTTCATACTTAGTTGAATAAATATTTAATGGCATAGTTTTGTTTTCTGTTTTAATTTGCAGATCTTTTTCTTTGTTTTTTATCAAGTATTCTCTAAATCTATGGCAGGGTGTGGCAGCAATATAAAGCAATAACAAATGGTTGTATTATATATATATATATATGTGAGACACATTCTGTCGAGAATACTTATCTAGAACGACACAATAAACCAACTTTCCTAGCAACAGACTTAATGTCAACAGAAAATATTACTCCGAAAAGGCGTAATAAAAAGGGCTCTAATCTAGTCAGTTAAGTGCCATACGTGAAACACGCTTGGGCGATCATGTCTTGAAAGAGTCATGACTGACTGGGCAGAAGATTATGCCGCAGTAAGTTGCCATTACTTTCTGCGGTAGACTGGTTGCCAGCCAAGGCTATATAACCCAATCTGTCCTGTTACTTAACCCATAACTGGAAGGAAGAGACAGATTAATACCTTTCCCAAGGGTATTTGCGCGTAAGTGAATGCAATGAATTCAACTGGAATTCGAACTCAGCTCCCCGATTTTTCGTTCCGAGTCGATATCTAATCTATGTACACGTCAGACAAACGTTTCTGCTATTATTTCTATCAAAAGTAAGGTTGAGCATCTCGACGTGGTGTAATGTTTAGCAAGCCTGTTTCGCTAGGACATTTTACAACTGATTAATGAGTTTGAACCTCACTGGGTACCCCATACTTTCTGCCTTGTGCCACATCTAAGCTGCGCGTAGAAAATCATTGGGAACCTCGATGCGGTGTAATGGTTAACAAGCTTGTATCATTACAAATTATTAAATCATTAAAAATGAGGAGTGAGTTCGATCCTCACGG
>JBBBDQ010001474.1:780000-797500 GCA_037127315.1 Ascarosepion bandense
ATGCGGACCCCACAAATAGCATCTCCTACACTAATGTAAAATATTTACGTTCAAACTTTCCATGAGTGAAACTCTATCTTCTTCATGCTAAATTTGTCCACGCCTGAAACGGGTATCAATGCCTCTATCCCGTTGTATAAGCTCTCAATTACTGGCTATTCACCTAAAACACGTCACATAGCTCGCCAGGATTACGGGCTTGCTGTCTATAACAGGAACGGATTTTCCTGCGGCAGAGACCCTTAAAATGAGGACCCTAACCATCCGTATATATTTTTCCCTGTGACACATCCATAGTACCATATTTTTCTTTGCTCCATATCTACCTCAGGATGAAGTCGGTAATCTTTGATCAAATGCCATAGAGAATGAACAATATACTCACTGAATAACCGGCAGCCTGTCGGGTGCGTTAGATCTCGTCCGTCTAGCCCTGGCGCACCGTTACCGGCTTCCCTGGTTCGCTGCTGGCGCTGCTGCACATCGTCCGCTGTTTTGCCGTTAGCCGTTGCCATTTCAGCTGCTGCCGCCGATACTGCTGCAGCCGCCGCCGATGCGAGCTGACAACGCCTACGACTACGACTCCGCCGCCGCACATCCGACTCCGCCACCGCAGCGAAGCAAAGTCGAAAACAACAACGAAAGGATGTGCGTTGTGGAGCAGTGGATATCGGCTCGGAACGAGAAATCGGAGAGCCGAGTTCAAATTCCAGTTGAATTCATTGCATTCATTTACGCGCAAATACCCTTGGGAAAGGTATTAATCCGTCTCTTTCTTCCAGTTATGGGTTAAATAACAGTACAGATTGGGTTCTATAGCCTTGGATGGCAACCAGTCTACCGCAGAAAGCAATGGCAACCTACTGCGGGATAATCATCTGCACAGTCAGTCATGTCTCTTTCGAGTCATGATCGCCCAAGCGTGTTTCAAGTATGGCATTTAACTGACTGACTCACTGAATATCATTCAGCCAATTTTCCACATGTGTGGTAACCTCAATGTTCACCACAAAGAGTGACTAGTCCACTCGTACAAAACCGATGAGGAAGGCAGATGTTGCAGAGACTTTCTACCGCTTATGATCTCATCCAGATCATTGAAGAACTTACTCGAGTCTTTGATGCAACGAGACAGCGGGTGAACCATCTCGATCTTTTTCTAACAACCCGCTCTGACAAATGCACAGCAAAATTTTTACTCGCTGTTTGTCAACATAGATGTTTATAAATAATTGGAGTAAATTTTCAGGTAGATAATTTATGTAAATCAAAAAGAGGATTGGTTCAGGTAGTCACCTCTGGAAGACGCCTGCGTTGATAGAAACAAACTCTTGTGTGACGAACAGTATAAGTTTCGTTCAACCTAATCCACTGCTGAAATACTAACCACTATTCCACACAGAATTAGCAAGGACCTTGACGACACATATGATCATTCCCTGGTCAGTGTCCAGGTTGATTCCAAACCAATGATTTATCATCCCCTGACTTAACGTTCCATTGAAAGATTTTTCGCCATGAGAAGGTAGATTGGGGCAGCTTTTGATCTTATAACTGAAGCTACTTTCACAACTTTCTTAAAATATGCTGTCTCCAAAATTACTGCCCTGATCTCCAAATGGATACTTTCTTGTATATGATATTTTATACTACAAAAAAAACTCCAACAGAAACCTGGTTTATCTCTGAATGCGCAGCAGCCATAGTCCACCGGAAGCATTACTTTAACGTCTGTCTCAAAGAAAGATATAGTCCAACCCTTAATTTTTTTCAGAACCGCCCGCAGTCACTGTAAAAGAAATCTGGAAAACGCAAAAAGTGCAGGTATCTAGGCCAAGATTGAAATGAAACAAATTAAATCTCGTGAATACTGGAAGATTACCATCCAAATCATGAACAGAGACAAAGTAGATGTGCCCACTATTATAAATGACCCTCCTTCACAGACAAGGCGAAACTCTTCGCTTCGAACTTTACTTCAAACTCACCGTTAGATGACAAAGACCACCCCCTCCTTAACTTCCCATATTTCACTGAGCACAAGTATAGTAACATACTGATTTCAGTAAAATAAGCCTCTAAACTTATTAAAAAAAACGGACCTCAAAAAAGTCACTGGCCTAGATAAAATTCCAGCAGTTGTCTTAAAAAAATAAACCTAGAATTATCTCCGCTGATTAACAGCTACTTGAAGGATAAATCTTCCCCAGTCATGTGGAAGGTGGCAAACGCATGTCCAGTCTTTAAGAACCGATCTTCCTCGTTCCAGTATAGACCCATTTGTCTCCTCAACATTATCAGCAAACATTTTAAGACAGTTATCAACAAGAATATCGCCGAGAAAAGGATAGGAACAAACTCTTGTGTGACGAACAGTATAAGTTTCGTTTATCCTAATCCACTGCTGAAATACTAACCACTATTACACACAGAATTAGCAAGGACCTTGACGACACATTCTGCAAGGACCATGGCATTAAATATTTCAAAGACCTTCGATAAGGTATGGCACAAAAGTTTACTACACTAGCTCTCCAGCTGTGGAATCGTTGAAAGAGTTTTCTCGATTATAAAGTCCTTCCAAACAAGTAGATCTCTAAAGGTAGTTATCAACGGCCAACTCTCCGAGGTCCTGGCGTTCAACGCAGGCGTCTTCCAGAGGTGACTACCTGATCCAACCCTCTTTTTGATTTGCATAAATTATCTACCTGAAAATATACTCCGATTATTTATAAACATCTATGTTGACAAACAGACGTAACTCACAAACTCTTGCGGATCAGAGATTAGCAGCAGACCTCTCTTCCAGTCTAACACTAATTACCCAATTAGAGAAATACAGGTTGGTTACATTCAATGTATTCAAGACCAAACTGGTTACAGTCCGTCAATACCGAACTTACCCTGAACTACTACGACTCTGAATGAACCTATGTCGCCTCGAAGAGGCCCAGTACCTTGAAAGGATATTGGGACACAAACTCAAGTCCTATTTGCGATCCATCGCTAAATATGCAGGTACAGTGATCGGCTCTCTGTATCACTCCCATAAGTACCTGACTCCTCATGATATTTTCCACCTTTATTAAAACCAGATGAGGCCGAAAATGGAGTATACTGCTGACATATCTAAACCGGAGCTGCCCAGTCTTCACTTTACACTCTTAAAAGAGTTCAAAAGCGTCCTCGAGGGCTTGTTGAAGAAGACTGACTATTCTCAACCCAACCGCACTATCACAGACAGAATATAGCGAGTCCATCACTACTCTATCGCTACAACCATGAACGGAGCTCAGACGACCTGCATCATCTGGTTCCACCAGGCCTGATTCAGGATAGAATCCGCAAAGCAACTTACACAGTCAGTCAATTAAGTGCCATATGTGATACACACTTTGGGCGATCATGTCTCGAAAGAGACATGACTGACTGGGCAGAAGTTTATCCCGCAGTAGGTTGACATTGCTTTCTGCGGTAGACTGGTTGCCAGCCAAGGCTATAGAACTCAATCTGTCCTCTTATTTGACTCATAGCTAGAGGGAGAAGATATGTATGATATTATTACGTAGTAATTAGTGGGCGATCAGTTTATTACTTCATAACAATAGAAAACCGATCCCTCATTTTCTGACCAGTAGAAGCATTAATCATGATTCCAACTATTATACTCAGTCAGTTAGTTAAGTGCCATACGTGATACACGCTTTGGGCGATCACGTCTCGAAAGAGACATGACCGACTGGGCAGTTTATCCCGCAGTAGGTTGACATTGCTTTCTGCGGTAGACTGGTTGCCAGCGAAGGCTATAGAACCCAATCTGTCAAATTATTTAACCCATAACTGGAGGGAAGAGACACATTTATACCTTTCTCAAGGGTATTTGCGCGTAAGTGAATGCAATGAATTCAACTGGAATTCGAACTTGGCTCCCCGATTTGTTGTTCCGAGTCGATATCCACTGCACCACAACGCACATCTAACCTACATAGTAGCAAACCCTAAACACTCACTAAGTATTCCATCGGTAAGAAGTTAAGTTCTACTCAAAAGATTTTTTCTCGCGAATCACTGCCATATGAAACAAACTCCCTAAAGGATGTTTCCTTAATCATTTCAATATTGATCTGTTCAAATCTAGAGTCAACGGTTATTTTCCCGTCCTATCCATATTAACTACCAAACATAGTATCACTCTGCCTTGAGTAGCCCACCGGCTCATGTACAGGGTTTTTATACTGTAAATAAAAGTTAGAAAAATGCGTAATCTGTTAGATAAATAGGTAAATAATCTGATAGATAGATAGATAGATAGATAGATAGATAGATAGATAGATAGATAGATAGATGTGTTAATAATCTAAAAGATAGTCTGTTATATAGATCATAAGATAGATATATAAACTCATACACACACATAGATAGATAGATAGATAGATAGATAGATAGATAGATAGATAGATATTCATTTATATAATCTGATAGATATGATAGATAGATAGATAGATAGATAGATAGATAGATAGATATTCATGTATATAATTTTATAGATAGATAGATAGATAGATAGATAGATAGATAGATAGATAGATAGATATTCATGTATGTGATTTTATAGATAGATAGATAGATAGATAGATAGATAGATATATAAATAGATAGATAGATATTCATGTATATAATTTTATAGATAGATAGATATTCATGTATATAATTTTATAGATAGATATTCAGATAGATAGATAGATAGATAGATAGATAGATAGATAGATAGATAGATAGATATTCATGTATATAATTTTATAGATTTGAAAAAACTGAAAAGGATACATAGAAAAATAGATGTATGAACAAACGAAGATTGATTTAACAAATATGAATATATAGATTACTAACTAGACAGATGTGAGATATGATATAGCGTACATAGATATGCCCGAAATGAAATGACAAATCGTGTTCATACCTATCATCACACATCATCACTTTTCTACGTCGTCGTGTTCGTGTGTGCGCACGACTACCCACTTGTAAGAGAACATTCACCGGTAACAATCTCGCAACGAACGCTAAGTGCTTCCACTTGTCTCCTCTGTTTTCTTCTACCTGTTTGTGGCAGCAGTCGGCAGTTTCCCATGCAAGATCCATTTCCTTTTTCCAACATCTTACATCACTCGGCAAATGCATGTTTTGACATCTTCTTCCTATCAGACTCATAGGTCTGACATTGATTTCTTGCTTAACCACGACGAATTAAACGCTAACTTAGCTTTTGACTAAATAGCTTGACTCCAGTCACTTTCTCACCGAATAGATGTGGCTTCCCTGTCTTTTCTACAAATATTTTCACGGCTTCGGCTCTGACGAGCTTACCTTCCTACTGCCCCATTTACACGCAGGATACTAGACTAGCAACTAGGCCCCACCCTTTCACAGTCAAAACAGTCAAATATAGCCGCCACTTTAACCCCCTCAGTTTCTTTCCTCGCACTTCCCACCTGTGGGACTCCTTTCCGTATACTTGCTTCCCTACAATCTCCAAAAGTTTAAATGCAACATCATTTGTCATCTCTTATCTCCTTGGCTCTCATCCTTTCCTTGAAACCCCATGTATCTATCCTTCTCTTATACATTCTCTGTCCCCCTACACCGTAACCAGTCCCTCTTTCTTTTCGCTCTCCCCTCATGTAGCCCCCTACGTACCCGTGGCAGTACTGCTTTGCTTGGAGTGAAACGATTATAAAAAGAATTATGCATTATATCTTGTATCATTGATGTTATTATTATTAGTTTTTACTAGAGATCAAGTGGTAGCATGTCTTCTCCAATCTTCAGCAACCTCTCCACTATCTGTACAGTCCATAGTAACTGCGTGCTCTGAACAGTATTTCTTAATTTTTAAATTCATCTAATCTCGCCCCTCTTATGTTTAACACGATTTCGAATGCGCCAACGAATTTGGGCACTGGTATCACTTTCATATTTAAAATTTTCTCCACCTCACGGGCGATGTCCTGGAATGTATCTCATTTTCTCGACTCATTTCTTCTTCAACCATGTGTTTCACTAGCACAATCAAACCTACGATCTGACGGCACCTTCTACGCTATCGGTACAAAAATTAGTAACACCGTGTTCTGAACAGCATTAGTCTATTTTGGAGTTCTAATCACGCTCCGCTTATGTTTGACACGATTTCAAATGCGCCATGGATACGACTGTTATCTTAATACATTAAAATTTCTTCACCTCTCGAGCGATGTCCTATAACTTATCTCATTTCTTGCTTTCTTTATTCCTCATCTCTGGGTCTCACTAGCACAATCATGCCTATAGTCTAACAGCACCTTCCACAATATCTGAACGGGCCTTTGTAACACCGTATTCTGAAGAATATTTGTCGCTTTTGGAATGCACCAACGATAACGTGTACGACTGTCACCGTCATATTTTAAACGTTTCCCATTTCCCAGGCGAGATCCTGGAAACTCTATCATTTCTTGCTTCATAATGATTCATAAAGATTTTTCAACCGTGGGTTTCACAAGCACAATCAACCCTACGAATTGGCATGTCCTTTTTCCTTTTTTACACGTAGCAAATCCAGTTTTCTTGATTGTGTGGGACGGGATTTCGTAAATCTAGAAAGTGTTTTGGCAAGGACTTTAAAATGTTATACTGTCACCAACATTTTTGAAGTTTTTAGTTATCAGGGATATAAACATAAGACGGAAAGTGAGTGAAAAGAAACTACTAAAGTAGCATATTTTTATTATTTCAAAGCTTTCAATAAAATTAAATTTCGTCAATAACTGACCCATAATTATTCGATATGCCGATAAACAAACAAATCAATCAATCATAAGCTGATTGCCCAATGAAGCTCACATTCATTTTCATTTGGTTTCTTAGGCAGTAATAAGAAAATGGGGTGAACATAAAGGAGACTACCACCACCTTTAAATTTGTTGTTTTTCATTTTGTTTTACTTTTTTCAGTGCAATCTTATCGATTACACCTTAAATTCTCCGACTGACAAAAAATAATTTGGAAAATTTAAATATTTAAACAATTTTGGGATGACGGCTAAGTTTTTCATACAACGTTATAGTAAATCGATCCTCCATTTTGGAACTACTCGCCGGTACGACATTAGCACCATTTGTAAATTAGTTGATTATTCAGTGCAATCTTATCGACTAAAGCCTACACTTTCCGATTGACAGAAAATTTGGAAAAAGTTCAATATGTAAACAATTTTAGCGGGGAGCTCAGATTTTCGTACAACCTTATAGTAAATCGATCCTGGGCAATTAACTTTTTTGCTTGCGCATATTCAACTACTGAATCCTTTGTGAAATTTTTGAATAAAGCCATTCTTAGACTTTTCGAGGAAAATGCTATCGTAAGGACTGAAGAAAACTTGAAAAAGACAAAAACAAGAGCAACAACTCGTCCACCCCACAAGAAAAAAAAAACAAGACAAAATGACCCCAAAGCAAGTGTTTCCAAAATAGAGTATTTTTTCTCGCCAGAATCCATTTTGGGCATATACAAATCTACCATTCGTCTGTGCATTGAATACTGTTGCCATATCTGGCCGGACATTTCTACTATTCATCTCGGGGTTCTCAACAAAATTCAAAAGAGGATCTGCAATGTAAGCTGACAGGTCTTTTTTTTTAATCGTATCACCTCGAGCAAAGCGGTAACGCCACTGATGTGCAGGGGACTACATAAGAGTAAAAAGATTAAGTAAAAGAGAGTGAAGAGGAAGACGAACCAGTTAGAAAGGAGCAAGAGAAGGATGGGAATACAGGTGTGATGACAGTTGCAAAGGTGGAGAGAAAGGAAAGGATATACGGGGTGATGAAAGAACTAGAGTCAAGTGGTTAATAGATGAGTATTGACATTGCATTTAAGTTCCTGGAGGTTGTAGCCGTCAGGAAAGCAAGAATATGGAACATCAATTGACATCTCTTATCTTCTACAAATATTTTCACGGCTTCTGCTTTGATGAACTTATCTTCCTGGTGCCGTCTACATGAATTTAATAGCGTTACTAGATTGGCAGTAGTTTCTTTTCCCGCCTGTGAAACTCCCTTCTGTATTCTTGCTTCTCGGATAGCTACAATCTCCAAGAGTTTAAATGTAACGTCAGTTGCTATCTTTTATCTTCCTGATTCCCATTTTTCTCGTATCTTTTCCTTGCCATCCCTCGTATATTGTTTTTCTTCCTTTTCGCTCTACTCGTACGTAACGCCATGCGCACCAGTATTCTCGCTTTTCTCTTATACTTTCTCCAACAACCCCTTGCATCTTGATCATATTTCTTTTTGATTTTCTCTCATGTTTCGGTTCCTATCTTATTAGCGCTTTACCAGGACTGATGAGGGGCCAATAAAATAGTAACGAAACACAATGGCTCTTGCGTTGCTCGGGTGTAATGAAAGCTTTAAAACTAATCCATGGTCATGGAGCTCAGACTCAGCCTAAAAAATATTTGAAATAATAAACTAATTGCGACAATTTACCAATCACACAAACTAGCATTATAGCCTGGCGTTGCTCGGGTGTAATGAAAGCTTTAAAACTAATCCATGGTCCTGGAGCTCAGACTCTTGGACGTTGGCACGAAAGACTAAAAAGCAATAGTTGTTTCCAGTTAAAGCGAAACCGTAGACTGAAATAAAAATGAATTGATGTAAGTCAAATTTTGATTTCCTGCTATCGATATCAAATAAGATTTTTTCGTCCTAAACTGAATTTTGAAGGCTAAATAAGTCCTCTGAGTAAATGGTATCATGGCTGAGACTAAGAACTACAATTATACCTACTTAGAGCCAAACCCGAAGTAAAAACTAAAATAAAAGGGCTGAAAAAAATATACAGACATACCGCCAGATAAACAGACACACCTACAAACATCTTGCCTTATATATATATATTTTTTTTTAATGTATATATTTTATCAATTTTCTGCACTATTGTAAGAACTGCAACCTTGAAACTTCTGAATATCGTTTCTTATGTCTTTGTCTATGAGTGTATGAAATTTGATTAAAATCGGTCCACTCCTTCTATAACCCGACTTTTTCGATTATCGATTTTCGATATTTATCTGGGGTACCGCAACACAAAATCTAGCTAATAACACTCGCAGACGCTTATAGTACAACTGTGTAAATTTTCAAGAAAATCGGTTCAGCCGTTTCGGAGTCTATAGTTAACGGACACACACACACACACACATACAGAGTTCCATTTATAAATAAGTTTAGATATTATCATATATAATGCTCTACTAAGTTTTGAGCACACTTAATAACGTAAATCCCAACAAACAGTAGACTGTGAACACATTAGTTTGACTATTTACGCTCTCACACCCTGATTGAGCACTCTGGAAGAATGGTAGGCTTTGAAAAACAGTAGCTACTGTAGCATATACGCATCGCTCATTCAGTAATGAATTAGATAGCTCCGGCTATGATAATATACACGCTAAAAAGTCTGCCTCCTTCTACCGAGCGTCCATAGCTCAGAGGTAGAATCGCCGAGTGACGCCAATTCGGTCGGGTTTCAATTTTGGGTAAAAAGCAATCGGATGTCTAACCGTACTGTTGAGCTGTGATACAGCGAAACAGATCTGTCTGTGGATGTTTATATATATATATATATATATTTATATATATTCTAAACATATACTGTTAAATATCAGAGACAATGAATGTCTATTATTTTTAATCAAGAGCCGTTCTAAACATCGAATTTTGGCTTTAATTTTAGGTGAAAATAAAGACAAAAATTATCCAACATTTGGATAGTTACTTATTAAGTTGGTTCTAAGCTTTCACATGAGCCATCTTCAGAGAGGTTACAAGGACATTAACATAAAAATATCCACCTTCAAAGACGATTTTATCTTGCGTTTGCTAATTTTGGTAACTGTTATCGTTGCTAAGCAAAGTTTCATGTCAACACAAGTCTACCGCAAAAAGAAATCTCAACCTACTGAGGAAAAATCTTCTACCTATTCAGTCATAAATCGAAAGAGACATCCTGGTCAAATCGTGTATCACGTATGGTACTTAACTAACTGAAAATGAGTTTTGCTTTGAGTTCTTAATTTTCAAATATATAAGTTTAAATATAATTTTAGTCCTGGGTATAACGAAAAACTGCATCCAGCAGCAAGGCCTCTGATTGGGAGGTTTTGAAGAGCATGGAACCACCTTTTAATTGCTGTTGTTCCCAGGTCCGCCCTGACCCTGAGTGGTAGCACCTGTTAGGGTCCCAGATATAGGCAAATAGTTAACCCCCCAAACTGTGGTTAAAACACTCTATAAAATATACATTTCTGAAGACAAAATATTACAAACAATACATTTTTTAAGGTTAATAATTATTGCCATAACACATTTTTGAAGGAAAAAATTATTATTGCCAATTATTATTGTATTTTGAATACAAAACTAAAAGACATCTTTAGTTTTCTAAAATAAAAAAATTAAAAAATGAATCTAAATCAACCTTCTCATTATAACCGAACATTAAAAAAAAGACCTTAAAACCCCACCTTTTTGGCATTAAATAACCCACAGAGGTGTTGATATGCCGTTAAACAAAACTCAAACTCAAACTCTTAAATATGGATAGCCTTAAACAAAATTTTTCATCAAAATCTGACTTAATCAATCTTCTCATTATAACCGAACATTAAATAAATACCTTAAAACCCCTCCTTTTTGGCATCACATAACCCACAGAGGTTTATAGGCCGTTAAACAAAACTCAAACAAACAAATAAATATAGTCTTGTTTTTGCATGAAATTAAAGCGAAACTAAGCAAGGATTCATTAAAAATTAAATTAAAAAAAAATAAGGATTTCGTTTTTCACCTGCCCATTAAGGTAAGTTTCTCTCTTTGTTTTAGAGTTAAGAAAAAGATATTAAAAATTTCAATCGAGAGTAACACTAACTTTTCGGTTAATGAATATCTATAGGGAAACGATTAGTTTCATTATTATTATCTGATGTCATAACACTTTATTTACAATCAATATTCTATCCTGACACGGGAAGGTACCACCTATTAGGATCCCAGCTATGGGCAAATGGATAACCCCCACCCAAAACTGAAATCAAAACTCAATAAAAGTATAAAAGAATTATAATACAAATACCAACAACGTATTTTCATAGTGAAAAGTTGCCAGCAAACAAAATTAGCAGCAATAAGTTTTTCTAAAAGTAATTACTAATGTTCCGAAGAAAATTAAATTTCTGTATTAAATGATCCATTAGGAGTGGTATATATTTACGCCGACCTCCACTGAGGCTAGTGTGACAAAAGGTTGGTTTTTAATGTGGGGAGCCCGAGCACGTACACTCAAGCAACTGGTCAAATATTACACAGCCCCCACATACGCGATGATTGGGTACAAGAGCTTGTCTTAGCTCGTCGAAGCTTGTCAAAGCTGGCCTTATTCCTCCCAGCCAAAAGACCGAAAAGCAATTTAATTACCCAGCACCCCCACTGGGATTAGTTTTGACACAATGTCAGTTTTTAATGTGGGAACCCCGAACGCGTACGTTCGGGCCATTGGTTAAATATTACCCAGCCCCCGCATATGCTTTGATTAGCTACAAAGCTTGTCTTAGCCTGTCGAAGTTTGTCATAGCTGGTCAAAGCTTGCATATGCCTCCCAATCAAAAGGCCCAGAAGCGTTCCCTATAAATAATTGATATGCTTTAAACAAACAAACACAAAATCAATATTATTGGGTTAGGCTTTCTACATGTACATGTATCGGTAGTGAATAACGTCTGCGTAAATATTAGCATACCAGATAACTAAACTTCGCATTGCACATATATAAATCTACCATGTGTATTGAATAATGCTGCCACATCCAATCGGGTGCCCATGCTATTCACCTCGGGGTTCTTGAGAAAATCCAGCGGAGAATCTGTAATGTGATCGATACCGACTTGGCAGCTCGGCTGCATTCGCTCTCTCACCGGCGTGATGTGGCTTTCCTGTGCCTCTTCTACAAATACTTTAATGGCTTCTGCTCCAATGAACTTACCTCACTGGTGCCCGCTATGCATGAATTTACTCGAGCTACTAGACTATCAACTAGGTCCCACCCTTTTACAGCGAAACCAATAAAATGTAACCGCAATTTCTATTCTAACAGCTTCTTTTCTCGCACTTCCCGCCTGTGGAATTCCTTTCCGTATACTTGCTTTCACAACAGCTACAATCTCCAAGAATTTAAATGTAAGGTCAATAGACATCTTCTATCTCACTAACCCGCATCCTTTCTCTCAAGCTCTTTTCCCCATCCATTCCACTCTCATCACACTAGTATTCTCATTCTTCTATTACCCTCTTCCTGACACCCCCTATAAGTTTCCCTTCTTTCTCATCACTTTCCCCCTATGTAAGCCCCTGCGCAACAGTGGCAGTAAAACTGCCTTGCTTGGGGTGAAATGATTAAAAAAATCAAGTTATTATGTCAGCCAATTTTGAGAAAATAGGAATGATCATTTATGCCATTAAATATGGTATGAACACAAAAATCGCCTTTTTTTTTCCTGTTTCAGTTAACTTGTAAGAAACGAAATTTGAAACCCAAAGTGTGCAGAAGTCATGGAAAACGAAACGACACGCAATATAAGAAAGTTAAAAGGATTTTCAAATTTGCTGTTTCTCAAGTGACGGAATTTCCCAGTAGTTTTAAAAAGACATTTTGTTATTATAATTGCAATGACGTAATCAACACTAAAAAAGTAAACGAGAGAATATCATCGGGGTTTTCCTTAGTCATTGTTCACTGCCCAATAGATTAAATTACTCGCATTAATAAAAGAATATAAAAATAAAAGCAACCGAAATTGGAAATAATGATACTTCTAATGTCTAAACAATATAGGGTACGCAGATGATACAGTGCTGATAGGAGACATGGAAAGAAAACTACAAGACCTCCTATAGAAGGTAGCTGAAGAGATTGACAAAAAAGGACTACAAATAAACTGCAAGAAAACTTAATGCATGGTCATCAGTAAAAGTGGAGCCCAAAATGCCAACTACAGGTCGGAGATGATATAGTGCTGATAGCAGACACAGAAAAATAACTACAAGACCTTCTACAGAAGGTAGCTGAAGAGAGTGACAAGACTACAAATAAACTAAAATAAAAATGAAGGCATGTTCATCAGCAAAAAGGGCAGCCTACAATGCCAATTACAGGTGAGGGACTCTAAAATCAAGCAGGTACATAAATTTAAATACTTAGGAAGTGTTCTCACAGAAGACGGAAAGTGCAACACTGAGATCCGAAGCCGAATTGGCATGGCAAAAGAAGCATTCCAGAAGTTGAGTAAAGTATTAAAAAACAGGACGTGTATTGAATATTGCTGCCATATCTGGTCAGGTGCCCCTGCTGCTCTCCTTGGGCTTCTTGACAAAATACAAAGGAGGATCTGTAATGTGGTTGGCAGACCGGCTGCAACCACTCTCTCACCGGCGTGATGTGGCTTCCCTGTGCTTCTTCTACATGGATAGAACCTCAGCATCCAGACGACTTCGAAATTTCCTTGAACTCTTCTGAACGGTCTCCTCGTTTAAGTTGGTAAATGCTGCCATAATAATTGTCTTCTGTTAATTTTTGGTATATAAAAAAAAAGACTTTTGCTGGTTTCTCTCGCTCTGCTGCGTCCCTCAAAGGGGTTGCAGTTTGGGGAGTTAAGGGCCAGATATCGGGGTTGACGTGGTTGTATAAATAATATCATAGTCATGACTAGGTTCTTCTTATTGGGTGACATGGTGCAGAATTCTGTTACCAGACATTGGATTTTCCAGCAGCCACCTTCTTGACTCAGGTCAGCACTATCTCCTCAAGGCACTTGATGCAGGCCTCCGGGTTGAATCTGAGGCCTTCACTAACAAATTCGGTTGTTTATTTTTCAGAACGATCTGAGTGAGGTAACTTTGATATTGTGATTTAAATATCATTTTTATATTTTCAACCAAAATTTTCTTAAGGGTTTTTCATAAGGGTTCTGAGGGTTCTTAATAAATGCTTTTTTATCGCACTGTTATTACGAGATAGGCAGCATGTAAGGTGTCTAGTCAGAGAAGTGGTAGTATTAAATGAAAGATTGTTGCCCAAATATACATTAATATATATATATATATATATATATATATATACACACACACACACACATATGTGTGTGTGTGTGTGTGTGTGTGCTAAATATTGAGGTTATACTACATTTAGTGTTAAAATTTCTCAGTATCAAGGATGGAGTGTATGTAAATATAGGAATGAACACTGAGATCAAATCCACACCGTTTCATGCCTGAGCGCATTGTTCCGGCCTTGAAGTTCGCCACCCTCATCGGTCTTTTGAACAGGAGTAGAGGTTTATCCCTTGTTTCTTGTTTAGGATTGGCTTTCCGGTTCCTTCTTTAATTCTCTTTCAATTCCAGTAACCCCTCGCGATTTAGCTGATTGTTATCGCCTTGCTCGGGGTGAATTGATTAATATATATCGTTCATTCAATAATGGCGTATGTATAGATGGTATATCACACGCTAAAAGTCCGACCATAGCTCACAGGTAGAATCGCCGACTGACACCAAATCGGTCGGGTTTCAATCCTGGGTTAAGAGCAATCGGATGTCTAACCGTACTGATGAGTTGTGATACGGCGAAACAGTATGCGGATGACTATATATATATATATATATAAAGTGTCTTAGCTGGTTAATGTTACCTTCAGCATCCCGACACTATTCATCCACTCTTGTGTGTGTGTGTGTGTGTGTGTGTGTGTGTGTGTGTGTGCAGGATGAAAAGGCTTTGTTCCAACGAGAATAAGTTTAATAGAGAAATCATTAATTTAAGACATGTAGCAAATAATTTTAACAGTTCTTTAACTCTCTTTCATATATATATATATATATATATATATGAAGAGAGGTTAGACAAAATGATACAAAACCCAAATATAATGTAGCAACACATACTTACATGTATGCATTCAATTACACATATACATGTACACATGTACGAACATCCGCTTACGCACGCACGTACAGGCACACACACACACACACACACACACACATATATATATATATATATTATTGAGTTTAAGCACGAAAACAATTTTCTACTGCCATCAACCTTAGATTATTTAACAGTGGAAATGGAGTTTTTAAAGTTTTTCTTTTTAAAAATAGACAGACGCTCACAAGATGCCCAGCCACGCGCATCACGTGATAGTTTTAAAGAACTCTCTTTTTTGAAAAACACTAAAACACAAAAAAATTACATTAAAGTCAGACATGAGGACATAGCAACACCAGAAAAATAACAAACCTGAAAATGGCCTGTGAAAAGGCTGAAAAAATGCTTGGAAAGTCGAAAATCATGGGACGTTTTTACATTCCTTATTCTCAACAAAAAAGAAACTTGTAAGCATATTAAAAAATTAAATAAAAAGTTAATAAAAATTTTCCTCGTCGGTCGTTTTTATCGAAACACACACACACACACACACACACACACACACACACACACACACACACATATATATATATATATACAGTACTGCGCAAAAGTATTAGTACAAGGACTACTTTATCTTTTATGAGCCATCAAAATAAAGTTTAGAATCACCCCTGTCCTAACACCTTTGCCACTACCGGTAGTGTGCAAGATTATTAGGACTGGGGTGATTTTCCTAAAAACCTCACAGAAATTCAAATACAGGGTGAAGTAAATTGATAATAAATATTGATTATTTAAAACTAGGTGTAAAAGAAATATAGTAAAAAGAAGTTATATTTAATTTTACCTATTTTCTATTAAACAAGTTATTTTGAAACTACTTTAATGAACATCTATGGGATAGTTTGGATAAAAGAATTGATAAAACTAATATGATTTAGCAAGACACACTTTGAGAACAAATACAAGCTGCTTGGCAGGAGATACCATTAGATACATTGAAGAATCTTGTAATGCCAATGCCTGACAGAATGACGGCTGGGATCAAAGCTATTATACTAAATGTTAAATTTATTTTGTAACAAGTATTTTTTTCTTGTTAAAGCATTTGTTGTGTAAATCAAATAAAATTACTTTAATTAAATTGTTTATATTCTGTCAATATGCCTCATAAAAGATAAAACAGTTCTTGTTCTAATACTTTTGCACAGTACTGAATATATATATATATATATAGGATGATTGAAAGTAACTACCCACTTCAAAATACTTATAAATTATTTATTAATTATAATTTTTACAAGAGATGGATATGAGAAGAAAGCGTATAGCATGAGGTTTTATTTAAGATTTAAACTTTGCTACCAGCTTTTTGAGCAGCCCAGGAATAGCGTCGATTGATGTTACCAGGAACACTTGTGATATTGAAAACAACTTCTTGTATTCGCCCTTCAAGTTCTTCCGAAGACTTCGTTTGGTATAACAGCCTTGCTCCTTTACCCAACCCCCCACCCACCAACAAAAATATCATATGGTGTTAATTTTTGACTTCTGGCTGCCCACACAAACATAAAATAGGGTTTTTGTTTGAGTTTTGTTTATCGGCATATCAACACCTCTGTGGGTTATCTATTAGACTTGTGCAATATTAACTTAAATAAAGCAAGAGTTAGTTAAGCAAAAATAAATAAAAAGTAATCAAGACATTGACTATAAAATAAGATAGAAGATCAAATCTTCCTTGATCATCATCATTATTATCAATCATGTGACTAGGTTAGAGTTTGAGTTTTGTTTAACGGTATATCAACCTCTGTGAGTCATTTAATGCCAAAAAGATGGGGTTTTAAAGATATTTTTAATGCTCAGTTATAATGAGACGGTTGATTTAGTCAGATTTTGATGAATTTTTTTTATTTTAGAAAACTGAAGATGTCTTCTAGTTTTGTATTAAAAATCTATTGCTAGTAATAATTTTTTCCTTCAAAAATGTATTATGGCAATGATTTTTTTTCTTCAAAAATGTATATCTTTCTATAAAATCTATCTTTAGGTATATATTTCTATAAAAGTGTATTTTTATAGTTTTATAGTGTTTTGACCCCAGTTTGGGGGTTACCTATTTGCTCATAGCTGGGACCCTAACAGGTGCTACCACTCCAGGTTAGGGTGGACCTGGGAACGGCAGCAATTAAGAGGTGGTTCTATGCTCCTCACAACCTCCCAATCAGAGAGGCCTTGCTGCCGGATGCAGTTTACCGTCATACTCAGGATCACATAAAATAGGGAATTACTTTTCAACCAGGATGTATACGTATACATTTACTTCGACATCTTTCACCGACCATCTGGCGTCATCAGAAACTCTACATTAGCGAGATTGAATGTATTATTATAGAAATAAGATTCTAAATAACCGTCAATGTTTCGATTCTAATTAAGTCAGAACCTGGGATTGAAACTGCGCAAT
>JBBBDQ010001474.1:805000-885000 GCA_037127315.1 Ascarosepion bandense
CGTCCCGTGTGTATTAAACTCTCCATGCCTTTTTTCCTCATTATATGTCCCAGAAACCTCATCTGTCTGTTTTTTATATCACGCATATATTAAACATGAGTTTTCTCCTCGTTTCTATCCTCTCCTCAGCATCCTTCTGTAAAACCACATTTCTGCTATCTCAAGCCTCTCCTCCATCCTTGAGGAGATCGTCCAACATTTACTGCCATACAGAAGAATAGATATCACATAGCAATCCAGCACTCTGTTTCCAATGAGATTTTCCTGTCTTTCAGTACTCTGGTTAGCTTTTGAAATGAGTACTTGATCATACCATCTTCGTCTCCTCTTCGTCTAAAAGGATCGGTCTATCTACTTTTATAGTTTCCTCCTACTCTGAAAGGTTCGCTTAATTTTATCTAGTCTGTTTACCTTTTTATTATTCTTCATCCTCTTCCCCCTCCTCTCTTTCTAGTCTCTCTCTCTCTCTCTCTCTCATTACTTGCTTTTACCATCCTTTTTCACTCACTATTCATAGAACTTTTTCATCTCATCTCTTTTAAATAAATATTCCCTTCCTCTCCCCACAAAGAGGTGGATGTGACACAAGGTCGAGGTATAAATTGGGGAGCTCGAACGCGTGCAATGGAGCAAGGACCAAAATTGTCCAGTCCCCGTAACCATCGGTCGCAATGACCTCGGTGCCGACCACCGATCCACACCTTTTAGTGCGATGGGGTTATACAGCCTTGGGATACTGTTTCACGGGACCGGGCAACTCTTAAGGTAAATTTTTCTTAATTGCATGCCTGTCCTCGGACAGAGATACAACAGAGCCGCACTCTAGCCGAGGACAGAGATGCAACTGAGAGATGATGATCCCCACCAGCCAAAAAAAAAAAAAAAGCAAGCGTGTTATCCTCATCTCTTTTAAATAATCTTCCTACCAGCCTATCTACTGATATAAAGGTCCGAGGTCGCGCAACATTTATTTAAAAAAAGAATTAGCTAAACAGAATTCAATTTCTGCTGAGTCCACTCATGTTGACTTAACGCGTAAAACCTTTGTGATAGTTTCAACTCATATCCATGCAAACAATTCTTTCATTAGTCATTTTGACAACGACTATTTACAAAAGCATATCATAACTTCTGACATAAAAAAGAAAAGAGAGTGGGCGTGGAAGTACACGCGAAAAACACTCTCCTATATTTATTCCTCAGAAATAATAACAATAAAGCGCCGAAACAACTAGTGTTCGATGGGTAAATTGTCGCTCAGTATAGTAGGGTCAGTTGGGCACCGTCTCTGAGAAAAAGAGCATGACGCAATTCACTCCGATAGAAATTTGGAAACGGCATGCTGTCTTGTCAGGCAGTCACGCCGGATGCTTCTACAGAAACATTTCAGCGTGTTTGGGTGTCAATCTGAGGACAGTGCAGAAGATTCGGAAAGAGTTGGGTGAGTCTAATGGTGATCACGAAGGTGTTTTGAGAAATCACAAGTGATAGCGATATTATGCCTCCATTCAGCTTCTCCCATGGAGGTCTACGTCGAATGCCTTGAGGAGTTAGAGCTGCCCTGCTCGTGAGGGTAGCTGCTTGAAAAATCATATGTCTAGCAACAAGACGCTGAACCATGCCGCATATGCAAGGGAAAAACTCATCGTTGACTACATCGCACCTTACATCTAGACAGTTAACTCTCCAGAATGCAACTCCCTTGATTGTTATGTGTGAGACGCAGTTACGCAAAAGACCAACAAAATTTCTTGTAACACGAAAAAACTGAAAGCAAAAATTATGGCAGCGTTCACTAATTTAATCAAGGAGACGGTTCAGAAGAGATACAACAGGTTCCGTAGTCGTCTGGAATCAACGGCGATTTAATTGAATTTACTCTTTAGTACTTCGAGATATTTTTTGAGTAATTTCCGTAAATATATGTTACAATGAGATGTCAGTTTTATTTTCCTTTCTGCGTAATGTAGATGACAATTTATCAATCTAATGTGCGTTGTGGTGCAGTGGATAGCGACTCGGAACTAGGGATCGAGGAGCCGAGTTCGAATCCCAGCTGAATTCCTTGCATTCACTTACGCGCAAATACCCTTGGGAAAGGTATTAATTTGTCTCTTCCCTCCGGTTATGGGTTAAATAACAGGACAGATTGGGTTCTATAGCATTGGCTGACAACCAGTCTAACTCAGAAAACAATGGCAACCTACTCCGGAATAATCTTCTGCCCAGTCAGAGACATGATCGGCCAAGCGTGTATAACTTATGGCACTTAACTGACCTCTAAAGGTGACCTGAAGGCAAAGACTATGGCAGCATTCACCAACTTAAACATGGAGACGGTCTAGAAGAGATACAGGAGGGCGTGGTTGAAGCCAATGGCGATTTTAATAAATACATTTTCTCTTGTATTTCAATATGTTTTTGAGTAATTTTGGTGAAAACAACGGTTAAAAAATTTCAGTGTTATACGCATTTTTACCTAACTTAGGCGACAACTTGTCAATCGCACCATATCAACTTCTAAATATTTATCAGAGGGATACCAAAAAAAAAAAACACTGTTTATTGCATCCGCATTTGATTTTGAAATTTGCGTTTGCGCACCTTGAGTTAACATTCATTCAACAAATATTAGTCAGTAAGCCGATCTGTCTTACCCATACTTCAGTAAACTGCCATACGTGATACACGCTTGGGCAATCATATCTCTTTCAAGACATTTGCGCGTAAGAGAATACAACGATTTCAACTGGAATTCAAACTCGGCTGTCCGATTTCTCGTTCCGAGCTGATATCCACCGCACCACAAGGCACATCCATATTTACTACTTTCCTCTACGAAACTTGCTCAAGTTTCTTGATCTATCTATCTATCTATCTATCTATCTATCTATCTATCTATCTATCTATCTATCTATCTCAGTCTGTTCATTATCTATCTATCTATCTATCTATCTCCTCAGTCTCTTTATATCTACCTATCTATCAAAACACACACACACACACACACACACACACACACACACACACACACACATATATATATATATATATATATATATATATATATATATATATTTATAAGCGTTTCACCCCGAGCAAGGCATGTCGCTGCCACTACTGCGCAGGGGGGTACATAGAGTGGAGAAAGGATGATTAAATATAGGAAATGTCAGAGGGTGGGTGATAGGCGGGTAGGGATACCGATATATATATATATATATATATATATATATATATATATGTGTGTGTGTGTGTGTGTGTGTGTGTGTGTGTGTGTGTGTGTGTGTGTGTTTTGTTAGATGTTTTGAGATGTGCGTTGTAGTGCAGTGGATATCGACTCTGAACGACAAATCGGAGAGCCGAGTTCGAATTCAAGTTGAATTCCTTGCATTTACTTATGCACAAATACCCTTGGGAAAGGTATTAATTTGTATCTTCCCTCCAGTTATGAGTAAAATAATAGAACAGTTTGGGTTCTATAGCCTCCGATGGTAACCAGTCTACTGCAGAAAGCAATGTCAACCTACTGCGGAATAAACTTCTGCCCAGACAGTCATGTCTCTTTCGAGACATGATCACCCAAAGAGTGTATCACGTATGGCACTTCACCGATATATATATTTCAATCAGTTCATTAAAATTTATCTGTCTAGTTATCTATATATATATATCAGTCAGTTTATCATTTATCTATGCATTTAACTTTCTATATATCTATCAATTTATCGCTTTATCGATATATCTGTATATCTATATATACATATATATATATATATATATATATATTTATATATATATATATATATATCATGACTTTAATATTTATCGATTTTAGATCATTCAGTGTCTATCTATCTACTATACACTTATTTCAGTCCGTTCAATATCTATCTATCTATCTATCTATATATATATATATATATATATATATATATATATTTATCTATCTTTATATATATATATATATATATATATATATATATATATATATCGTTCATTCACTTATGAATTATAACACTCTCAGCTACTGGCGTATATGACGCTCTAAAAGTGTGCTTTCTTCTACCGAGCGCCCATAGGTTAGAGGTAGAATCTCCTACTGATGTCAGTTCGGTCGGTTTTTAATCTTTGCTAAAAGCAATTGGGATGTTTAACCGTACTGATGAGCTGTGATACAGCGAAACAGATCTGTCTACTGATATTTCCTTTCATTATACATCAATTTCAGTACGTTTTTTATCTGTCTTCTTCAGCCTGTTTATCTATCTATCTATCTATCTATCTATCTATCTATCTATCTATCTATCTATCTATTTGTTCAGTCAGTTCATTATCTATCTACCTGTATATCTATCTACTTATTTTTTTCAGTCTGGTCATTATCTACCTATCTATCAATATATATATATATATATATATATATATATATATATATATATATATATATTTGTGTGTGTGTGTGTGTGTGTGTGTGTGTGTGTGTGTTTCAGTCTGCTTATAATCTATCGATGCAGTTATCTATCTATATTTCGATGTTGTGTAATGATTAGCAAAGTTGTCTCACTTGAACCTATTGTAACAGATTAACAGGTCCGTTCATTACCTATCTATCGATATATTTTAGTCAGTTCATTTTCTATCTATCTATCTATCTATCTATCTATCTATCTATCTATCTATCTATGTCTGCACATTCATTATCTGTCTCTATATATATCTATGTGTATAACAAGCTATCTATGTATATATTTATTTCAGTCCGTTCATTATTTATCTGTCTGTCTGTCTGTCTCTCACTCACTCACTCTCTCTCTATATATATATATGTGTGTGTGTGTGCGTGCGCACACGCGCGTATGCGTGTGTATATGTTCATTATTTATCTGTCTATTTCACTCCGTTCATTATCTATCTATCTATCTATCTATCTATCTATCTATCTCCTCAGTCTCTTTATATCTATCTATCTATCTATCTATCTATCTATCTATCTATCTATCTATCATTCCTCTTATTAACTATCTATAAACTACGTCTAGAGATTATATGCAAAAGAGGTATTGTCAAATATTTTATATAAAACTTATTGATATATATTAACCAATGAAATAATTTGTACTTTTATGTACAGCGAGTAAGAATGAAAGCAATTAAGTCCCAATTTTCAATTTCAGATTGATATTTAGTATTTTTTTCAGTAATTATAGCAATTTGTAGTGTCAAGAGATTATTTACAAGAACTAGAATTTAGTATTATGGCTCGTAAAAAACAATTAACAATAAATGAAAAGAACTATATAATAAAAAAAATTAGCAAAGGAAAGTCTTCGCTTTAAATTTCTAAGAGTTTGAAAAGGGATCATCGAGCAATCAAGAAAATATGTCAAATGGAAATTCAGCCAAGGGTAAAATGTCTCAGGCTGAATTCAGGAATTTAATAAAGCGAGATCTATCACATATCCGAAAAGAATTAATAAAAATTCAAATGCGTCAAGTGCGTTCATATTTGAAGCCGCTGGAGCTCCTATGGGGTCAAGGGAAACAAGGTGTAAGGCATTAAGGAAGTTTGCTGATGTAAAATATCAAACAATGAAACCAATTTTAACAAAAAAGAAAAAAACATAAGGAAAGAAGATTGCAGTGGACAAAAAAATACATGAAAACTGATTTCAGTAACGTGCCTTTCACAGACGAAATCAAGGATGACCCTCGATGGGCCCGATGGATGGGCTCGAGGATGGGTTTGCAAGCAACATGACTCATAAACATTTTTAAATGCCCACAAGGCGGCGGTGGTATCATGATATGGGCTGGGGTTATTGGTAATGAGCTCGTGGGTCTATTTAAATTGAAAAGTGGGTTAAAATGAATTCCAAAAGTTACTGTGATTTTTTAGGGCAATATTTCTTTGAATGGCTTGATAATACGTCTTTAGCCAAGCGTAGATCTATGATCTTTATGCAAGATAACGCAGCAAGTCATGCATCAAAGTTTACTAAATCCTGGTTGAAAGAAAAGGGATTTGTTGAAGATTCTTTTATGGACTGGCCTTCAAATAGCTGTGATTTGAATCCCATTGAGAACCTGTGGAGCATCCTCAAGAGAGATATTTATTCTAATGGAAGGCAATTCAACAGCAAGTGTGATCTCTGGGAAGCAGTGAAAGTTGCTGCAAACAACTTACCAGCCGCTACAATTGCAAATCTAACATCAGCTGTTGACAATATACTGCTAAGAGTTATTGAAAATAAAGGAGCATTTGTGCAATAAATTGTAGGAGGTTTTTATTATTTTTTGTTAATATATCTTTTATTTTAAAGATATTTTTTTAATGTTTTTCCTTGAAGAAATTGACGGATTTGTTCTAAAATCTTTTCATATTACTTTTTTACATTAGTTTTACAAGGTATGATAATGTAAAAGTATCAAAATAAATAGCTGCGAATAAACTACTGACAGTCGAATTAGGGTTTTGTTAACTTAGTAAATTTTTTTCCAACCAAAAACAATAGTTTTCTCTTTCACTATATATCTAAGTTAATAATATTGAGTAGAATCTAAACATCATAATAGGACTTTTAACATTAAAGACGCAAATCTTTATACCAATTCATAACTTGCATATAATCTCTAGACGCAGTTTAGATCTATTTATCTATCTATTTTAGTCCGTTTATTATATATATATATATATATATCTGTCTATACATCCAATATCTATCTATGTCAGCACATTCATTATCTATCTATATATCTATCTATATCTCTAACAAAGCTATGTATTTATATAGTTGTTTCAGTCCGTTGATTAACTATTTTTATATATGTATATATAATTATTTCACCCCTAGCAAGGCAGAAATACCCCTGGTGTGTAGGGGATGGTTAAAGTTAGAGATTAAAAAAAGGTACAGGGGATGTGAAAGAAAACATAAGAGGTGGATGGGAATCAGATAAATAAAAGATGCCAAATGACGTTGCATTTAAACTAAAGCAAACGGAATGGAGTTTCACAAACAGGAAATACGAGAAAAGAAACTATTAGAGTAGAAGAGGAGGTTACATTTAATTAATTTGACGGTAATAGGATAAGACCCTGATATCAATCTAGTAGCACAAATGAATACATGTGGTCGTGAACTCGGAAAAAAGTTGGTCAGAGAAGCTGCCATGAAAATACAAACAGAGGAAAGCGACATCACATCGGTGGAAAGAAAGTGAATGAAAACGAGCTGCCACGTCAGGATTGATTATATTGCAGATCCTCCTTTGTATTTTGTATTTTGTCGTGAATCACATAATGAATAGCAGGGGCACCTGACCAGATATAACAACAGTATTCAATACATGAACGAATGGTAGATTTATAAATGTACAAAATGGATTCTGACGAGAACAACTTTCTGGCCCGAACCATCCTAGCAGCAGATGCAATTATGAAATGAAGGTATATATATATATATATATATATGAAATTATTTGTTTGAACATTACTTTTGATCGATACTCGTATTTAAGTAGATATTCTGTTTATAATCAAACACTCAATTTATATATTTATTTCTACTGGCCTGAATATTTCTGATAAATTCTTGTTACGAAAAATTTGAACCTGCAACCCCCATCCACATAGGGAAGCCACCAATCAATCTGGCGCGTCTTAGACCTCTCAACCAGGAATGACGATCAGTCAAAACGAAGTCAAATTATGCCCATAACACAACTTTCGAATTCATCGTAATAAACATATTTGCTCTAAAATGTCTCATAATATCAACAAATGTAAACATGTTACGGAAATGATAGAAGATGGTTATAAACAACCGACAATTGGAAATGATTTGTTTGAACATTATTTTTGATCGATACCCATATTTAAGTAGATATTCTCTTTATAATCAAACAGTATTATATATTAATTTCTACCGGCCTGATTATTTACAATAAATTTTTGTTACGAAAATGTGTGACATTCGGCAGGATTTGAACCTGCGACCCCTATCCACGCAATTGATCTGGCCATGCCTTAGACTCCACGATCTTTTTTTTTTTAATCATTTCACCCCGAGCAAGGCAGAAACGCCACTGATGTGCAGGGGGCTACATAAATGTAGAAAGATTAATTAGAAAAGAGTGAGGAGTACAAGCTAGTTAAAAAGGAACAATAGAAAGCTGAGAAAGCAGGTGCAATGACAGATACATGGGCGGAGAGAAAGTGAAGATTATACAGGGGAGGGGAGAGAGCTAGAGTCCAGTGGTTAGTAGATGAGTATTAACTTTGCTTTCAAATTTCTGGAGGTCGTAGCCGTCAGGAAAGCAAGAATACGGGAGTGAGTTCCACAGGCGGGAAGTGCGAGAGAGGAAGCTGCAGGAGTAGAATTGTCGTCTGCATTTGGCTAACCTGACTGTGAATGGGTGGGACCCAGTTGCCAGTCTGGTTGCACGAGTAAACACCTGTTGAGGAGGCATCAGTGACTTAAGCTCATCCGAGCAGAAGCCATGAAAGTATTTATAGAAGAGACAGAGGGAGGCCACATTTCGACGATGGGAAAGTGGCTGCAGTCGAGTCGTCAGATCAGTACCTATCACATTACAGACTCTCCTTTGGAGCTTGTCAAGAACACTGAGGAGAACGGCAGGGGCACCTGACCATAAATGGCAGCAGTACTCCATGCACGGACGGATGGTTGACTTGTATATATGCAGGATGGATCATGAATGACGATCAGTCTAAACGAAGTCAAATTAAGAACAATAGGTTGCTTTCCCTATGTGGATAGGAGTCGCAGGTTCTTTATTTAATCAGTTAATTTTAAACTAAGAAATAATTCCAACACTCATGCCCCATAGTAATAACCTTTGTAACTGTAGAAACACAAACCAATGCCCCTTACCTAATAAATGCTTAACAAAATCCCTGGTATATATGTGTTCGATTTCATCCATGGAAATTGATATCGTAAACACAATGAACGTATTTTAAAAGCGCTTTTACAATCACCTATCATTATTCAATAACAAGGACAAACAAAATATGACATCACTTTCTAAGTATTTTGGAAGTTAAAAAACGAAAATAAAACACCTAAAGTTAAATGGAAAATTCTCAAACAAGCCAGAACATCTAAATCAATAAGGGACCCATTTTTTCTTTATCTTCAAGAAAAAATGGAAATCATTAAATACATGAATAGCAACATACTATGAAACCAGAGGCATGAAACCACAAGTAAACTTAAAACACATTAAAGAACTAACCTTACAATCATACTAAAAACTGCAAAAGCCAAAGTTAGGACCCCTAGAAACGATAAACCTTTATAATATTAACAACACTCTTATTTCAAATTTTATCTTTATTTCATACTACAATATTTCCTAAATCTTGAATTAAGGTTAAATATACAAAAATAGATTAATTATAAAAACTAAGTTTAAATACAAAAATATTTTGTAATTGTACAATTCAATAATAAAGATAGGTTCATTAAATGGTAACTTCTATTCCTACTTCATCGCATCCACCCCTACTCCCCCTATATACATTTCCTTATTTTCCCCCTTTATTAAACCCCGAAGAAAACCCAGCCATTAAGCTATAAAAGACTAAACCTTATCTTCTAATGTTAGGTCTGTCTACAAAATTTTCGACACATCTATTAATCAATTCTATCCCCTACCTATTCCATCTTTACACTCAAAATGCTAACGGACAACTTACAAGACTCATTTTCTTTTCTCCCACCCCACCTACATCTCACACACAATTCGTCAAATGTAAGAAAAAGACTTTCCATTCCTCTCCACACTAGCTGATGAGACACTGTCATTTCAATGTCGAAACAAAATGTACACTTTGTAGTAGATAATAATTTGTACATGTTCTAAACTATAATTTATAATAAACTAGCAGTATAGCCCGGCATTTCTCGGGTGTAATGAAAGCTTTAAAACTAATCCATGGTCGTGGAGCTCAGACTCTTTGGACGTTGGCACGAAAGACTAAAAAGCAATAGTTGTTTCCAGTTAAAGCGAAACCGTAGACTGAAAGAAAAATGAATGGATGAGTCAAATTTTGATTTCCTGGTATCAATATCAAATAAGTTTTTCTCGTCGTAAACTGAATTTTGAAGGCTAAATAAGTCCTCTGAGTAAATGGTATCATTGCTGAGACGAAGAACTACAATTATACCTACTTAGAGGCCAAACCCGAAGCAAAAACTAAAATAAAAGGACTGAAAAGAATACAGATATACAGGCAGATAAACAGACACAGACACAAACATCTTGCCTTTCATATATATATATATATATATATATATATTATCGATTTTCTGCACTATTGTAATAACTGCAACCTTGAAACTTCTGAATATCGTTTCTTATGTTTTTGTCTATGAGTATATCAAATTTGATTAAAATCGGACCACTCCTTCTATAATCCGATTTTTTCGATTATCGATTTTCGATATTTATCGGGGGTACCTCAACACAAAACCTAGCTAAGAACACTCGCAGACGCTTATAGTACAACTGTGCAAATTTTCAAGAAAATCAGTTCAGTCGTTTCGGAGTCTATAGGTAACGAACACACACACACAGACACACACACATACACACACACAAAGTTCCATTTATAAAAAAATTTATTTAGATAGATTTAGATATTCACAGCTCTATATTGTATATCGAGCACTGTTTTATGTTTTAAATTAATGTCTTGAACATTGTCATCTTTCAGTCAGTTTATATATATATCTTTCAGTCTGTTCATAATCTATCATCTCATCTCTTTAATATTTATCTATTTTAGTCTATTTATTATCTATCCATCTATTTATCTATCTCTTTCAGTTCATTTATCTATCTATCTATCTATCTATCTATCTGTCTCAATCTGTTCATTATTTTTATAACGTCATTTTTCCTAACGTTATTCTGAAGAGACCTTTTGGTAAGTCGCTATTAGAAAAGTCATCGTACTAAACAGAACAGTATTTACCTACCTCCATACTGAGGCATGAATGTGACACGAGGCTTTTTATAATGATGAATCCAAGCCCTAAATTCCGGGTAAAACTTTCTCGTTGACCCTGCATATGACAGGGTCGGGTACCTAGTCTAATTTTCCCCAGATGAGATTCTGCCAGGAGGTAGAGAATCTGACAAGGTTAGAGATCGAGCTGATGCATAACGCAACACACACTTAGACTTCTGCCTGAACGATTTATATACTAAATATTTATGGTCACTTGATCTCAGTAGCGCAATTTATTCAACGGTTACGTTGTTACCTGGAGATCCGTGTTCGAACACACTGTCTTCCTACATAACACCACTTCTTTTGAGCTGATTCACTCTGGAGTCTATTCTTTGGAGTCTGTATTTTTTTGTATTGGTTCCTCACTTAAAAAATTCCCTCGTTGTAATAATTCCTGGTCGCGTAAGTTTGTTGAATGTATCGTTTCATAATTCCATGGGAACTTCTTGCCTTGGACTCTCCAAATCAGTGTGTCTTCGTTTTAACTGGTTCAGGTAACGTTTATACTCCCATCATGGTCCTTGCACTATGTAAGTCATTTGCCCGATCATTTTTATTACTACGACATCCTTCCACGCCATCATTCTTTTTCCTTTTAAAAAATACATTTTCTTCCGGGTTAATGTAATTATTTACAGAGATATTCCTTGATGTTTTCACCTCCGTTCAGATATTATTTTGTTGAAAACAGACTTAATTCCACCGGCGACATTCCGGACCTAATGTTAGGATTTGGCATAATTCTAAAGCATTTTTAAAGGCACCTTTTGAACTTGTCAACAAAGCATTCCGCATATTGCATTTGCAAGGAGTTGAAGAATAATTTGAATTCACTAGATGTGAATTGCGTCCTGTTGTCCGACACAATGGAATCGGTACGCCAAACTTTGCAAAGATTTCGTGCAAGAAATTTATTGCAACCATAGTAGTTGTCTTCTGCATTTCAATATTTCAGGCCACTTATTATAACTGTCGACGACCACCAGATAAAATGCTCCATGCAACGGCCAAGAAAAATGGGGATGCAATCAGGACCACGGAATGTCCGTTTCCGGCCAAGGTTGGAATTTAATCGGCGGGGGCTTCACTGCCAGAGCACAGCCTCTGCTTAATCTAACCCAAGTTTTGTATGCCTTCATCTATTTTCGGTCAGTAAGTGTAGCATCTCATTAGGGATTTCATGCTAGAAATTCCAGGATAACCGATGTGGAATCCTTTAACATGCTTTTTCGCATTGATGTTAGAATTACAATTCTATCAGCGTACATCAATTCACCATTACATACTGAAATACATTACTTTCATTCACCTTTCCTATTTTGAATTTACATGCAATTGGACCCTTCATTTTTAATATGTAGTTGTCGTTCTATGACTTAAATCTCATTTATTCCAGAGTTATAGGCAATCTCTTATGGAATTATGTAAGACATTTTTGATTTCGTTTCCAGCCCTTATAGCTGCAATCACTGTAACTTGAAATGGTTCGCCGAATTTCAGAATTAAGCAAGATAGAAAGGACTAGAAATAAACTGCACGAAAACTGAATGCAGGCAAAAATGCCAAATACAGGTCGGGTACACCAGAATCAAGCAGGTATAAAAATTTAAATACCTGGGAAGTGTTATAACAGAAAACGGAAAGTGCGACACAGAGATTCGCAGGCGAATTGGCATAGCGAAGGAAGCATTCCAGAAGTTGAGTAAGGTATTAAGAAACAAGACAATTTCGCTAAAAACTAAGAAGAGAGGGTAATGGATTGCTACGTGATATCCGTCCTTCAATATGGCAGTGAATGCTGGACAATATCATCGAAGATGTAGGGAAAACTTGAAGCAACTGAAATGTGGTTCTACAGAAGGATGCTGCGAATCTCATGGATCGGGAATGTGAGCAATGATGACGTCTTGGAAATGATGAAAACAAAAAGAAAATTAGTACTGAGCATCAGGAAGAGACAGCTGAAGTTCCTGGGACACGCAATGAGGAAGGAGGGCCTGGAGAATCTGATACTAACAGGCCAGATAGAGAGGAAAAGAGACAGGGGAAAGCCGCAGATAACATATTTGAATGACCTAATCAGGTGGATGACAGAACGAGGATTGCACGGTGTAACAGGAGAAGGCGTGCTCACAGCCACCTGGGATAGGGAAACTTGGAAAGTCATGATAGCCTACGTCCTGAATGGACAGGGCACATAGAAGAACTCTATCAGCATAACTTAATTTCTTCGATGGTAAAAATTATGTTTTATAGTTATAATTCAGTCGTATAGTTCCCAGCGTTGCAGTCTATTTGCTGTATGTGTTGGAACACCATTTTTTAACCATATATAGACACTAACAGACGATGCTCGGTTTGTAAGGTAAATTCTCGTCCATGTAGGAATTAATGGAATTTTTGTAATGGCAAAACTACAGCCAAAGCTTTTTCGCGATCTGGCTGTAGTTTTTCTTAGCAGCTATTAACGATCTATTGACTTATTTGTTCCATCTTCATATTTATGTAATATTACTGCTCCAATCCCCGAATCACTTTCATCTGATGCAACGACAATGTATAATTTGGGATCAAAATGCATTAGTGCTAAGGCAGATGTTAGGACTTTTTCTTTCACTTTGGTATGCATCTTTCTTTAACAAGGCATTTAAAGATTCTGTTAACTCATGCATATTTGATATATACGCATGGTGGTAGTTTTCAACCCTTAAAAATGCTTGTAATTTTGCTAAATTGGTCGGAGTGGGCATGTCTTTGATTGCGCTTGATCGGGCAGGGTCTGTTTGTCGACATTTTTAGTCAATAATTTTTCCCAGATATTTTATTCTGGACATAAATAGCTCACATTTTGTTTCACTAATTTTGAATCGTATTCTTTGATCCTTTCGAATCTTATTTTTACGTCTTCCGCATGTTGGTGTCTGGTTCCGATTTTAATCAGTATGTCATCGAGATATGCTTGCGCACAATGTAACCCAGCGAGTTACCCATAATTTGTTGAAAAATGCTTAGAGCTACCATTATCCAGAAAAGAAATCGGTTGAATTTATTTGACATTTATGAGTAACGATACAAATTTCGAACACTCTTCTTCTGCCACTAGTTTTACGTAGGTGTCCGATAATTCTAACTTTTAAAAAAAGTTTTCCTACTTAGTTCGGCGAAAATTTCTTACGAACTTGGTAACGAGTAATAATAATTTAGTTTGCTTTCACTAAATCCCGTTGATAAATCAGCACATACGCAGACCTTATATTTTTTCTTTACATAAACAGTTGGCGATGCCCATTAAAAGTAGTTTCATTTGGAAATATTGGTGTTGCATTTTCTCTAAGTTCAAAATTCGCCTTTGCTTTTGTACCAAGACTGTCTCAAAAAACGTCTGGTAACAATTTTTTAAATTTCAGTTTAAATTTTTCCGTTACCCTAATATCATTTTTGGTGACAATATTTACTTGACTGCAGAACGAATTGATAGGCAGGTCACAAAGTTTAAATAAAGCAATGCCATTCATTCCCAATAAATTTATTGATTTTTTTTAACACGAATACCACTGCTTTTTTAGTTTTTTGAACGAAAGAAATATTACAGATATCATTAATCAGTCAGTTAAGTGCCATACGTCATACACGCTTTAGGCGATCATGTCTCTTTCGAGACATGACTGACTGGGCAAAAGATTATCCCGCAGTAGGTTGCCATTGCTTTCTGCGGTAGACTGGTTGCCAGCCAAGGCTATATAACCCAATCTGTTCTATTATTTAACCCATAACTGGAGGGAAGAGATGGTTTAATACCTTTCCAAAGGTATTTGTGTGTAAGTGAATGCAAGGAATTCAACTGGAATTCGGACTCGGCCTCTCTGATTTGTCGTTCCGAGTCGATATCCACTGCACCACGACTCACCTAAAAGATTTAATTTCCTCCCTGTAAAACCACGAGCAACTTTTCTCGACGTTAATAAACTACCAAGTTTGCTCCAATCTTGTCATTAATTATCGTGATAATAATATCCAATTTTATGTGCGTTGTGGTGCAGTGGAGATTGGCTCGGAACCAGAAATCATGGAGCCGAGTTCGAATTCCAGTTGACGTTTGTTGCATTCACTTAAGTGCATTTACCCTTGAGAAAGGTATTGATCCGTTTCTTCCCTCATCTAAATAACAGGGTAGATTGGGTTCTATAGCCTTAGTTGGCAAATGTTTATCGCAGAAAATGATGGCAACCTAAAGCGGGAGATTTTCTTCTCATTCGGTTATATTTCGAAAGAGATCGCATAAGCGAGTATCAAGTATGGCTCTTAACTGACTGATTTAAATTTAATGTTATTTTTATATTGCTAATCGTGACAAAAACAAATTTTCTCTTCGAAGATATTTCGTTCTACGTCTTTCTACTTTTTTTCTTTCTTCTTGTTGATTTTATCAAAAGTATTTACTTTGTTGACATTCTTCTCTTCCATTTTTTGGATTCTCAACAAGTATTCTTATGTCCCACTCTTCCATACTGGTAGCATTTGTTGTTTCTAAAGAAGCAGTCACTTTTAAATTACTTACCACCACAACCGTGGCAAGTATTAGGTTTATCGTAGTTTATTTATTTATTTTTAATGTTTCACTAGGATTTGGAAAATGTCTATTTTTTCTTTAGACGGTCGGACGCTATGTATTTGCGAAATATCTCTCTCCTCAATCTTTGCGGTATCAAGTTTTAAATTCACCATCCATTGACACTCCTCAGCTATTTTTGGAGAGTTAATTTTCAATCCATTTCAAGCATAGTCAGAATCCTGGATCTTATTTCGGTGTCCTTATTTGAAGTTAAGCCCTGAATGAATATTATACATTTAAATGAGTCGGAAGTTAACTAATTTAACTTGAACATCTCCCATTCTCGATTGACAACTCATACGTACGTGACAAAATCATCGTCGTTACATTTTACTAGGTTTAGACAATTCCACCGTGCATCAATTAACGACGTCCTATCTCCGAAATCTTTTTATAATAATTTCCTCAAAATTTATCTCGTCTGGTTGTTGGTTGGTTGGTTGGTTGGTTGGTTGGTTTTTATGGTATATCAACCTCGGCGGGTCATTTATTGCCAACTAAATTTTTATTTATTTATTGCTGGTAATACCTTTTTCTTTCAACAATTTATTGTTGTTTTTCTATAAGTTTTGTGTCAAGTAATACTTTCTTCTTTTCGAAGTATCAAGATTCATTGGGATTTGTTTTTAAGGGCAGGGTCCCCAAGTCCTACCCAGTTGTTTAACCCATAACTGGGAGGAAGGGACGGATTAATTCCTTCCCCAAGGGTACCAGCGCTCAAGTGAATGCAGTGTATTCAACTGGAATTCGAACTCGGCTCACCGATTTCTCTTTCCGACCCGATATCCACCGGTCACCCATCTAAGTACTGACCAGGCTCAACGTTGCTTAACTTCGGTGATCAAGCGAGAACCGGTGTATTCAACGTGATATGGGCGTAAGCACGCACATCCGTCACTAAATGCTTACAGCACCTGGTATTCCCAAGCGGTCACCCATCTAAGTACTGACCAGGCTCAACGTTGTTTAACTTCGGTTATCAAGCGAGAAACGGTGTTATTCAACGTAATATGGCCGTAAGCCTCGTCTGGTTGTTCCAACAAAATAAAAGTTATGTATTTTTCATGTGCAACAAGGGACAGTTATCTCAATAATTGTCGGAATTTCTGTTCGTCATCCCAATGCAAACAGTCTTTTTTGAAGATCCATTCGTATCTTCTGTAATACGCTTGAAAAGTTATTCTTTCGTCCGTATTGTATACAAACTCGCTAATGGAATTCGCAATAGCGTCTGGAGTGAATAAGTCGGACGTTTTTCCCTCCGATGATTTTATAAACAATAATTCGAAAAAAATATTTGTTGTTTTTGTAATTTAAATTGCCGTTCAAGTTAATCTTTTTGCAGTTGTAGCTATATAATTCTTACTGTTGCTTTTGCAGGACTAACATTTGAAGCATAATTGATTTCAGTTAGTCCATTGTTCTTGTATGCCGCTGAATATTTCAATTCCTACATATAGGATACGTATTTCTGTAGTCCCAGTGAAATTTGCCGCAACTCTTATACCGCTAGTCTTCGTAATGTTATTCTGAAAGGAACTTTTGGTAACTCGCTATAAAGGAACTATTTACATTATTCGGACTATTGTCCTTATTTTGGTTGCCATTTGTACGAAGTTTCAGTCATTGTTCTCTTCGGCTTTCTTCAGGTGCTTTAGTACGAACCCATTATTACGATTACTGGGGTATATTATTCTCATTCCTTGTGCGAAGCCTCTTTTTGGTAGTCATGACTTATCTCCCTCTAACCCGACTCTTTAAGTTACTTGTTCACCACTGCTGTAGCCTAGTATTGAAATCACAACTCAGTGATTGTAATAAAGAGTTTTGGTTCGAAATTCCTAGCACCTGAAGAAGGTCAGAGCGTACAACGGCCGAAACGTCGTACAAATGGAAACCAAGATTAGGACAATAGTTCGAATAATGAAAATAGTGTAAAACAGTCATTTTCTCACCGACGGAATGTGGCTTCCCTGTGTCGCTTCTACCAATACTTTAACGGCTTCTGCTCAGATGATCTTAGATCACAGGTACCCACTATATATGAATTTACTCGAGCTACAAGATTAGCAACTAGGTCCCATCCATTTACAGTGAAACTGATAAAATGTAACCACAATTTCTACTCTAATAGCTTCTTTTCTCGCATTTCCCGCCTGTGGAATTCCCTTCCATTTACTTGCTTTCCCGACAGCTACAATCTCCAAGAATTTCAAATGTAAAGTCAATAGTCATCTCCTATCTCACTAACCTGCATCCTCTCTCTCTCTCTCTCTCTCTCTCTCTCTCTCTCTCTCTCTCTCTCTCTCTCTCTCTGCTCCTTTCTCCGTCCACTCCACTCTCATCAGTATTCTCATCCTTCTCTTACCCAGGTTCTGACACCCCCTATAACCTGTCACTCTTTTTCATAATTTTCCTCGTTACCCCCTGCTCAACAGTTACAGCAAAATACCTAAATAATCGCTATTAAAGACTTTAATATTTCGGTATTTTCTGTAAAGTCAACATACAGAACGAATCTTTCAAATAATACTCAATAATGCTACCGGAATAATTCTCCCTAGTTAGTTAGTTAGTTAGTTAAGTGCCATACGTGATACACACTTGGGCGATCATGTCTCTTTCGAGACATGACTGACTGGGCACAAGATTATCCCGCAGTAGGTTGCCATTACTTTCTGCGGTAGACTGGTTGCCGACCAAGGCTATAGAACCCAGTTTGTCCTGCTATTTAACCCATAACTGGAAGGAAGAGACGGATTAATACCTTTCCCAAGAGTATTTGCGCGTAAGTGAATACAATGGATTCAACTGGAATTCGAACTCGGCTCCCCGGTTTCTCGTTCCGAGCCGATATCCACTGTACCACAACGCACATCCTCATTCTCCCTAGTAATTCACTCAGAAACAATCTCTTCAACGACACGCAACATCGGAATGATACACAACAAAAACGGTATTTATCTGCCTCCCACTGAGGCGGAATGTGGCACGAGGCTTTTTTTTATACAGGGGAATCCGAGCCCTAAAGCCCGGATAAAAATTTCCCATTGACCCTGCACGTATCATGTTTGGGTAAATAGTCTAATTTTCTCCAGACGAGACGCTACTCTTCGGCTGAGCTTCATCTCGGTTCTTCTCTGCCCGGAAGCAGAGAGTCTAAAGAGGTTAGAGTCCGGGTTGATGCACAACGCAGAACGATATCTACTGCCTCCTCACTATGGCGGATGTCTGAGGTGGATGTAACATAAGGTAATTTAAAGTGAGAAATCCGAGCCTTTAAGCCCGTGCAAAAATTTATCTATTTGTACGCAGAAGAAACTCTGCCCTTCGGCGGAGCCTCGTCTAGGTTCTTCTCCGCCCGAAGGCAGAAAGTCCAACAATGAAAATTCTGCGCAACGCAGAAACACACTCAAACTTCTACCTCAGTGCATTAGGCACTAAATATTTATGGTCACATGATTCCAGTAGCACAATTAGTTCAGCGGTGACGTTTGTTGATTAGAGATCCGTGTTTGACCACAAGTGTCAGTGTCGAAAATTTCTTCCTATATAACAATTATCTATCTATCTATATGACTGTTTGTCGGCCCATCTATCTATCTATCTATCTATCTATCTATCTATCTATCTATCTATCTATCTCAGTTTGTTTATGTCTATCTATCTATCTATCTATCTATCTATCTATCTATCTATCTATCTCAGTTTGTTTATATCTATCTATCTATCTATCTATCTATCTATCTCAGTTCATTAACTCTTGAAACATCTGACCCTTTAATATGTCACATATGACATCCATACTAAAAAAGAAAAAAGAAAGATTTCTGCATATAAAATAAATGTTTAATTATTTTAAAAATCATTCAAGGTGGAATTGTGTATTAAGTTTTTCATTTATTGATTGAAAAATATAGTCTTCCCTTAAATTAATAACCTAATCCAGATAATAATTAGAATAAATTTTAAAAGATTTTTGAAACTTAAATTCTAATAATTCAAAAATAAAAATGAAAATAATTCTTGTAAAAATTAAATTGTCATCAAAAACATTTTTTAATTTTTTGGCCCGGTTCACACGCCATCCACGTCTATTGTACAGGTGTAGGGGCTCATCCCTCGTTCCCTGTTTAGGATGTAGTTTCCGGCTTTCTCTTTTCCAATCTTTTCACTCTTACGTAGCCCCCTGCACATCAGTGGCGTTACCTCCTTGCTCGGGGTGATATTATTAAAAATAAACAAAACATTTCAACATTCAACCATCTGATTGTGGGGATTTCGGACGTGTTTGGCACTAGGCCAATTTACCAAGCATCACCGAGACCCCTACAAAGGGACATGTGAATTCGTAAATAATACTTGTTCGTTATAGTTTGAATCTTTCGCGTGAATTGTTTTTGATGATGAGGTTAGCCGTTTTAAATTGTGCATAATAGATTATTAAGTTTTTTGTTTAAGTCGACCGGGGTTGCGTATTTTCGGATGTTGTATTGAAGTAAAGATTTGTCCTGTTTATAATTGTTATGAATTTGGTTTTCGTAGAAGATATTAATGTTATTATTACTATCGGTGTGTTTGCTGCTGTTATTGGTCAAGTTTGAAAGAACAAGTCTAATGTGGTAGTCAACCAAATAATTTGGAAATTCATTGTTGACGAGTGTTTAGAGCAGCAGTTCCCAACCTTTTTTACATCACGGCCCACTATTGAGCTCTTTAACTTTTCGCAGCACACCTATCACAAAAAATGAATATTTTCTACTCATAAAAAGACTTTTTTGATTCAAACAACAGTTTGAAATAATCGCCATTTTTTTTTTTTTTTTTGTAGTAAGATGTCTTTTCATCTTACTTGGAACCATTGCTTCATTAGACAGCGTCTGGCCAGACACAACACACAGCGGAGAAGGAATCTATGTATCTCCAGTCCAGTGAAACCCAAATTTCAAGTAATCATCACTATACAACCGTTGAACATTTGGGTTTTTAAATGAAGTTGTAGAATTATACTTGTGACTATCGCCTTTTCTTTTGAGAAACTTGTCCATAATTAAGGGTGAATTGAATCTAAAATTGAAAAAAATAAATCTAAGAGAATTTTTATCATATTTTTTTTAATCATTTCACCCCGAGCAAGGCGGAAACGCCACTGATGTGCAGGGGGCTACATAACTGTAAAAAGATTAATTAGAAAAGAGTGAGGAGTACAAATTAGTTAGAAAGGAGCAATAGAAAGCTGAGAATGCAGGTGCGATGACAGATACATAGGTGGAGAGAAAGGGAAGGATATACGGGGGTTAGAAGAGAGCTAGAGTCCAGTGGTTAATAGATGAGTATTGACATTGCATTTAAATTTATGGAGGTTGTAGTCGTCAGGAAAGCAAGAATATGGGAGAGAGTTCCACAGGCGGGAAGTGCGAGAGAAGAAGCTGCAGGAGTAGAATTGTCGTCTGCATTTGGCTAACCTAACTGTGAGTGGGTGGGACCCAGTTGCCAATCTGGTTGCACGAGTAAACACCTGTTGAGGAGGCACCAGTAACTTAAGTTCGTCCGAGCAGAAGCCGTGAAAGTATTTATAGAACAGACAAAGGGAGGCCACATTTCGACGGTGGGGAAGTGGCTTTAATCATGTTTTTTATTTGTCCTACTAAAACCTTCATTCACAACACCTAAATATTAAATAAGAATTATCCACAAAGAATCTGTTAATATTATAAACGAGATATATAGATGATATAAAGCATAACAACGCTTACCAATTAGTATGCGCGAATCGTTTAGATTCCTGAAATTCAGCAATTTAGAATTGCGCGCTGTCATCTTAATTAAGAAAATAAATGTCTTCATTAAACAAAATGAAATTAAATGTTCTCCACCTATGATCTCTTCGCGGCACACCAGTAACCATTCCGCGGCACACTAATGTGCCGCGGCACAGTAGGTGGGAACCATTGGTTTAGAGTTATGAAGTTCTTTGAAGAAAAGCGATCGAGAAGATGAGTTCTCGGAGGCTCTCGTGAGAAGATTTTTAATGACGACGATTTTTATATCTAAAAGAACACTGACTAATGAAATCAAGGTGACAGGAAGTATTGCTGGTGTTTTTTTTTTTTTTTTTTTTTCTATAGAGAAGTAATGAAAGTATTATTACGAGACTCCATGAGGATGCCTAAGAACGTTTCTTTTTTCGGGTTAAGCTCATCCTTGAAGTTGAGGACGTAATTTTTTCAAATGCAGATTTAAGATTATCGATTTCGTTTTTGTTCTGAGCAAAAGTGAAAATATCATCTACGTAGCGAACGTATATTGTGGGTTTCGTAATTTTTAATAATTCATTCCATTTTTTATCTATCTATCTATCTATCTATCTATCTATCTATCTATCTATCTATCTATCTACACATGCATCATGCGTCTATAACAGCCGATTTAATATCTATCTATCTATCTATCAGTGGGTGTTGGTGTGTGAGTGTATTTACACATATATGTGTATATTTCATTCCATTCTTTACCTATGTTCATATCTGTCTTTCTATATCACTTCCTTGGCTTTCTCATTCTCTCTCTCGCTCTCGCTCTCTCTCTCTCTCTTGCTCTCTCTCTCTCTCAAATTATATATATATATATATATTAGTTGTACAGATAGATAATAAATGGTCTAATATATATATATATAGATATATTAGACCATTTATCTGTACAACTCTCTCTCTCTACGTATCAAGTTATCTATCTATCTACCTGTTTATATATATATATATATATATATATATATATATATATATATATATATTAGTGTATCAATTTACATGCCCGTTCAGAGATTGAATCTCTGGTACTAATAATAAACCCACTACATATATTGGTTTTACTACAACCACGCTCTCCCGTAGACTTACCTGTCACCTTTCTGATCAGAGATCAGAGTGCAATTAAACAACATTTCTCAGAAAAACATAATCATGTATGTAATATCAGACAGATTTTAGTCAACAATACAATAATCGTCACTCATACACACAGTAAAAAGAAGCTTCAGATATTGGAGGCTATCTACATCAAATCCAAACAACCCACACTTAATAAAATCACGTTTAAATCTGGTCATAACACATTACATTGTATTTTAATACATGGTTCTGTTGTCATTTCACGCTATCATGCGGTGTGACGTCATAGAACCGCATTGCAAATTTGCGAACTGCGTTTGTTATTATTGCCATTGCTTAGTGGAGTCATATATCAACACAAGAAAAAGTCGTCGCTGATGGTGAATGTTATTGCGTTACTATCCTTATAACCTCTCTGAAGATGGCTCATGTGAGCCGAAAGCTTAGAACCAAATTAATAAAAAATTATCCAAATGGAGAATTTTTGGGCATCGCGCCTTAACCAGAAACTGATTGAATTTCAGGTGCCGTTTACTGAGTCCATATCGTGACATCATAGAAAAAAAAGCGACGTTATTAAACCAGTGACCCTGTTATCGAAAAATCACGAACCACGAAATAATAAAAGAATTATTCTAACTTATGTGCTTTAATAGTGAGACGGACGACTGCTAAGTCAATTAGTTAAGTGAAGTATGTGAGATACGATCACGTCTTTCGAATCGTGACTGTCAAGGCTGAAGATTTTCCCGCATTAGGTTGTCATTTCTTTCTGCGGTAGATTGGTTACCAACCAAAGTTATCGCTATTTAATCCGTAGCTGAGAGAAAAGAGTTGGATTCATACCTTTCCCTTAGGTATTTGCTTTTAAGTGAATGTAACAAACCTAATTAGAATTCGATCTCTGCTATCCGAATCTCTCATTCTGAGCCAATAACCATTGCACCGGCCATTTATTACACTTTGGGAATAGGGAAAGCAAACCTTAAAACGCTTACTGCGCTAGACTGGCAAGCTGGCAAAATAGTTCCCCTTTTACCTATCGAGACAGAATTCATTTAAAGAGATAAGTTCATATCTTCCCCGAGGGCAATAGTGTCAATGTGTCAATGTGACAATGACCTGTACAGAATTTGAACACAGGTTAATGTACGGTTAGTGTTTGTGGTAAAGAGTCTCAATAATCTAAACTTATTTATAAATAAAACTTTGTCTCTGTGTGTGTGTCTGTGTGTGTGTGTCCGTTACCTATAGACTCCGAAACGGCTGAACCGATTTTCTTGAAAGTTTACACAGTTGTAATATAAGCGTTTGCGAGTGTTCTTAGCTAGGTTTTGTGTCGAGGTACCCCCGATAAATATCGAAAATCGATAATCGAAAAAAATCGGGTTATAGAAGGAGTGGTCTGATTTTAATCAAATTTGATACACTCATAGACAATGACATAAGAAACAATATTCAGAAGTTTCAAAGTTGCAGTTCTTACAATAGTGCAGAAAATCGATAATATATATATATATATATATATATATATATATATATATATAAGACAAGATGTTTGTGTGTGTGTCTGCTTATCTGCCTGTATGTCTGTATTTTTTCAGCACTTTTATTTTAGTTTTTGCTTCGGGTTTGGCTCTAAGTAGGTATAATTGTAGTTCTTAGTCTCAGCCATGATACCATTTACTCAGAGGACTTATTTAAACTTTAGTTTACAACGAAAAAAACTTATTTGATATCGATAGCAGGAAATCAAAATTTGACTTACATCCATTCATTTTTCTTTCAGTCTACGGTTTCGCTTTAACTGGAAACAACTATTGATTTTTAGTTTTTCGTGCCAACGTCCAAAGAGTCTGAGCTCCAGGACCATGGATTAGTTTTAAAGCTTTCATTACATCCGAGCAACGCCGGGCTATACTGCTAGTAATAATAATAACAATACTACGTGGACATTGTAACTGCTACGACAGGGCTACAGATTGCTTTCAATTCAGAAATTATTGAGTTTATTGAGTCAACATCATGGCATCATACAAATAGTGGCCTTATTGAAAAAAAATTTTTAGAAAAAATTGTGGAATATCTAAAATCCTTTTAAAATTATATATATATATATCATAGACTCTCCCATCGATTTCGATGTATGAGGGTCTAACCTTAGTAAGACATCCACACAGAGATATGTTTATAGTGGTGAAGGCATTGTGTAGCACCATCCACACTTTTTGGAACTGCTGATAACAAACAATCGGTGCAGAAATCCACCACAGATCGCATGAACAGCAGACCTCAGTTATTTAACCCATAATTGGAGGGAACGGACGGATTAATACCTTTCCCAAGGGTACTAGTGCGCAAGTGAATGCAGTGTGCTCGACTGAAATTGGAACTCGGCTCACCGATTTCCCCCTCCAAGACAACATCCACCGCACCACAACGCACAAACCGTGAACGCTAACAGCGTTCATATATATATATATATATATATATATATATATTAGATGATATAAGTATATATATATATATATATATATATATATATATATATATATATATATATATATATTAGATGATATAAGTATATTTTTATACTTTCTTACTGTTTTGACCCTAGTTTGGGCCTTAACTATTTACTCATAGCTGGGACCCTGACAGGTGCTACCACTCCGGATCAGGGTGGACCTGGGAACAACAGCAATTAAGAGGTGGTTCCATGTTCCTCACAATCTCTCAATCAGAGGCCTTGCTGCTGGATGCAGTTTACATTCATACCCAGGACCATAATAATACGTGGACATAGTAACTGCTTCGCCAGGGCTACAGAATGCTTTCAATTCAGAGTTGTTCTTCTTCTATACTAGTTGTTAACCACAACTAGAGAGTATAGTCTACCCTGTTATTTAATCTATAACAGAGAGAAGAAAAGATGAATTCATGCTTTCCCTGGTATTTGCGGGAAAGTGAATGTAACGAATTTGGCTGAAATTCGAACTCGGATTGCCGATTTCTCGTTCCGATCCGCTAACCATCTCATTGTCTGCCCTATACAAAATCCTGCATTAGACCAGCATCGGCCGACATGTCGTAAGATAAACCAATCTAAACTCTTTCTTTCATTCTTTGTTTTTATAGACTTGAGTTCGAATTCCAGTTGAATTCATTGCATTTACTTATGCGCAAATACCCTTGGGAAAGGTATTAATCCGTCTCTTCCTTCCATTTATGGGTTAAATAACAGGACAGATTGGGTTCTATAGCCTTGGCTGGCAACCAGTCTACCGCAAAAAGCAATGGCAACCTACTGTGGGATAATCTTCTGCCCAGTCAGTCATGTCTCTTTCGAGACATGATCGCCCAAGCGTGTTTCACGTATGGCACTTAACTGACTGACTGACGATCACTGAGGATAAGCAATGTCGTACCTTGTCACAGCCTAGATGGGTGACCGCATGGGAATACTAAATGCTTGGGTGTGTATGTGGTGTAACGGATCACGACACGGAATTCTTAATCGGAGAACTGAGTTCCATTTCCAGTTGGGTTCGTTATATTTACTTATGCGCAAAAACACTTGGGATAGGCATGAACCCAACTCTTCTCCCTCTATCTAGGGCTTAATTAGCCAAACTTGTATTATTAACCATTATTGTCCCCAAAAATATAATTGCGTACAAAATATTTACATTTCAGTATTAGATAACCCGTAGATGTCGATATGTCGCTAAACAAAAAACAACCAACAAAGTTATTTAATTTTCATTTCTTTTAGAAAATCTTTATTGTCTCCATTTCTATCGCCTTCTCTTGCTCCCACGCGCATGCGCGCACCCGCATTGGTGCACTCGCATGCGCGCAGCCGTACGAACGCACGCGCATGCTCACATACACGCATGCATGCCCTTTCTACCTTTTCTATCAGGATTTTACTCATCCTTCTGCTGCGGCTGCTGTATTCAAGATATTCGCTCTGCTCCGACCTTTACGTGGGATATCAGCCAACGCCCACAGTTTCTCCCACTTGACGATCAGTGACGTGAGATCGATATCCGACAGCGTTCACTACCGCATGTGCAAGAGCTTCAGTCATCCACAAACTCATTAACTCACTTTTCATCTTTTGTCGCTCTCACTTCCCCCCACCTCCTGTATAATCTCAGTTTTAATTCATCTCTCTTTCTTCCTTTATCCATTTAAATATTTCTATCTTTTATTATTTTCTTCCCACTCTCTCTTTACCTGTTTCTATCATTATCTCTTTCTTATTTCATATCTTTCGTACATACCTTTCTATCTTTCTTTTCCTCCCTCTTTGCCTCTCTCATTCTTATTTAATTTCTGCTCTTTTTTTCTACGTTTCCATTTCTATTACTTTATCGATTACTCTCTCTCTTTTTACATGTTTATATCTATCGCTGTGTGCGTTGTGGTGCAGTGGTTATCAGCTCTGAACGAGAAATCGGCGAACCGAGTTCGAATTCCAGTTGAATTCCTTGCATTCATTTACTCACAAACACCTTTGAGAAAGGTATTAATCCGTCTCTTCCCTTCAGTTATGGGTTAAATAACAGGACAGACTGAGTTCTATAACCAGTGTACCGCAGGAAATAATGGCAACTTACTGTAGGATAATCTTCTGCCCAGTCAGTCATGTCTCGAAGGAGACATGATCGCCCAAGCGTGTATCACGTATGACACTAAACTCACTGACTAGATTTTTCGTGCAATAGATATCGGCTCGGAATGAGAAATCGGAGAGCCGAGTTCGAATTTCAGTTGAATTCTTTGCATTCGCTTACAGACAAATACCCTTGGGAAAGGTATTAATCCGTCTCTTCCCACCAGTTATGGGTTAAATAACAGGACAGATTGAGTTCTATAGCCTTGGCTAGCAACCAGTGTATCGCAGAAAGTAATGGCAACCTACTGCGGGATAATCTTCTACCTAGCCAGTCATGTCTCTTTGGAGACATGATCATCCAAGCGTTTATCACGTATGACACTTAAGTGACTGACTGATATCTTTCGCTCGCTTGATATCTTTCTTCTGTTGTCTCTTTATCTCTTCTTATGTTTCTATCACTTCTTCCTCCTTTCTCTCCTCTCTTTACAGGTTTATGTCTATCATTCTTGTCTGATTTCTTTCTCTTCTTTCCTTCTCTCTCTTTAAATGTTTAGGGGTTAGTTATAAGAAATGTCAGGAGGAGTGTAATAGACAGATGAGAATACCGAAATGGGGGTGGAGTAGATAAAAAAAGGAACTTGAGAGAATAGATGCGAGTTAGTGAGATAAGAGATGTCTATTGACCTTACACTTAAATTCCTGGAAATTGTAGCTGTCGGGGAAGCAAGTATATGGAAGGGAATTCCTCAAGCAGGATGTGCATGAAAAGAAGCTATTAAAGTAAAAATTGCGGTTACATTTTATTGATTTCACTGTAAAAGGGTGGGACCTATTTGCTAATCTTGTAGTTCATGTAAATTCATACCTAGATGGGTACCAGTGATCTAAGTTTATTGGAGCAGAAGCCGTGAAAGTATTTATAGAAGAGGCACAGGGAAACCACATCACGCCGGTGAGAGAGTGGCTGCAGCTGAGGTACCAAGTCGGTATCGATTATATTACAGATTCTCCGTTGGATTTTGTCAAGGACCCCTAGGTGGATAAAAAAGAGCACCCGACTAGATATGGCTGAAGTATTCAATGCACGAGCGGATAGTAGATTTATATATGTGAGCGGCCAAGTCGGACTCGATTACATTACAGATTCTCCGTTGGATTTTGTCAAGAACCTCGAGGTGAATAGCAGGGGCACCCGACCATATGTGGCAGCAGTATTCAATACACAGGCGGATGATAGATTTATATATGTGCAGGATGGACTCAGACGGGAAAAAGTGGAACTCTATCTTTCCTCCTTTCTCTAACTATCTCTTTAGATGATTTACTCGCTACTTATCTTATGTAATTTCCTTCATCGATAAATTGATGAAGAAAAGTTCAAAAGACGTCATTTCGACATTCGCAGTCACACTGCTCTACGGGGTGATATGAGTCTTTTCTTTCTATAACTGAAAAATAAATCTGTTAAAAAAACAGTTTTAACACAGCGTTATTCACATGCTTTATTTTGTAATTCCTAGTTTGCAACTTCTTTCTTTTTCCTCCCTCACATTTCTCACTTTATAGCACGCGGTGTGGCGCAGTTGTAGCTCTGTTGTCGTTGGCATCAGGCGCCAGCGGACTACGCGTTTTCTTTCTTTCTTTCTTTCTTTCTTTCTTTCGTTCTTTCTTTCGTTCTTTCTTTCTTTCTTTCTTTCTTTCGTTCTTTCTTTCGTTCGTTCTTTCGTTCGTTCTTTCTTTCTTTCTTTCTTTCTTTCTTTCTTTCTTTCTCCCTCCATTTACATGTTTCTATCATTATCTATATAATCTAAACTTATTTATAAACGGAACTTTGTCTCTGTGTGTGTGTGTGTCCGTTACCTATAGACTCCGAAACGGCTGAACCGATTTTCTTGAAAATTTACACAGTTGTACTATAAGCGTCTCCGAGTGTTCTTAGCTTGGTTTTGTGTCGAGGTACCCCCGATAAATATCGAAAATCGATAATCGAAAATATCGAGTTATAGACGGAGTGATCCGATTTTAATCAAATTTGATACACTCATAGACAATGACATAAGAAACGATATTCAAAAGATTCAAGGTGCAGTTCTTACAATAGTGCAGAAAATCGATAATATATATATATATAAAGGGCAAGATGTGTGTGTGTGTGTGTGTGTGTGTGTGTGTGTGTGTGTGTGTGTGTGTGTGTGTGTTTATCTGCCTGTATGTCTGTATTTTTTTCAGCCCTTTTATTTTAGTTTTTGTTTCGGGTTTGGCTCTAAGTAGGTATAATTATAGTTCTTAGTCTCAGCCATGATACCATTTACTCAGAGGACTTATTTAGCCTTCAAAATTCAGTTTACGACGAAAAAAACTTATTTGATATCGATAGCAGGAAATCAAAATTTGACTTACATCCATTCATTTCTCTTTCAGTCTAAGGTTTCACTTTAACTGGAAACAACTATTGCTTTTTGTCTTTCGTGTCAACGTCCAAAGAGTCCATGGATTAGTTTTAAAACTTTCATTACACCCGAGCAACGCCGGGCTATACTGCTAGTTATCTATATAATTAAAAAATAATTCTGTTCTTTCTATAAGTCAATACATTTCTCTCACTCTGACAAGCGGTATGTCTACGAAACTTTAAGTCGGAAAATGGACATCACAATGACTATAATCTCGAATGCGATCGACCTACTACTGCGTTGACGTATTATTATTATTATTATTATTATTATTATTATTATTATATTTCGATTTCTGTTCTAGTCACACTACCTACCAATTTATATTTACCTGGCGTAAATCAGGTAGGGACCAAAAATTATCTCTCAGTTGCCTCTCTGTCCTCGAAGAAAGAGTGCGGCTCAGTTGTAGCTCCGTCCGCGAGGACAAGATTGCTTCTGAGAAAAATTACACTGTGCAGATGCCTAGTCCCGGGAAACTGTCCCGATGCCGCGTTACGCCATTACAGCAGAGGGGTGGATCAGGTGCTCGTCACTTGTGTCAGCTCAACCGGCGGTTGAGGAGACTGGGGAATTATTTTTTCCTTCGTCCGTCCGTACGCGGTCGGGCTCCCCACTTTAAAAAGACCTTGTGTCACATTTCGCTCCAGTGGGGAGTAGGGTACATGTACCTACCAAATCTGTGTGAAGACCTAAGGCAAGTAGTAGGGTATTGTTATGACTACACGATCGGCCATAATTATTAGATCAGCCCAGTTTTTTTAAAAGAAATGATGTATTTCATAGTATTTTTAGTATTTATTGCCATGTAGATAATTCTAAATGAAAACATAATGGTTCTTTTGTTATTATTACTTTGCAGAATTTTACAAGGCAAATAGCGACAATTTACACATCGCACCCTGTCGATTGAAACTGTGTATTTCATAAAATTTTTAGTATTTATTGCCATGTGGATAATTCTGAATGAAAATAGAATGGTTCTTTTTTAATACTGCGCAATAACATGTGCATCAAATGAACTGTTGTGTCCAGTTTTTGTGCTCTCTTCCCTATGCCAATCTCTTCTTCTTATTGGCTGACCGAAGCAAAGGCTTCCTGGCTGCCTTGGAACATTTTGCAAAGAAATAATAACAAAAGAACTATTCTATTTTAATTTAGAATTATCCACTTGGCAATAAATACTAAATGTATTATGAAATACATCATTTTTTTAAAACTGGGATGGCCTAATAATTATGGCCGGTAGTGTACATTTCATGATTTGTTTTTCTAACTCTCATAAAACCACTAGCGTTACATGGACAAAATTCTTCTGAGTTTGTTGGCTGTACTTTTTCATCTTTCTTTTAAGATGGAATTTCCAGCGATTTTTTTCAATGTGTTGTTGTATTTCTTTTTAGTATTCTAAGCACACCTACTATGACTGGGACTTACTATTCCTGTTTTCAATTTCCACATTTTTTTTATCTCGATTTCCAGGTCTTTATATTTTGATAGTTTTTCAAATTTCTTTGTTGCTGTTACTGTTCACTGGGAAAGCCATATCTATTAGTAGGCAATTTTATTTTTTCTTTCCGTTTTTTGACAATTCTGTCCGGCTTATTTGCTTCAATCTTCCTGTCTGTGAAGATGGTGTTATCCCACAGAAATGTGACGACTTTTATTTCTGTAAGCAGTGCTGGTCGATGTTCATTCTAGTGTTTATTTACATCTTTTTTAAAGTGTTTGCACATTGCCCAGTGTAAATATTGCCCCACTCTATCGTGATGGTTTTTATATAGCCACGCAGGGGTTTGTCTTGCCAGCGTTGTATCAAGAACTTTATAATTGGCTTTCTTTTTCTTATTTTTGATGCAACAATTGGTTTTTGGCTTCTGTTTTTATTTTTTATTTTAAAAGACTCTATAAATGTAAATCTTGTTTGTATTTACAGCTTTTTTTCATGATTGATTTTTTTTTCCTGTTTTCGTGTTGTTTGACTAAATGTATCATCCGATCTTTTGTTGTTTCTATGTTAATAAGCCAAATGTTGTTCTGTATGAAAATTCTAATTGAATAATAATTCTTGAACCTCCTTTACGGTATATATATATAGACGGTGTATGTATGTAATTAGGGAGCATGTTATGCTTAAAAAACAGCTTTCTTGTCTTAGAATCCATTCGTCTGATATCATTTAGATTCCTGTTCAGGATGTCGAAACTATGTTGTACAACTGGGTTGGCAAGGTTATTAATAGCCATAATTCTGTTTTGAGAATTTAATTCAGTTCTTAATATCAGTCGCACCTTTCTATATTACTCTTTTTGCATTATTTCTTTCATAATTTATGGTGAATTAGTTCACTTTCATTTGCACCGAGTAACTTATAACAATTTTCTTGATCTAAATCTTTGATTGTTACCCCAGGGTGTAAGCTAATAGAGGAGGTTTGTTGTAGTGATCTTCGTAAAATTGTGGCCGCAGCATATTTATCCGAACTGAAATCCATTCCAATGTCATAACTTAAACATTTTACAGTTTGCAGAAATCTTTCAACTCACTGTCAATCCTAACATACAACTTTAACCATGTAAAATAAATGGCTTATTTTCTTTTGAACCATTTTTAACCACATTCAGTCCTGTTGGTTTGTTAATGTTATTAGGGATATGTAAGCGAGACAATGAGCCTCCTTGAAATATTCCTTTGTTGAGGTTTATTTCACCAGGCTTCTTCTTCTACTTCTATGTGCCCTGTTCTTTCAGGACGTAGGCGATCATAGCTTTCCACGTCTTCCTATCCCTGGTGGCTCTTAGCACGCTTTCTTCTGTTACACCACGCAACCCCGTTCCGTCATCCACCTGATCAGGTCCTTCAAATATCCGCTGCCTTCCTTTGTCTCTTTTTCCTTCTATCTGGCCTGTCAGTATTAGGTTCTCCGAGCCCTCCTTCCTCATTGCATGTCCCAGGTACTTCAGTTGTCTCTTCCTGATGCGCACTATTTTCTTTTCGTTGCCATTCTTTCCAATACCTCATCATTGCACACATCTTCAGTCCATGATATCCGCAGTATTCTTCTAGAGAACCGCATTTCTGCTGCTTCAAGTTTTCCTTCATCTTCGATGATATTGTCCAACACTCACTGCCGTATTGAAGAACAAACATCACATAGCAATCTAGCACTCTCTTCGTTATTTCTAGTGAAATTTTCCTATGTCTTAGTACTTTACTCAGCTTCTGGAACGCATCCTTCACCATGCCAAATCGCCTTCGGATCTCTGTGTCGCACTTCCCATCTCCTGTTAGAACACTTCCTAGATATTTAAATTTTTGTACTTGCTTGATTCTAGTATCCCCTACCTGTACTTGGCAATTTGGGTTCTCAAAATATTCTCGCTGTACAAGTTGAACAGATCCGGTGAAAAGACACATCCTTGTCTTACGCCCCTTTCTATCTTTGTAAATCTGCTGAAATCGTTAACTGTCCGAATGCAGGCAGTTTGTTGCCAGTAGAGATTCTTGATTACTCTGATGTCTTTCCCAAAAATGTCGAGGCCTTTGCATAATCAATAAAACATAAGTACAAGTCCTTCTTCATTTGTATTGCCCTTTTAGAGAACATTCTAATCATAAATATGGCGTTCCTTGTTCCAATGTTTTTGACAAACCCGCACTGTTCTCCTCCTATCTCTGGCCTGATTCTGCTTCTCGCTCTATTCATCAGGATTCTGACAATCCGTTTTGTGACTCATTAAGCTGATAGTTCTGTGTAGATCGCACTCGTTTGCACCTGGCTTCTTCGGCAGTGCTATAAAAATCGACTTGCATAGGTCGTCTGGTATTATTCCACTATTATAAATTTCATTTATTATTTCTGTAATTTTCACTGTGCCGAATTCTTCCAGGGCTATCAGCAGCTCTATTACAATGCTGTCTGGACCAGCTGCTTTGTTTCTCTTCAGTTTGGCCGTTGCAGCTTCCACTTCGAACTTGAATATTTCCGGCCCGTTCTCATTCTTGTGTATTCTTGGTTTCTCTCTCCTGTCGCGGAAAAGATCTTTTACATATTCTTACCATAGCTGGAGTATGTCCTCTTTCTCCAACATTATCGTTCCTTCCTTGGATTTTATGCATCCTGTTAAGGAGCAGGTTTTTTGTCCTGTCAGTTCTCTAGTCTCTTTATGTATGCCTGCTTTGTTGGTCCTGCTCAGTCTCTCTACCTCTGCGCATTTGTTGTTGAGCCATTCCTCTTTAGCCTGTCGGCATTTGTTCGTTATCTCTCTGTGTAGTTTTCTGTATTCCCTTCCATGTCTTGGCGCTATTTTTTGTCTCCTTTGCATCATGTCGAGAATCTCTTCAGTCATCCACTCGTTTGTTTTTCTGCGTCTGATTTCCTTTGGGACAATGTTGTTTGCTGATGTCACCATCGCTTCTTTTAGTGAGTCCCATTTTGAGTGTCTTTTTCCAATTAGTTCTTCGTATTTGTTTCTCTCGCTGTTAGTGTATTCTTTCTGCAGGTTCAGGTCATTCAAGAGCGTGTTGTATTTCAGTCTTGGTGCTGTGCCAGGCTTCTTCATTCTCCGGAGTTTTATCCTTAGTTTCCAGATGACTGTGACATGGTCGCTTACACAGTCGGCGGCTGGATAGGTTTTGCATTAAACCACAGCATTTCTGAATCTCTTGTTTATGGTTATGGAGTTTATTTGATTTTTCGTGTCGATTCCTGGGTTTCTCCATTTCCATAGACGTCGTGGATGTTCTTGAAACCAGGTGTTAGTTATTATCTGGTCATTTGCTGTGCACCATTGGACCCATTTTTCTCCTCGTTCATTGCGAACTTCTAATCCGAAGTTGCCGGTCGTGTCTCCCTCCCTCTCTTTACCTACCTTGACATTCAAGTCACTCATTATGATCCTAATTTTTTGGCTTTTGCACTGAGCGTTGGCACTGTCCAGTATGGAATAGAATGATTCTATTTCTTCCTCAGTGCGTTGAGTTGTTGGTGCATAAACTACTATGATAGCTATGTTGAAGTGTGTTCCTCTCAGTTTAACCAAGAGGACTCTCTCTGAAGGCTGGCAGTATCCCAGAACGCATTTCTTAACTTCTTTGTCTAGTATTAAGTCGACCCCTTTTTCGTTGTTTTTGCCTCCTGCATAAATTATCCTGTGGGCGTAACTACTGAGGTCTCCTTTGTTAGACCATCTAGTTTCGCATGTGCCAAGAATATTGATCTTCAGTCTGTTCATCTCCTGCTTCACATTCTCTAGTTCTCCACAATTGTTAAGCATCCTGACATTCCATGTACCAAAGGTAAATATTTCTTTGTTGCGCACAGTCACAGGGTAACGGTCCAGAGACATCTGTTGCTCATGTCGTTCCTTCCCGGACGAGGGACAAGTATTCTATTTATGTGATTGGGTTAAAGTATTGTTTTTCATATTGACGTACTTTGCTTGATGAAATTGATGATGACTGTGATACTATGTATATATTTAAAGACTAAGATTCAGGATTAGGAGACACTATCGAATGTCTTGTGATAACAACAAGATTTACTTTGAATTGAAGTAGTCTTCCAAGATCAACCTATTAATAAGTAATTAGTCTTTAATTACGAATCACGTTTCGACCCTTTCGCTGAAGCGGTGGTATGTCATCTTTTACCAAAAAAAAATGTTTTGTCAGAATACATATCAATAATGTATTCATTATGTTGTGAAGTTCTCCATTTTCATAAAGATGGACACGTCGAGAGTATACTTATAGTACTGCTATAGAAGCGAGACTGGAGAATACCGCCTTTTCACAGAGAGTTAACCGGAGAATACGAGAGTCCAGAGAGAGATTTGCAGTCAGTACATAGTAGTTCATAGTAGCTTTATGCTCCACTCATTGAGAAAATTATTACGCTGTACCCGTCAGCTTCCGAGGCGGACATACTCAATATACTACAGTTTCGCTTCCAGAGACTTGTACATATACTTTTTACTAACCCGCATTCCTGGACTACTATTCTTCATTCAAGTCTGTTTCCTTACGTTAATACACTTACTTTCTATCTCAATTACTGGTCGTTGTTCATTTATTTGTGGGGATCCCATTCCCGGGATCTACAACACATTATTTGTGTGGGAGTTGGTTCTTATGTCAAATTTTACGACTTGAAGAATGTGTTCCTTTTTTATCCATTAGAAAAGCAATACTAGACTCTTTTTGTAATTTAACGAAGGGAGTGATATCATTTATTAATATATATATATATATTAAATACAGGATTATTGATAACATTTTTTTGCATAAAGTAATACAGATTAGAAAACTAATGGATTAATTAATCAGAATCATTAAAAGAGAAACAGATAAAACAAATAATAAGAAGAAAAATACATATTTATGGAAAATTAGCAGTAAAAATAACAAATTTCATATTCGCGTTTTTAAAGAGTAGAAAAGCGTTAAATTTTCAGGAACTTTGAAAAACCACGTCATTCTCGCTGTAATTTTAATCACGTTTATTATTATTATCATTATTATTGTTGTTGTTGTTGTTGTTGTTGTTGTTGTTGTTGTTTGACAGCCAGTGAGGATAAAAGTAACTAACTTTTGAAATTTTTCTTTATATATTGAAGATTGTTGTTAAAAACACGTTACTACTCTAATAATTTACTGTACTGTGTGTTTTTTGTAAGTCATTAATGATCCGTGTTGTTTTATTATTATTGTAATTATTATTGTTGTTACTATTATTATTATTATTATTATTATTATTATTATAGATATGTATTTGTAAATATATAATATATCATTGTTTTGCATTTATAATATATTTATAAGTACATGTATATATGCATCATAATAGGCGGAGTTAGATCGCTAAGTGTGAACCCCACTTGAGTGTTTTTTTTTGTTTTTTTTTTACTAGATTAAGTTAAATTTAAAGCGCTTCTACTCATACGTTTTTGTCGCAAGCCAATTCAGTAGTGTAATTGGTTCATTTCCTAGAGGTGCTCTTCTACTGTAGACTTTTGCTTAAAAAGGCGAGGAAGCCTCATAATAGACGAGTGGCAAGTAAATACGCGTCACATGTCATTCATTATTGTTGTCCAGATTCTAATTATCACTCTGTAATCCAGAACTGCGGTCTGAACACACACAGATACATATGGACACACACAGATATATATGAACACACACAGATAGATATGGACACACACAGATAGATATGGACACACACAGATACATATGGACACACACAGATACATATGAACACACAGATAGATATGAACACACACAGATAGATATGAACACACACAGATACATATGGACACACACAGATAGATATGGACAAACACAGATAGATATGAACACACAGATAGATATGAACACACACAGATACATATGAACACACAGATAGATATGAACACACACAGATACATATGGACACACACAGATACATATGAACACACAGATATGAACACACACAGATAGATATGAACACACAGATAGATATGAACACACACAGATAGATATGAACACACACAGATAGATATGAACACACACAGATACATATGGACACACACAGATACATATGAACACACAGATAGATATGAACACACACAGATACATATGAACACACAGATAGATATGAACACACACAGATAGATATGAACACACACAGATAGATATGAACACACACAGATACATATGGACACACACAGATACATATGAACACACAGATAGATATGAACACACACAGATACATATGAACACACAGATAGATATGAACACACACAGATAGATATGAACACACACAGATAGATATGAACACACAGATAGATATGAACACACACAGATACATATGAACACACAGATATGAACACACACAGATAGATATGAACACACACAGATAGATATGAACACACACAGATACATATGGACACACACAGATACATATGAACACACAGATATGAACACACACAGATACATATGAACACACAGATAGATATGAACACACACAGATAGATATGAACACACAGATAGATATGAACACACACAAATACGTATGAACACACACAGATACATATGAACACACAGATAGATATGAACGCACAGATAGATAGATAGATAGATAGATAGATAGATAGATAGATAGATAGATAGACGCGTACACACAGAGATATATTTATAAAGAGAGAGATGGAGAGAGAGAGTTAGAGAGAGAAAAAGATTGCTGTTAAAAAAGTCAATGTTGCTTTATTAAAATGTAGCAGTTCTCGGGATAAAAGATGAGTGGAACTTCGTCTTGACAAATTGATAATGGAAGAAATGGTGGGTCTTAGATGTAAAAGTCTAAACTATAAGAGCCATGACGATTTACTACATCCGGCAGCAAAACCTCTAATTGAGAGCTTTTGCGGAACGTAAAAACCCCCTTTACCCAGGATGTTGGCACTGTTAGGGTCCCAGGTATCGATAAATAGTTAACCCACAAACTGAAGTCAAAATGCTATCAAAATATAAAAATAAAATTTTATTATAAAAATACTAGCAATACATCTTCGGAAAAAATATTATCAGTAATATATTTTTTCAAAATATATGACCGGCAATACTTTTTTAAAAATAAAATATTAGTATCAATACACTAGAAAAAATACCAACTGTATATTTTAAAAAAAGATATATATTTCCAGCAATGCATTTGAATCTTAACAAAAAGCTCTTTACAAAAATACGTCAATGAAACCTAATCTAAGAAATGAATTTCTTATAAAGAATGCATATTTTATTCATATGAACTTATCCTAAAAACCTTGTCGGCATTAAATAACCTATTGAAGGTGACGTGTTGTAAAACAAAATAAAGAAAATCAAACCAAATCTAGTGGAGCTAAAAATGGAGCTCATCTGGACATATACCATGGATATAGCGATATAGAAGACTATAAGAATTAAGGCTGTAGATATTGATTGATCCTTAACTTAAAGTGTTTAAATCTTGAATATTGATGTCACATCTGATCGGGTGCCCCTGCTATTCACTTCGGGGTTCTTCCCAAAATCCAACGGAAAATCTGTAACGTGATCGATACAGACTTGGCAGCTCGGCTGAAGTCACTCTCTCACCGGCGTGACGTGGCTTCACTATGTCTCTTCTACAAATACTTTCACGGCTTCTGCTTCAATGAACTTAGCTCACTGGTACCCCCAGAGTATGAGTTTACACAAGCTACTAGACTAGCAACTAGGTCCCATCCTTTTACACTGAAACCGATAAAATGTAACTGCAATTTCTACTCTAATGGCTTCTTTTCTCGCACTTCCCGTCTGTGGAATTCCCTTCCATATACTTGCTTCTCCGACAGCTACAATCTCCAGGAATTGTAAATATGTAAAGTCAATAGACATCTCCTATCTCACTAACTAGCATCCTTTCTCTCCAGTTCTTTTCTACATCTACTCCACCCCCACTATATCGGTATTCTCATCCGTCTATTACCCCACCCCACGACATCCCCTATAACTAAACCCTCTTTCTCATTACTTTCCCCTATGTAATTTCCCGCGCAACTGTGGCATTAAAACTGCTTTTCTTGGGGCGAAATGATTATAAAACATGTCTAATGTCCAAAGAAGCGTCTATGCATGTTGAACTAGCTATCTCCAGTAAACGTGATATGAATTTACAGATAAATAAATGAATATCTGCTCTGTAAATTAAATTTACATAGTGCAATGACTATATAGAATCCATAGCTATATCCGCTGCTAAGAAACTCGGTTCTCTGTGCAAGGCTAGGAAGTTTTTCCCGTCTGAAAAAATCCTGCACTTATACAAATCTACCATCTGCCCGTGCATTGAATACTGCTGCCATATCTGGTCGGGTGCACCTAGGGTTCCTTGACAAAATCCAACAGAGAATCTGTAATGTGATCGATCCCGACTTGGCAGCTAGGATACAGTCGCTTATTCACCGACGCAGTGTGGCTTCCCTGTGTCTCTTCTAAAATAATTTCACGGCTTCTGCTCCTATTAACTTACCTCACTGGTATCCCCCATATATGAATTTACTCGAACCACAAGATTAGCAACTAGATCCAAACCTTTCACTATGAAACCAATGAATTGTAAACGCAAATTCTACTCTAACAGCTTCTTTTCTCGCACTTGCCGCCTGTGGAATTCCCTTCTGTTGACTTGCTTTCCCAACAGCTACAATCTTCAAGAATTCAAATGTAAAGTCAATAGTCTTCTCCTGTCTCACTAACTTGCATCCTCACTCTCATGCTTCTTTCTCCGTCCATCCCACTCTCATCAGTATTCTGATCGTTCTCTTACCCACTTCCTGACACCTGACACCTTGTAACCTGTCACTCTTTCTCATAACATTCCTCCTATGTAACCCACCGCACAACAGTGGCAGTAAAATGCTTGGGGCGACACGATTATAAAAAAAAATATTACTGGGATCTTCTAGGATTATTTACCAACCTTCTCTTAGGTTGTTTACTGCTGTTACTTGCTCCTATAAACGTAGTTGAGTTCTCTCGGATTTAATCCTTTGTGAATTCAATATTTCCTTCACTGACATATCTAAACTTATTTATAAATGGAACTTTGTCTCTGTGTGTGTATGTGTTTGTGTGTCTGTGTGTGTGTCCGTTACCTATAGACTCCGAAACGGCTGAACCGATTTTCTTGAAAATTTACACAGTTGTACTATAAGCGTCTGCAAGTGTTCTTAGCTAGATTTTGTGTCGAGGTACCCCCGATAAATATCGAAAATCGATAATCGAAAAAATCGGGTTATAGAAGGAATAGTCCGATTTTAATCAAATTTGTTACACTCATAGACAAAGACATTAGAAACGATATTCAGAAGTTTCAAGGTTGCAGTTCTTACAATAGTGCAGAAAATGGACAATATGTATATATATGTATATATATATCTCCGATTGTATGTAGAACGGAGAAAGAATATTTACAATGTCCAAAACATTAATTTAAAACAATGCTCGATATATAATATATAGAGCTTTGAATATTAATTATAAATTATATTTTAGAACATGTACATAATTTTTTATAAATATCCGCTACAAAGGTACATTTGTTTCGACATTGTTTTCGACACAGAAGAGACATTTCAATGTCGAAACAAGTGTACCTTTGTAACGGATATTTATAAAAAATTATGTACATGTTCTAAAATATAATTTATAATTAATATATATATATATATAAATCAAGATGTTTGTGTGAATGTCTTTTTATCTGCCTGTATGTCTGTATTTTTTCAGCCCTTTTATTTTAGTTTTTGCTTCGGGTTTGGCTCTAAGTAGGTATAATTTTAGTTCTTAGTCTCAGCCATTATACCATTTACTCAGAGGACTTATTTAGCCTTCAAAACTCAGTTTACGACGAAAAACACTTATTTGATATCGATACCAGGAAATCAAAATTTGACTTATATCCATTCATCTTCTTTCAGTTTTCGGTTTCGCTTTGACTGGAAACAACTATTGCTTTTTAGTCTTTTGTGCCATCATCCAAGGAGTCTGCGCTCCAGGACCATGAATTAGTTTTAAATCTTTCATTACACCCGAGCAACACCGGTCTATACTGCTAGTCATGGATAAATTCTACCCAAAGTACTTCCTGAAAAATATTCCTTATCCCAGTCTGCATTCATTCAACATTTCTTTCCCAAATAAAGATTAACAACTTTGTGAAGAGATTGCGGTGGAAAGCGCATTTCTACCTGTTCCCCTCTGATACCCGAGACCAAAACGTAGATCCCTACAATTTGAAATCTCAGAAAATGCTACCTTCTTGCAAATCGTTGGATTCATTTGAGAAACACCTGTTTAGTATTGTGTCCAATATGAAATTCAAAATCATTCAAACTCCTTCCAAATAATGTTAGAGAAAGACACTAAATCCATTAAGAACTCGAAAAGTCTAAAAATGTTTACAAATGTAACCCCGCTCACTACCTTAAACTTATGACTAATAAGATTACTAGCAGATATATACTAGACTAAGAGAAAAATATAATTACGGAGATTGATCGTGATACCGCTATATTTGCTAGCAAGCTAAATATTATTGATAGTGTAAGGAAGGTCAGTACAAGAACGCTTGCCTCTTATTTAAAGATAAAATAACCCAATTTTAGTAATAGTGAATAATCTAGATTAATAAATCCAACCAAAAGTGAAGTAGGATTAATCTCGAAAAATGTTATCAAAAATATAACCGCTAAACTCCAACATATCCTCAACCTCTGGAAAGATTCGTCTGAAACTATCCATTGGTTTAGCAATATTGCTGATAAAGCTAGAACCACATTTGATATTGTTGACTTCTATCCCTCTATATCTAGAGAACTAGTAAACTGTATTAATTTTGCTATAAGCTATGTAGAAATCACAAACAAAGAAGCTAATATTATCCTTCCTTACTCTTAACGATTCTACCTGGACTAAAGTTTCAAAAGTAAATTTGACGTCTCCATGGGAGCACATGATTCAGTCCAACTTGCAGATTAAATAGGGGCTTATATTCTAAACAAGGTGCCAGCTACAAAATGTAATCCATGGCCTAAAAATTATAAACCTTGGTCGAGGTCACACATTGATTACGCTGGACATATAAGAGGAGTTTATTACCTCGTGATCATGGACAGTTTCACGAAATGGCTGGAAGTAATAAAATGTAAAACGCCTACTACGAAGTTATCTATTAATATACTTCAAGAGATATTCGCTAGATTTGGGGTGTCTGAAACAATCGTTTCGGATAACGGCACACAATTTAGTTAAAAAGAATTTGAAGATTTCTGCAAATGTTTGGTAATAACACACATACAATCGTCACCTTACCATCCGAGGTCAAACGGATTGGTAAAAAGATTCAACGATGTGTTCAAAAGAGTAATAAAAAAAGCAGATCGCGTTGAGACTGAAAACGTAGAGCTACAGAAATTCTTGTCGATATACAGAACTAGCAGTATAGACCGACGTTGCTCGGGTGTAATGAAAGATTTAAAACTAATACATGGTCCTGGAGCTCAGATTCTTTGGACGTTGGCACGAAAGACTAAAAAGCAATAGTTGTTTCCAGTTAAAGCGAAACCGTAGACTGAAAGAAAAATGAATGGATGTGAGTCAAATTTTGATTTCTTGGTATCGATATCAAATAAGCTTTTTTCGTCGTAAACTGAGTTTTGAAGGCTAAATAAGTCATCTGAGTAAATGGTATCATGGCTGAGACTAAGAACTAAAATTATACCTACTTAGAGCCAAACCCAAAGCAAAAACTAAAATAAAAGAGCTGAAGAAAATACAGACATACAGGCAGATAAACAGACACACACACAAAGATCTTGCCTTTTATATATATATATATATATATATATATATATATATATATATATATTATCGATTTTCTGCACTATTGTAAGAACTGCAACCTTGAAACTTCTGAATATCGTTTCTTATGTTTTTGTCTATGAGTGTGTCAAATTTGATTAAAATCGGACCACTTCTCGACACAAAACCTAGTTAAGAACACTCGCAGACGCTTATAGTACAACTGTGTAAATTTTTAAGAAAATAGGTTCAGCCGTTTCGGAGTCTAGTAACGGAAACATACAGACAAAGTTCCATTTATAAACAAGTTTAGGTTACACCAAATTCGAATGCAAATGCAGGTATGAGCCCAGCAGAATTAATGTTCGCCAGGAACATTGGATCGATATTCGACAAATTAATTCCATCAAAATATAATTCAAAGAGTAGTGATATTACCTGCAAGAAAGGTTTTATACCAGGAGAAAAATTTACTTTTTGAATTATCAGTTAGGAAAAAGTACCTGGTTGGAAGGCGTTATAGAAAGAAAAATTGAAAGAAGGTTGTATTTAATTAAACATCCTAAGTGGAAGGTGAGAAGACACTTAAACCAAATAAAAGAAAAATGGTTCACTCCAGAAGAAAATGGGAAAAAGGAAGAATTGGACGTACTTTACGACATGTTTGATGTACCAATACCTTCACCAAGTTCAGTTATAAATAGACGATCGAGCAAACGTAAACGTTCCCCTTCGAGAATATTGGAGATTAACACTAAGAGAAAAAAATATAATGTCCAGAGGACATAAAAAAAATCTTAGAAGAAGATCTTATGACGTGGCTCGATCTCGTGACCGGGTTCACTTATATATAGAAAGAGTGAGTCGGCTGAAGGGAGGAAGTTAGTGTGAGGTGAGGGCTACTGCGTGTTACTTGCTAACTCAACCACCCATATTATTGCGATCTTCTACGGGCTGTTATATTGTATCTTCCGAATAAGATAAGATAAGGGGAAGATCTTATGATGTGGCTGGATCTCGTGACCGGGTTCACTTATATATAGAAAGAGTGAGTCGGCTGAAGGGAGGAAGTTAGTGTGAGCTGAGGGCTACTGCGTTTTACTTGCTAACTCAACCACCCATATTGTTGCGATCTTCTACGGGCTGTTATATTGTATCTACTGAATAAGATAAGGGGAAGATCTTATGATGTGGCTGGATCTCGTGACCGGGTTCACTTATATATAGAAAGAGTGAGTCGGCTGAAGGGAGGAAGTTAGTGTGAGGTGAGGGCTACTGCGTGTTACTTGCTAACTCAACCACCCATATTGTTGCGATCTTCTACGGGCTGTTATATTGTATCTTCCGAATAAGATAAGATAAGGGGAAGATCTTATGATGTGGCTGGATCTCGTGACCGGGTTCACTTATATATAGAAAGAGTGAGTCGGCTGAAGGGAGGAAGTTAGTGTGAGCTGAGGGCTACTGCGTTTTACTTGCTAACTCAACCACCCATATTGTTGCGATCTTCTACGGGCTGTTATATTGTATCTACTGAATAAGATAAGGGGAAGATCTTATGATGTGGCTGGATCTCGTGACCGGGTTCACTTATATATAGAAAGAGTGAGTCGGCTGAAGGGAGGAAGTTAGTGTGAGGTGAGGGCTACTGCGTGTTACTTGCTAACTCAACCACCCATATTATTGCGATCTTCTACGGGCTGTTATATTGTATCTACTGAATAAGATAAGGGGAAGATCTTATGATGTGGCTGGATCTCGTGACCGGGTTCACTTATATATAGAAAGAGTGAGTCGGCTGAAGGGAGGAAGTTAGTGTGAGGTGAGGGCTACTGCGTGTTACTTGCTAACTCAACCACCCATATTGTTGCGATCTTCTACGGGCTGTTATATTGTATCTTCCGAATAAGATAAGATAAGGGGAAGATCTTATGATGTGGCTGGATCTCGTGACCGGGTTCACTTATATATAGAAAGAGTGAGTCGGCTGAAGGGAGGAAGTTAGTGTGAGCTGAGGGCTACTGCGTTTTACTTGCTAACTCAACCACCCATATTGTTGCGATCTCCTACGGGCTGTTATATTGTATCTACTGAATAAGATAAGGGGAAGATCTTAAGATGTGGCTGGATCTCGTGACCGGGTTCACTTATTATATAGAAAGAGTGAGTCGGCTGAAGGGAGGAAGTTAGTGTGAGGTGAGGGCTACTGCGTGTTACTTGCTAACTCAACCACCCATATTATTGCGATCTTCTACGGGCTGTTATATTGTATCTACTGAATAAGATAAGGGGAAGATCTTATGATGTGGCTGGATCTCGTGACCGGGTTCACTTATATATAGAAAGAGTGAGTCGGCTGAAGGGAGGAAGTTAGTGTGAGGTGAGGGCTACTGCGTGTTACTTGCTAACTCAACCACCCATATTATTGCGATCTTCTACGGGCTGTTATATTGTATCTACTGAATAAGATAAGGGGAAGATCTTATGATGTGGCTGGATCTCGTGACCGGGTTCACTTATATATAGAAAGAGTGAGTCGGCTGAAGGGAGGAAGTTAGTGTGAGGTGAGGGCTACTGCGTGTTACTTGCTAACTCAACCACCCATATTATTGCGATCTTCTACGGGCTGTTATATTGTATCTACTGAATAAGATAAGGGGAAGATCTTATGATGTGGCTGGATCTCGTGACCGGGTTCACTTATATATAGAAAGAGTGAGTCGGCTGAAGGGAGGAAGTTAGTGTGAGGTGAGGGCTACTGCGTGTTACTTGCTAACTCAACCACCCATATTGTTGCGATCTTCTACGGGCTGTTATATTGTATCTTCCGAATAAGGTAAGATAAGGGGAAGATCTTATGATGTGGCTGGATCTCGTGACCGGGTTCACTTATATATAGAAAGAGTGAGTCGGCTGAAGGGAGGAAGTTAGTGTGAGGTGAGGGCTACTGCGTGTTACTTGCTAACTCAACCACCCATATTATTGCGATCTTCTACGGGCTGTTATATTGTATCTACTGAATAAGATAAGGGGAAGATCTTATGATGTGGCTGGATCTCGTGACCGGGTTCACTTATATATAGAAAGAGTGAGTCGGCTGAAGGGAGGAAGTTAGTGTGGGGTGAGGGCTACTGCGTGTTACTTGCTAACTCAACCACCCATATTGTTGCGATCTTCTACGGGCTGTTATATTGTATCTTCCGAATAAGATAAGATAAGGGGAAGATCTTATGATGTGGCTGGATCTCGTGACCGGGTTCACTTATATATAGAAAGAGTGAGTCGGCTGAAGGGAGGAAGTTAGTGTGAGCTGAGGGCTACTGCGTTTTACTTGCTAACTCAACCACCCATATTGTTGCGATCTCCTACGGGCTGTTATATTGTATCTACTGAATAAGATAAGGGGAAGATCTTATGATGTGGCTGGATCTCGTGACCGGGTTCACTTATATATAGAAAGAGTGAGTCGGCTGAAGGGAGGAAGTTAGTGTGAGGTGAGGGCTACTGCGTGTTACTTGCTAACTCAACCACCCATATTATTGCGATCTTCTACGGGCTGTTATATTGTATCTACTGAATAAGATAAGGGGAAGATCTTATGATGTGGCTGGATCTCGTGACCGGGTTCACTTATATATAGAAAGAGTGAGTCGGCTGAAGGGAGGAAGTTAGTGTGAGGTGAGGGCTACTGCGTGTTACTTGCTAACTCAACCACCCATATTGTTGCGATCTTCTACGGGCTGTTATATTGTATCTTCCGAATAAGATAAGATAAGGGGAAGATCTTATGATGTGGCTGGATCTCGTGACCGGGTTCACTTATATATAGAAAGAGTGAGTCGGCTGAAGGGAGGAAGTTAGTGTGAGCTGAGGGCTACTGCGTGTTACTTGTTAACTCAACCACCCATATTATTGCGATCTTCTACGGGCTGTTATATTGTATCTACTGAATAAGATAAGGGGAAGATCTTATGATGTGGCTGGATCTCGTGACCGGGTTCATTATATATAGAAAGAGTGAGTCGGCTGAAGGGAGGAAGTTAGTGTGGGGTGAGGGCTACTGCGTGTTACTTGCTAACTCAACCACCCATATTGTTGCGATCTTCTACGGGCTGTTATATTGTATCTACTGAATAAGATAAGGGGAAGATCTTATGATGTGGCTGGATCTCGTGACCGGGTTCACTTATATATAGAAAGAGTGAGTCGGCTGAAGGGAGGAAGTTAGTGTGGGGTGAGGGCTACTGCGTGTTACTTGCTAACTCAACCACCCATATTGTTGCGATCTTCTACGGGCTGTTATATTGTATCTTCCGAATAAGATAAGATAAGGGGAAGATCTTATGATGTGGCTGGATCTCGTGACCGGGTTCACTTATATATAGAAAGAGTGAGTCGGCTGAAGGGAGGAAGTTAGTGTGAGCTGAGGGCTACTGCGTTTTACTTGCTAACTCAACCACCCATATTGTTGCGATCTCCTACGGGCTGTTATATTGTATCTACTGAATAAGATAAGGGGAAGATCTTATGATGTGGCTGGATCTCGTGACCGGGTTCACTTATATATAGAAAGAGTGAGTCGGCTGAAGGGAGGAAGTTAGTGTGAGGTGAGGGCTACTGCGTGTTACTTGCTAACTCAACCACCCATATTATTGCGATCTTCTACGGGCTGTTATATTGTATCTACTGAATAAGATAAGGGGAAGATCTTATGATGTGGCTGGATCTCGTGACCGGGTTCACTTATATATAGAAAGAGTGAGTCGGCTGAAGGGAGGAAGTTAGTGTGAGGTGAGGGCTACTGCGTGTTACTTGCTTAACTCAACCACCCATATTATTGCGATCTTCTACGGGCTGTTATATTGTATCTACTGAATAAGATAAGGGGAAGATCTTATGATGTGGCTGGATCTCGTGACCGGGTTCACTTATATATAGAAAGAGTGAGTCGGCTGAAGGGAGGAAGTTAGTGTGAGGTGAGGGCTACTGCGTGTTACTTGCTAACTCAACCACCCATATTATTGCGATCTTCTACGGGCTGTTATATTGTATCTACTGAATAAGATAAGGGGAAGATCTTATGATGTGGCTGGATCTCGTGACCGGGTTCACTTATATATAGAAAGAGTGAGTCGGCTGAAGGGAGGAAGTTAGTGTGGGGTGAGGGCTACTGCGTGTTACTTGCTAACTCAACCACCCATATTGTTGCGATCTTCTACGGGCTGTTATATTGTATCTACTGAATAAGATAAGGGGAAGATCTTATGATGTGGCTGGATCTCGTGACCGGGTTCACTTATATATAGAAAGAGTGAGTCGGCTGAAGGGAGGAAGTTAGTGTGAGGTGAGGGCTACTGCGTGTTACTTGCTAACTCAACCACCCATATTATTGCGATCTTCTACGGGCTGTTATATTGTATCTACTGAATAAGATAAGGGGAAGATCTTATGATGTGGCTGGATCTCGTGACCGGGTTCACTTATATATAGAAAGAGTGAGTCGGCTGAAGGGAGGAAGTTAGTGTGAGCTGAGGGCTACTGCGTGTTACTTGCTAACTCAACCACCCATATTGTTGCGATCTTCTACGGGCTGTTATATTGTATCTACTGAATAAGATAAGGGGAAGATCTTATGATGTGGCTGGATCTCGTGACCGGGTTCACTTATATATAGAAAGAGTGAGTCGGCTGAAGGGAGGAAGTTAGTGTGAGGTGAGGGCTACTGCGTGTTACTTGCTAACTCAACCACCCATATTATTGCGATCTTCTACGGGCTGTTATATTGTATCTACTGAATAAGATAAGGGGAAGATCTTATGATGTGGCTGGATCTCGTGACCGGGTTCACTTATATATAGAAAGAGTGAGTCGGCTGAAGGGAGGAAGTTAGTGTGGGGTGAGGGCTACTGCGTGTTACTTGCTAACTCAACCACCCATATTGTTGCGATCTTCTACGGGCTGTTATATTGTATCTTCCGAATAAGATAAGATAAGGGGAAGATCTTATGATGTGGCTGGATCTCGTGACCGGGTTCACTTATATATAGAAAGAGTGAGTCGGCTGAAGGGAGGAAGTTAGTGTGAGGTGAGGGCTACTGCGTGTTACTTGCTAACTCAACCACCCATATTGTTGCGATCTTCTACGGGCTGTTATATTGTATCTACTGAATAAGATAAGGGGAAGATCTTATGATGTGGCTGGATCTCGTGACCGGGTTCACTTATATATAGAAAGAGTGAGTCGGCTGAAGGGAGGAAGTTAGTGTGAGCTGAGGGCTACTGCGTTTTACTTGCTAACTCAACCACCCATATTGTTGCGATCTTCTACGGGCTGTTATATTGTATCTACTGAATAAGATAAGGGGAAGATCTTATGATGTGGCTGGATCTCGTGACCGGGTTCACTTATATATAGAAAGAGTGAGTCGGCTGAAGGGAGGAAGTTAGTGTGAGGTGAGGGCTACTGCGTGTTACTTGCTAACTCAACCACCCATATTGTTGCGATCTTCTACGGGCTGTTATATTGTATCTACTGAATAAGATAAGGGGAAGATCTTATGATGTGGCTGGATCTCGTGACCGGGTTCACTTATATATAGAAAGAGTGTGTCGGTTGAAGGGAGGAAGTTAGTGTGAGGTGAGGGCTACTGCGTGTTACTTGCTAACTCAACCACCCATATTGTTGCGATCTTCTACGGGCTGTTATATTGTATCTACTGAATAAGATAAGGGGAAGATCTTATGATGTGGCTGGATCTCGTGACCGGGTTCACTTATATATAGAAAGAGTGAGTCGGCTGAAGGGAGGAAGTTAGTGTGAGGTGAGGGCTACTGCGTGTTACTTGCTAACTCAACCACCCATATTGTTGCGATCTTCTACGGGCTGTTATATTGTATCTACTGAATAAGATAAGGGGAAGATCTTATGATGTGGCTGGATCTCGTGACCGGGTTCACTTATATATAGAAAGAGTGTGTCGGTTGAAGGGAGGAAGTTAGTGTGAGGTGAGGGCTACTGCGTGTTACTTGCTAACTCAACCACCCATATTGTTGCGATCTTCTACGGGCTGTTATATTGTATCTACTGAATAAGATAAGGGGAAGATCTTATGATGTGGCTGGATCTCGTGACCGGGTTCACTTATATATAGAAAGAGTGAGTCGGTTGAAGGGAGGAAGTTAGTGTGAGGTGAGGGCTACTGCGTGTTACTTGCTAACTCAACCACCCATATTGTTGCGATCTACTACGGACTATGATATTGTATTTACCGAATAAGATATTATTTATCATCTGTGTTTATTGTTTACCACCTTGACGATACAATACTACAGTAACGAAACACCCTTGAAAACGGCCAGAGAAGTGGCTGAAAGCGCTCGCGATAATAAGTATGGATTTTTTTTTACATTCCTTAACTTTAGCAAAACTAAAAATGTTACGATACTGAAAAAGCTAAGTAAAAAATTAATGATATCTACCTTGTCGGCAGTTTTCAATGAAAGACGCCTCAAAGAAAGTTTGCTGCCCAAATATACATTAATATTACTAAATATTACGAATTGTTACGAAATGGTATTAACCAACATAGTTATTAAAATTTATTTGTCTGAACACTATTTTAATGGATATTCATATTTGAGTCTGTTTTTCTATAATTAAACTTATTTGTTTAATTATAAAAAATGTATTTGTTTAAACATTATTTTAATGGATACTCGTATTTGAGTTTGTTTCCTATAATTAAAATTATTAGTTTAATTATAGAAAATAAACTATCCACTCAAATACGTGTATCGATTAAAAATAATATTCAAACAAATATATATATATATATATATATATATATATATATATATATATATATATATTTGTGTGTGTATGTTTGTGTGTGTGTGCGTGCGTATTAGAGTCACATCAATACGCTGCTTTAATTAGTTGGGCCTTGTTTTTGTCTAACGTTATAGCATGCGAAAGGAAAAGACATCGCTGAAAAAAATGCCAGTGAGCTAGAAAGCAGGGAATATCGGATTCATGCATTTATTAACAATATAAGGTATCCAAGAGAACTTTAAATCTTTCTTAACAATACCATGGACTTATTACACTGATCCTCTTTCTCGAGTTCCTTACTAGCCTCGACACTACATTATAAACATGAAATACTTTCTTAAGCTTCTATGGTAGTTAAGTGCTTTAAGTTCTTAATATATATATATATATATATATATATATATATATATATATATATGACAGTTATGAAGACATAAGGGTCGAATATAAGTACATATATATTAAGCTGTAAGCAGATATTTACATAGACACACCATCAAAGGTTGGTATTTCAAATGGGCACACACAGACATGCATAAGAAAGCAAGTTAATGTAGCATTAGCCACGGATTAACTGTACATGCGTGCAACCATAAGATGTCGCATTTCTAAAGAAATGCCCCCAAACACTAGTTTACACGGAGAATTAAAAAAATACACTCGATAAAATTTTAAAAGGTTAAGATGATTCTAATAAGTGCTAATAAATAGATATGAACATAGTGAAATAGATAGATAGATAGATAGATAGATAGATAGATAGATAGATAGATAGTAAACAGACTGAGATAGATAGATAGATAGATAGATAGATAGATAGATAGTAAACAGACTGAGATAGATAGATAGATAGATAGATAGATAGATAGATAGATAGTAAACAGACTGAGATAGATAGATAGATAGATAGATAGATAGATAGATAGATAGTCATGAACAGACTGAGATAGATAGATAGATAGATAGATAGATAGATAGATAGATAGATAGATAGATAGATAGTCATGAACAGACTGAGATAGATAGATAGATAGATAGATAGATAGATAGATAGATAGATAGATAGATAGATATGAACGGACGGAGATAGATAGATAGATAGATAGATAGATAGATAGATAGTAAACAGACTGAGATAGATAGATAGATAGATAGATAGATAGATAGATATGGATATGAATATGAATGAAGCATACCAATCATATATATATATATATATATATATATATATAGAGAGAGAGAGAGAGAGAGAGAGAGAGAGAGAGAGAGAGCTAAAACTTAAAATAAGCTAAAGGTTTACAATATAAAGCAAACTGAGAGTGGATGCCCAAATTGTCAAAGCTTAAATGCAATATAATAATATTGTTCATAGTAAAATCGTCTCCTCCGATTTGTATGTAATAAAATCACAAAACGGACTCTCTCTCTCTCTCTCTCTCTCTATATATATATATATATATATATATATATATATATATATATGTTATTAATATCTGTATTTTGATAGGTGACACTGACAGTCGCCTAACAATATTGATTATGATATCCACAGTGTCTATCTATAAACAATTTACCTTCGATACTGAACCCGCATTTTCTTTAAATTTAGCACAGTTTAAACAATACATTTGGCTTGGAATAATGTTCGTTCGGTTATTATTAAGTTTTGGAATGTACTTAATAAACCGAACAAACTTTGTGGCCAGCCTTTATATATATATATATATATATATATATATATATATATATATATATATATATAGTCATCTGCAGACATATCTGTTTCGCTGTATCACAGCTCATCGGTACGGTTAGACATCCGATTGCTTTTGCCCAGGTTTGAAATTATATAATCATATATTTATGAATTAAAAGTTCTTTGCAACACGGAAATTTCTATGTTTCGAGATAGAATCTCGTCATCAGGCAATGTTGGCTGTGAAAATGATTTACATTAAAATTAAAAATCTACTATGCGAATAACAGGCAGTACAGCCGACCGTTTCCAATTTCTTGGCGATGAGAATTGCGTATGGTACCCTTTTTCTCAAAGACGGTGGCCAACTGACCCTACTATACTATGCAGTCGATAAATCAAAAACAAATAACGTGCATGTGCGAAATTAAAAATGTAATATAGTGACAGTTTACCCATCGCTCCCTGTATATGTAAAAAAAAATTACTTAAGAGTTTGCGAAGATTTTTTATTAAGCATACGATTACTGTTTCATCCCCCCACCCACAAAAATAAAAACTAACAAACCATAAATATCATTAAAAATTAATCTGGAACAACATATTTAATTTTATGCCTACATGTAACCATCAATTCATTTTTCTTGTTAATAGTAATTTTTCTCATATACCTTAACACTCAGTAATCTCTAGAGTCCTAATGGCTTCATCACGTTTACTATTTTTTTTTTTATAATACTGCCTTTAAAATAGTAGATATAAGCCTAAATATCAAATAAGTAAAGTAGAATATCTACCCGCGAAGAAGAAAATAGAAATAGAAAGATTATTTGGCATACAATCCCTTTTAATCAAATGGTAATTATTCGCTTTGACTGAGAAACATTTTCCGAAAAATAATTCATGAAGCAAGATTTTCCATATACTCTAAAATTAAGTTATCTTCTTCTATGTGACTTGTCCTTTCAGGACGTAGTCGATCATGGCTTTTCACGTCTCCCTCTCCCTGGTGGCTTTTAGCACGCTTTCTCGTGTTACACCACCCAAATCCCGTTCTGTCATCCACCTGCTCAGGTTCTTCAAATATGTTATCCGCTGCTTTTCCCTGTCTCTTTTCCCTCTATCTAGCCTGTGAGTATCAGGTTCTCCAAGCCCTACTTCCTCATTGCCTGTCCCGGGAAGTTTCGCTGTCTTTTCCTGATGCTCAGTATTAATTTCCTTTTCGTTTCCATCCTTTCCAGAACCTCGTCATTGCTCACATGCTCGATCCATGATATCCGCAGCATCCTTCTGTAGAACCACATTTCAGTTGCTTCAAGTTTTCCCTACACCTTTGATGATATTGTCCAGCATTCCCTGCCATATTGAAGAACTGACATCACATAGCAATCCAGTCCACTCTTCTTTGTTTCTAGCGAAATTTTCCTGTCTTTTAATACTCCGCTCAGCTTGTGGAATGCGACCTTGGCCATTCCAATTCGCCTTCAGATCTTTATGTCGCACTTTCCGTCTTCCGTTGGGACACTTTCCAAGTATTTAAATTTTTGTAGTTGTTTGATTTGTATCCCCAAACTGTAATTGACATTTTCGGCTCCTCCGTTTGCTGATCACCATACATTCGGTTTTATTGTAAAAACCGAATGTATGGTCATCAGCAAAAAATACTGAGCATCAGGAAATGACAGCTGAAGTTCTTGGGACGTGCGATGAGGAAGGAAGGCTCTGAGAATCTGATATTCACAAGTCAGATAGAGGGAAGGAGAGACATGGGAAAACAGCGTGTAACATACTTGGCGGGCCTGAGCAGGTGGATGGCAGAGCGAGATTTGGGTGGGGTAACAGGAGAAAGCGTGCTAAGAGCTACCAGGGATAGGGAGACGTGGAAAGCTATGATTGCCTATGTCCTGAAAAAACAGGACACATAGAAGAAGAATATATATGCCAACTGTTTATAAGAAATTATAATGTGGGTGTAAAGTGGGGGATCAATTTTATATTATAATCAATATATAAACTGATCCCACATTTTGTGGCCATGTTGGTTTCTATACATTTATATTCTAGATTTACGGGCTTGAGATAATGGATGAAAGAACGGGGGTAGCATGGTGTAACAGGAGAAAGCGTGCTAAGAGCCACCAGGGATAGGGAGACGTGGAAAGCCATGATCACCTATGTCCTGAAGGGACAGAGCGCATAGAAGAAGAATATATATGCCAACTGTTTATAAGAAATTATAATGCGGGTATATAATGGGGGATCAATTCTATATTACAATTAATATATAAACTGACCCCTCATTTTGTGGCCATGCTAGTTTCTATACATTTATATTCTAGATTTATGGGCTTGAGCTAGTGGATGGCAGAGCGAGATTTGGGTGGGGTAACAGGAGAAAGCGTGCTAAGAGCCACCAGGTATAGGAAGACGTGGAAAACCATGATCGCCTACATCCTGAAAAGACATGGCACATAAAAGAAGAAGAAGAAGAAGACAAAGAAGAAGAAGAAGAAGAATGAACTGAGCCGTCGCTGCCTTGGTATTGTCTTTCGCTCCATGAGCGTGACAGGAACGATATATATATATAAAGAGACAGAGACAGAGACAGAGTATCGAGGCAGCAGATAATTTTCTAAACATATATTGTTAAATATAATAGACAATGTCTATTTAGTTTAATCATGAGCCATTCTGAACATCGTATTTTGACTTTAATTTCAGGTGAAAATAATGACAAAAAAATTGTCCAACGCTTGGATATTTTTTATTATCTTGGTTCTAATCTTTCGGCTCACATGAGCCATCTTCAGAGAGGTTACAGGGACATTAACATAAAGATATCTACCATCAAAATACGATGTTTAGAACGGCTCATTAAACAATATATGCTTAGATAATTATATGCTGCCTCGATACAGTGAATTTAAGTTACATGATGCCGCAGCATTAAATGATCCCAACTTTAAAAATTTCAAGGGATCGTTGCATAGCAATGTTTTCTGTCAAGAGACATGATCGTCCAAACTTGTATCTCGTATAGCACTTAACTGACTGAATAGGTTTTAATAAACATCAGCTATGGGTTAAATAGTTTCTGCCAACCCGCATTGGCAAGCGTAACAATTACGTCACATCCAGTGACTTGACGGATATGAAACAGTGGAAGCTATCCAGGGAGGGGTTCCGCAAATGAGTGTGAAAACAAAAACTCTGACCTAGATCCAGAACCAGAACCATCAGATAGACTTAACGAAAAGACAGTAACTCGTTTTTTGGTCTCCAGATATCATAAATTGGGAGAAATTCGTTGTGGTGCAGTGGATATCGACTCGGAACGACAAATCGGAAAGCCGAGTTCGAATTCCAGTTGAATTCCTTGCATTCACTTACACGCAAATACCCTTGGGAAAGGTATTAATCCGTCTCTTCCCTCCAGTTATGGGTTAAATAATAGGACCGATTCGGTTTTATAGCCTTGGCTAGCAATCAGTCTACTGCAGAAAGCAATGGCATCCTACTGCGGGATAATCTTCTGCTCCATCAGTCATGTCACTTTCGAGACATGATCGCCCAAAGCGTGTATCACGTATGACACTTAACTGACTAACTGACTGAATATAATAGATGGAAGGCTTCTACTGGTCACGAAATGGGTGATCGGTTTTCTATTGTTATGAAGTAATAAACTGATCCCCACTAATAACTACGTAATAATATAATACATCGCTTCTCTCAGTAGCTATGAGTCAAATAACAGGACAGATTGGGTTCTACAGCCTTGGCTTGGAACCAATCTACCGCAGAAAGCAATGGCAACCTACTGCGGGATAATCTTCTGCCCAGTCAGTCATGTCTCTTTCGAGACATGATCGCCCGAAGCGTGTAAAATGTGTATAAACCGTGTGTATTCGAATAGTGTAGCGATGTCAACGCGCGGACAGCTGTCGATTTCTCGTACGTACATATATACGTATGATTTTTAAACAGACCCCATCATACGTCTATAAGCCGTGTGTAAAGGTTTCCAGCATTGGGTTTTTTGAACTCATGACGGATTGAAGGTTTAAAAAAGCATGAAATTTTTTTCGGGTGAACTCTTATATAAATATGAAAAGAAATAAAAGAACATAGATATTGAAAGAACAACAAAAATTATTTTGTTTACTTGTTTGGCATCTCAATATTTTCTACAACTCCTCGCTATCTTTCTCTCTCTCTCTCTCTCTCTCTCTCTCTCTCTCTCTCTTTATAGATAGATAGATAGATAGATAGATAGATAGATAGATAGATAGATATATAGATAGATAGATATTGTAATTTTGTTATTACAATGGTTTATAAAAGCATAATATCACTACACAAAAATGTTCATGTTTCAGAACAAAACTGTTCCTCTTCAGGTGATATGTTAAAATAAATGGTGAAAATGATGTATTTTTAAAATATAAGATGAATTCAAGGTTATTTAGAAAATTAGGAAATGGTAGTTGGAGAAAATGCTTCAGGTATGTCAATATTGTTCGATCAAAATTGAGAATTATGTAAACGTGGAGATTTAATATTTGGGTTATGAAAGGGGGCAGGATGGCTTGGATCTAGACATATCCCTTTTTAATTTTGTTTGGATAAGATATATAGTGGGACCTTAGATTTTTTTTTAAATGGGTAGACAAAAATTGTTAACAGTAGGTGGGATTTTTTTTTATTTAATAATAGATTTTTTAAAACTACTATCTATGACTAAAGGGCACTCTTTATAAAGGTAAATGCTTGAACAGTGGGTTTCTAATCTACGTGTTCTTTCACTTTTTTTGTAATATATATATATATATAATCATCCACATGCAAGCTTGTTTCGCTCATCAGTGTGGTTAGACACATCCACTTGCTTCTTGGCCGGGTACCCTCTAAGCCATAGGCGCATGGTATCAGAGAATATATATATATATATATATATATATATATATATATATATAAACATGTTTCGTTAAAAACAACAGACAAGGAAGGTTTTATTAATCTTTGATTAATTTTAAAAATGTTCCATAATTTTCTGCTTTCCAAGCGTTTTCAGCCTCTTCACAGGCCATTTTCAAGTACGTTATTTTTCCGGTGTTGTTTTTTTTCTGTTTTGTTTTGTTTTGTTTTGTTTTCATGTTTGACTGTAATGTGTGTGTGTGTGTGTGTGTGTGTGTGTGTGTGTGTGTGTGTGTGTGTGTGTGTGTTGTGTGTGTGTGCGTGTGTGCTAGTGTTTTTTAAAAAAGAAATTTCTTTTAAGTTTTACGTAATGCACGTGGCTGAGCATCGCGTGAGCGTCTATCTATTTTTCATAAACCTTTCAAACTCCATTTCCAATGTTAAATAATGTAAGGTTGATGACAGGAGAACATTGTTTGATATATAGGGCCTCTCTTGTAGCAAGATGCATTTGATAGTGTGATTTAAATAATATTTTTGTATTTTTAAATGAGAAACATTTTTACATTCTTTATCACCAGTAGATAGGAAACATGTAAGAATCCTGGAAAAATTAAATAAAAAATTAATAGAATCTTCCTTGTCGGTCGTTTTTAACGAAAAATGCTTATATGAAAGTTCGCTGCCCACAATATATATATATATATATATATATATATATATATATATATATATATATATATATACCCTTACTGAAACCAGAGGACAAAAAAAATTATAGCCTTGCAGTCAAGTGTACCTCTAATTGGAAAATGGGTTCATTCTTGTGGTAGCAATCCAAATAGCATCGATTTTGCTTAAAGGTATCAGGATATATACAAAATGTTCTTGGAATTAATATTTTGTTATGTCTTCAGAAGAATACAGTAAACAAAAATATTGATTCCGTTTGTTTGCGTAACTTATTTGTCCTTTTTAAGAAGGAAGTGATTAACAAAGGACAAACCAATATTTGCCTCTCGGGAACGGAATGGACATAAAAGGTTGAAGAGACTTAGGGTTAAAGAAATAACAAAAAAACATGATGTGGCTTCCCTCTCCCTCTGTCTCTTCTACAAATACTCTCACTTTATCTCCCTGGTGACCCCTCTGCATGAATTAACTCAAGCTACCAGATCCCAACTTTTTTTTTATTGAAACCAATCAAATGTAGCTCATCATCTACTCTAGCAGCTTTTTTTCACGCACTTCCCGCCTGTGGAACTCCTTTCCATATACTTGCTTCTCTGATAGTTACAATCCCCAAGAGTTTAAATGCAATGTAAATTGTTATCACTTATCTCTTTGATTCCCATCCGATTCACGACAACACTTGTATCTTGTTCTTCTACATTTCCACTCTACTCTCACGCAGCTCTCTACACACCATCCTTTTTTTATTATCCGTTCCGACTGTGACCTGTTCTCCTCTCTCTTCACTCTCTTACTATCTAATCCCCTGCGCAACAATGACAGTGCCGCCTTGCTTGGAACCGATTATATATATATATATATATATATATATATTGTGTCATCCGCAGACAGATCTGATTCGCCGTATCACAGCTCATCAGTACGTTTAGACTCCGATTGCTTTTTAACCCAGGATTGAAACCCGACCGAATTGGCGTCAGTCGGCAATCCTACTATGAGCGTTCGGTGGAAGAAGGCAGACCTTTTAGCGTGTATATTGTCATTATACGCGCCCAATAGTCAGAGTGCTCTAATTCATTTTACTGAATGAGCGATGCGTAATATATATAGGTGGGGTGAGGGTATATATATATATATATATATATATATATATATATCCTCACCCCACCTACATCTCACATACAACTCGCCAAATATAAGAAAATGTCTTTCCACTCTTTTCGACACTAGCTAAGTGTATTTCACTGTCGAAACAAAATGTACACTTTTTAATTGATAATAATTTGTACATGTTCTAAACTATAATATATATATATATATATATATATATATATATATATTGTGTCATCCGCAGACAGATCTGATTCGCGTATCACAGCTCATCAGTACGGTTAGATTCCGATTGCTTTTTTTTGGCCAGGATTGAAACCCGACCGAAATGCCGTCAGTCGGCCACTCTACCCCTGGTCTATGGGCGTTCGATGGAAGTAGGCAGACTTTTTAGCGCATATCATTATACGAGCCCAATAGCTAGCGCGCTCTAATTCATTTCACTGAATGAGCGATGCGTAGACGCCAGAGTAGCTACTGTTTATCAAAGTCTACTATTTTTCCAGAGTGCTCAATCAGGCGTAAGTATTGTCATCCGCAGACAGATCTGTTTCGCCGTATCACAGCTCATCAGTACGGTTAGACCCCAATTGCTTTTTAACCCAGGATTGAAAGCCGATATATATATATATATATATATATATATATATATATATAAACAAAGACTGAAAATCGAATTAAAACTGAATGTAAAGGAATTAAATGTCAACGAATTAATGAATCTTCCCTAATGCCACGTACTACTAGACTGACAACTAGGTCTCACCATTTGAACTGTTGAACTGGCTGGCTTCTACTCGAACAGATTTTTCTCGAACTTCTCACCTATGAAACACCCTTGAATTTCTTGCTTCCCTGATAACTGCAATGGGCCAAAAATTTAAATTTTGTCTTCCTGAACCCTGTTCCTTTTTTTGTTCTTTTTCCCAATCCTCCCTATTGTTAGGTATTTTTTTTTGTTTTTTTGTTTTTAATCGTATCACCCCGTATCACAGCTCATCAGTACGGTTAGACCCCGATTGTTTTTTTAACCCAGGATTGAAAGCCGATATATATATATATATGTATATAAACAAAGACTGAAAATCGAATTAAAACTGAATGTAAAGGAATTAAATGTCAACGAATTAATGAATCTTCCCTAATGCCACGTACTACTAGACTGACAACTAGGTCTCACCATTTGAACTGTTGAACTGGCTGGCTTCTACTCGAACAGATTTTTCTCGAACTTCTCACCCTTGAATTTCTTGCTTCCCTGATAACTGCAATGGGCCAAAAATTTAAATTTTGTCTTCCTGAACCCTGTTCCTTTTTTTTGTTCTTTTTCCCAATCCTCCCTATTGTTAGGTATTTTTTTTGTTTTTTTGTTTTTAATCATATCACTCCGAGCAATGCGGCAACGCCACTGATGTGCAGGGGGCTACGTAATAGTGAAAAGATTGCAAAAGATAAAGCCGAAAACCACATCCTAAACAGGGAACAAGGGATGAGCCTCTTAACCTGTTCAATAGACATGGGTGGAGTGTGAACCGGGCGATAGATAGATCTATCTACTCCAATTGAAAAAAAAACAAAGTGAGAATATTGGAAAAGAGAAAGCCGGAAACCACATCCTAAACAGGGAACAAGGGATGAGCCTCTTAACCTGTTCAATAGACATGGGTAGGGATGAGCCTCTTAACCTGTTCAATAGACATGGGTGGAGTGTGAACCGGGCGATAGATAGATCTATCTACTCCAAGTGGAAAAAATAAAACAAAGTGAGAATATTGGAAAAGAGAAAGCCGGAAACCACATCCTAAACAGTGAACAAGGTATGAGCCTCTTAACCTGTTCAATAGACATGGGTGGAGTGTGAACCGGGCGATAGATAGATCTATCTACTCCAATTGAAAAAAAAACTCATTCTCATTCATTTTCATTCCCGTTCGTCACTCCTTCCTTGAATTCTTGGAATGAAACTATTCTTTAAAAATCTGAAGGAATGAAATCAGATTCTGATAAGGTCAAATCTGAAAGAATGAAATCTGAATTTGGAGGAATGTGATCGAAATGAATTAAATTAGCGGGAGAAAAAGAATGAAATTTACAGCAAGGAAATCTGAACAAATGAAATCTGAATCAAGAGATTTTCAATGAATGCACATTCTTTTTCTTTTGTGACTTCATCAGGACGTAGGCGATCATGATACTCCTCAACGACCTATTATTTGTTGTTCTAAGTAATGCTTTCCTCTTACAATCGCATTCAGAAGTAAATTACGTCTTAGCCAAATAGGAGAATGAAAGAAATAAAAAGCAAAGAGAAAGAAAGAAAGAAAGAAAGAAAGAAAGAAAGAAAAAGTAAAAAGAAAGAACTAAAGAAAGAAAGAAGAAAAATCAAAGAGAAGGACGACAGAAAGAAAAATCAAAATGAAAGAAAGAATTAAAGGAAGAAAGAAAAACCAAAGTGAAAGAAAGAAAAAGAAAGAAAGAAGAAAAATTAAAGAAAGAAAGCGAAAACTCAAAAAGGAAGAAAGCAAAAGCAAAGTGAAAGAAAGGAAGAAAGAGAGAAAGAAAGAACAATCAAAGAGAAAGAAAAAAGAAAGATAGACGAATCAAAAAGAAAGAAAGAAAGAAAGAAAAAAGAAAGAAAAATCAAAGTGAAAGAAAGAAAAAGAAAGAAACAAAGAAAGAAAGAAGAAAAATTAAAGAAAGAAAGAGAAAACTCAAAAAGGAAGAAAGCAAAAGCAAAGTGAAAGAAAGGAAGAAAGAGAGAAAGAAAGAACAATCAAAGAGAAAGAAAGAAAGATAGACAAATCAAAAGGAAAGAAAGAAAGAAAAAAGAAAGAAAGAAAAATCAAAGTAAAAGAAACTGTTTAAAGTAAACATGAAAAGTACGAAAATTTAGAAAAAAGAATCATGTGTAGGTCAAAAAGGTTGTTAAATCGATAAAATTAGCAGCATTATTAATAGATATATCTATCTATCTCAGTTTGTTCATATCTATCTATCTCATTCCGTTCAGGTCTATCGATCAACTTACCTGACCGACTGAATTTGTTCACATCTATCTATTTATCCAATCTCGTTCATGTCTATCTATTAATCTCAGACAGCTCAAATCTATCTATCTAATCCCGTTCAGATCTATCTATCTATCTATCTATCTATCTATCTATCTATCTATCTATCTATCTATCTATCTATCTATCTATCTTTTCTGTTAAAGATATCCACCACCTTTCTCTCTTAGTGCGTTCACATCTTTTCACTAACATTGGCAATGCTAAATGTGAATAGTGGAATAGCTTTCGTTCAACAGTACTCTCCCTTTGCTTTTCTTTCTTTCGTTCGTTCGTTCGTTCTAAAGGCGTGTTTTCGTCAGAAATATATAAAATCGATATTTATTGGATTAAAACAACTGCAGCATATGAGTGCATTTCGAGTGGAACTTACAAGGACTCGCTCTTGCGCGCCGTAACATCATCCCCGAGTACTCTGAAATATATCTCGAAATCGGAGCCTATGATAATCCAATAAGCTTACTGCGGCGAATGTTCATGGTATTCTCTTCCTTTTCTAAGCTATAACTACAAACTTGCTGCCGATGTTTGCACCAATGCACATCCTTATGCTTATTTGTGAACAAATTCCAGGAATACAAAAAGCAATTTTATCTACAAGTTTTTTTTCCAAATTGCTGGAATCCATTTTACAATAGATCGGTATCGAATTTTACATTGTTTAAATTACTGTCTTCATATATATATATATATATATATATATATATATATGTGTGTGTGTGTGTGTGTGTGTGTGTGTGTGTGTGTGTGTGTGTTATGTCTTCCTGTCGCGACTAAAGGATAACAGTCTCCCCATCAGGTTTAGGAGATATCATCGGCATTTGTCGTAGGTATCTAATTTAGAATTCGGTGTTTGTTTTCGTGTTTTCGCATCCCTATGGGGTTGTCCGATACAAGAATCGCTTCTCGCTTTATTGTTGAAATGAAAAGTACACTTACTTACGTACAAAGATTGGTTAAATATTTTTGTAAAGAGATTGTAAAGAAGAGTAAGGCTTTTAATGCCAGAAGGAGAGTTGGCGGCAATCCGACTTGAAAGTGGGGAACGGAAACTTGATTGCAAGCCGGTACATCAACTGTTCTGTTCACTGGGAATAATAAAGAGGAAAAGAGAATAAAATAAATAAATAAATAAATGAGGGAAACATAAAATGAGAAGAAAGAAGAGAGAATGATATTTTACAGATAATGTAGAAAAGAAGAAGAATAGGGGAAAAAGTGAGAGGAGAGGATAATTGAAAAGATGGAGATGATGAAGGTGAGTAAGAAAATGAAAATGCAGAGTGAGAAGGCAGAAATAATAGAAGGGAAATATCGAAAAAAAATGAAACAAAGAAAGAAAAACTAAATGAAAGATAAAAATAAAACAAAAGAAAGAGAAAGCATGAAAAATAAAGAAAACATTCAAAGAAAGAATAAAAAGGAGGAAAAAGCACATAAATAATAAGGCAAGAAAAGGAAAAACTAGAATCAAAGAGAAACATAAAACAAAAGAATAAACGAGAGAAAGAGAACAGCGCGAAAAGAAAGAAAAATGAAAGAAAAAGCAAATGAAAAGGTGATAGAAAGAAAAGTCGCAAAGAAAGAAAGAAAGAAAAAAAGCAACTGAAAATTTGATAGAAATAATCAAAGTGAAAAAAAGCAAAGAGAAAGAAAGAAAGAAAGAAACAGCAAAGAGAAAGAAAGAACGAAAAGGCAAAAGGAACAGAAAGAAAGAAAGAAAGAAAGAAAGAAAGAAAGAAAGAAAAGACAAAGGTGATAGAAAAAATCACAAAGAAAAAAGAAAGAAAGAAAAAGAAAAAAGCATCTGAAAATTTAATAGAACAAATCAAAGTGAAAGAAAGAAAGAAAGAAAGAAAGAAAGAAAGAAAGAAAGAAAGAAAAATCAAGGGTAAAGAAAGAAAGAAAGAAAGAAAGAAAGAAAGAAAGAAAAATCAAGGGTAAAGAAAGAAAGAAAGAAAGAAAGAAAGAAAGAAAGAAAGAAAGAAGCAAACAAACAAACAAACAAACAAACAAAAGGCAAAGGGAATGAAAGAAAGAAAGAAAAAGTGAAAGAAAAAGTGACCGAAAAAAGATTTGAAAAATTCACGAGAAAAATGTAGCGAGATGTAACCGGTATATGAGACCGAAAAGAATGACGTCGGAAGACATTCAACTTTGGGGAAAAAGAAGAAAAGAATAAAAGCAGAAGAACTTTCTTAAGTGGTTTCTAGTATAATGAAAAAGGTGGCTTCGAGCTAATGAAAAAGGATGGACGATAAACAAGACTTGTCCCGGGCGATACGCATTAATTGCATTTCAAACATGACGTATTTGAAGGTCAGCTGTAGTCCATGAAAACCTCGTTGAAGTGACAAAACCCCACGGAATAGATTTGGAAGTACAAAACCCACAATCCCACAATTTGATCCGATTGTTTGATTATTGTTTCATTATGAACCGCAAAATTAGAAAATGATAGCGGTTAAGATAACAATACTACCTCGAGGAACGTGTGAAGATTCAACAGTCTTTATTCATCTTTAATGTCCGCTGAAAACGTTGGCGATCATGGATCTCTACAATTTCATGGACAGTTGTAATTCAAAAGTAAAAGCCAGAATATGTTTAATAAGACATAAATAGTTCTGTACAGAAAAGGATTAACCCTCTAGGGCCATTCGTATCATATTTGATACAGTATGAAAACAAGCCTTGAAAGAAATATTTTCCTGAAAAATTTTTTAAGAGAAATATTTTATAAATTTCAAATGAAAGCAGTATTGACTGCTCAGTCAATGAATACCAAATGTTTCCTTATAGGGAAATACCAAATGTTTCCTTATAGGGAAATACTGTATCAAATATGATACGAATGGCCCTAGAGGGTTAAGTAGTAATTAGTGGGGGATCTGTTTATTACTTCATAACAATATAGAACTGATCCCCCACTTTATGATACGAATGGCCTTAGAGGGTTAATAAGTAAGTTTTTTTCTTGTAAATCTTAATTCTTCAGTTATTAAGAGCGAGTTCTACGACAATAAAATATCCGTAGAAATATATGAGCTTAACAACTTTAACAAAGTGTATGGGTAGTTATTTGAAGGCAATCATAATGCGTTTAGTATGAAAAGGAAGGTAAAGAAGGTGTTTCGTATTACTTATTTATTATTCATTAATATTTCGAGATCAGAATCTCATCTTCAGAATAATAGGAAAGGTGTTTTAATGAGGTGTTGGCAGGGCGTAACCTACGCACTAAGCAGCGAAGGAACACTCAGAATTATAATATTTTAAAAATCATTCGGAAGCGTCGTAAATTTCAATGTTTCTAAAACGAAATTCCTGTCAACCATCACAGGCAACCTCTCCTGCCACCCATAAGCATGGACGAAGCAAGTCTCCCTGAAAGCAACACACTGCGCCTCCTTGGCCTTACCCTATCTTCCGACCTCAAGTGAAATCACTACATTGAAACAATAGCTAAATCCACAGTTAGGAAGGTTGGGTCACTGTGTCGGGCCAGTAATTCATTTTGCACATATACAAATCAACCATCCGATCTTGCATTGAATACTGTTGTCATATCTGGTCAGGCGCCCCTGCTGTTCGTCTCAGTGTTCTTGACAGGCTCCAAAGGAGAATCTGTAATGTGATTGGTCCCGACCTGACAGCACGACTCTAACCACTTTCTCATCGGCCGGACGTGGCTGCCCTCTGTCTCTTCTATAGATATTTGCATGGCTTCTGCTCTGACGAACTTGGGTCACTAGTACCCCCTCCACAAGAATTTACTCGGGCAACCAGACTGGCTACAAGGTCCTACTCTTTTACATTTAGATCAACCAAATGCAGGCGACAATTCTACTCCATCAGCTTTTTTTCTCGTGCTTCCCGCCTGTGGAACTCCCTTCCATATACTTGCTTTCCTGACGGCTGCAACCTCCAGGAATTTAAATGCAAAATCAATTCCTATCTCTTATACACTTAACTCCAGCCCTTTTGTACTTCACCCTGTGTATCTTGTTCTTTTTCTTTCTCTCTAACTTTGCAACTGTCTTCACTCCTGTGTTCACATCCTTCTCTTGCCTTTCTCTTTCGCCCTCTGTAGCTGGTTCGTCTTTGTCTTCACTCTCCTCCTGTCTAAAACTTTTACTCTCTTGTGTAGCCCCTTGCACATCAGTGGCGGTACCACCTTGCTTGTGGTGAAATGATTTTAAAAAGTCACAAAGAAACTAGCAGGAAGACTACATCTCAACACAACAAGCATGAGAAGTCAAATTGTGCTTGGGAAATTATAATTATTTTAATATCACCTTAAAACGGTTTCAGTAATGACTAAATATTAAATTTGGACTAAATTTTAATTTCGCCTGCTGTTTGATCTTCATGACTAAATTGGTAAGGCGTAGTCAGTATGCCAAACTACAGGATGCATGCATCAAGTTTGTATTCGAATACTGATTTTATTTCCAATAAAAGTTGATCCTCTAAAGAGATGAGAGATTTAGTCACGCATTCTTATTAGTCGTTATAATGCTAACATGACATGTTTGTAGAAAGACCACAAAGTCACACACCTTAATACTAATACTAATCAAGTCAGCAGGTAAATGAATAATAATTTTATACACGAGAGATTTAGCATAGAGTTCTTATTAGTTTTTAATGATAAAATTACATCCCAGTAAAGAATCCATGTTTGAAGAAAGGTCCTAAAACCACACACCTTAATACTAATACTGTTGGAGTTAGTAGGTTAATTAAAAATAATATTACATATGAAATTTAGTTTACAATGATAGCATTACATTCTTTACAACGATGCCTCATTAGATTAATAGATATGGCTTCCGTACATCTACTCGAGTCATCATTAGAAAGTACATTGATTTCTCTCGTCACTGGATGCTCTCATACGATGATCCTGTACCTGTCTCAGCAAAGTATGGTAAATATGTACCTGAACGCCTACCACAAAGCAATGGGTTTATCTGTAGAAGACAAAACTTTGAAGAATATCTACCAAAGAAAAAAAAAATGGAAGAATCGTTTGCAAATTTGTTTTTTTGGTTTGAATTAAACTTTGCCTATGAAAGCTTTCGCGTGAAAAGATTCAATAGATAGAAGCAGTGATAAAATTTAAACTGACACGTGATGCAAAAAAAATACACACACCTGTTAATTAGAGATTAGATTGGCATCCGCTTTCATCATGAAGGTAGGATTTCAATCTCGGTTGGTCAATGTCTGAGACGTTGAAATTGAATAAAACCTCAGAAGATGAAATTCTGAATTCGCGAAAAGAAAATGTCATTTTATTGAAACATGAAACACAAAAAAAAATGGAGCTGAATAGCAAGCCGACACCAACTTACACGTCGTTTCATTTTGACACAACGCTTGTTAGCATTCTAACTCAACACTTGGATTGGTAACACCAATTAAAACGCGATTGAAATATTGTGTTTGCTTGAGTTTTCTTTTCAGTCAGAAATATTCAGTAGAGAAAGTTTAAAACTGTCGACAACATCGTCGAAACCAGTTAGTTAAGTGCGTACTTGATATACGCTTGGGCAAAAAGTTGAGCATGGGGAAGGCTGGTCATCAATTTGTTTTATCTTAAACATCAGTTAATTGCCATACGTGATACACGCTTGGGCGATCATGTCTCTTTCGAGACATGACTGACAAAGCAAAAGATTTTCCGGCAGTAGGTTGCCATTAATTTCTGCGGTAGACTAGTTTCCGACCAAGACTATAAAAGCCAATCTGATTTGTTATTTAACCCATACCTGGAGGAAAGAGATGGATTAATACCTTTTGCAAGGGTATTTGTGATTAAGTGAATGCAACGAGTTTAACTGGAATTCGAACTCTCCAATTTCATGTTCCAAACCGATATCTACTAAGATGCACATCCTAACCAACTGTCAAAACTAACAGTCTGATTTAATTTTTAAATTTCTATTTCTTATTTCTCTTAAATCGCTTCTTGGCCTTTGGCTAAGAATCATGACCAGCTAAGACAGGCTTAGACCAGCTTAGACCAGCTAAGACAGGCTTAGTACCCAGTCATCGCGTATGCGAGGGCTAGGTTAATTTTGACCAGTTGATATGAGTGTAAGCGCTCAGGTCCTTACGTTAAAAACCGACTTTGTGTCGCAACTCACCCCAGTGTGGGAGACAGGTCATATTTTCGACCTTTTGGCTCAAACCCGATGGCGGACAGCGCCTCTCCTTCGGGAGCAGAATAAGTTTATTACACCGTGCATGAAGGGAGGGTTCTCAAAATAGGAAAGCAGTTTTTCCCGGTGTAAAAAAAAGTAATATCTGTTCCCTACAAAATGGGACAAGATCCCCGGTTGAGGAGATGCCACATTAAAAAAAAGACCTTAATTGAGAAGGTCAATTAAATATCTTAATCGCCTCTCGGCCTTTTGGTCGAGATGAAACCGTAGTATCTGTTTTCTCTTTGTTAAAGAGAAGATGCCCGAAAATCATGGGTATGACGATAAACTACATCTTACAGCAAGGCCACTGATCGGGAGATCGGAGGTTTTGAGAAGCTTAGAACCATTTCTGTTGTTCGCACATTCATCATGACTCAGGAAAGTAGCACCAGTTACGTTCCCAGCTACTGGAAAATAGTGAGCATCACCCAAACAAAAACACTATGAAAGTATAAAAATGCATTTTCATACTAAAAATACCAGGAATACATTTTCATGAAATTTTGAGGCCATAAGCAATATGAAATTTGAAGCCATTCTTTAAAAAGATTCGTGTAAAATAAATTTAAATAATTATACATGAATATTATTTATTAATGACTAGCAGTAGAGCCCGGCGTTGCTCGAGTGTAATTAAAGCATTAAAACTAATCCACGATGCTGGAGGTCAGACTCTTTGGACGTTGGCACGAAAGACTAAAAAGCAATAGTTGTTTCCAGTTAAAGCGAAACCGTAGACTGAAAGAAAAATGAATGGATGTCAGTCAAATTTTGATTTCCTGGTATCGATATCAAATAAGTGTTTTTTGTCGTAAACTGAATTTTGAAGGCTAAAGATGTCCTTTGAATAAATGGTATCATGGCTGAGACTAAGAACTACAATTATACCTACTTAGAGCCAAATCCGAAGCAAAAACTAAAATAAAAGGGCTGCAAAAATACAAACATACAGGCAGATAAACAGACACACACACACAAACATCTTGCCTTTTATATATATATATATATATATATATATATATATATATATATATATATATATATATTATCGATTTTCTGCACTATTGTAAGGACTGCAACCTTGAAACTTCTGAATATCGTTTCTTATGTCTTTGTCTATGAGTGTATCAAATTTGATTAAAATCGGACCAATCCTTCTGTAACCCGATTTTTTCGATTATCGATTATCGATATTTATACTACTAGTATCATTATAAATATATTTTTATTTTATCTTTTTATCGAGGCTCTCGAGGGGGTGTGGCGCTAAACTATGTCTTATTTAACTTAGAGGTAAGTTCTCACTGGAAATTCTTCACAGAGCTAAATATATCTTTAGGTTGATAAAATCCAATTGGCTAACCCATAAATTTCTTAATTTATGATTATTACTGTTCTGGTGCAATGGATATCGACTCGGAACGACAAATCGGGGAGCTGAGTTCGAATTCCAGTTGAATTCCTTGCACAAATACCCTTGGGAAAGATATTAATCCATCTCTTCCCTATAGTTATGGGTTAAATAATAGGACAGATTGGATTTTTTAACTCTGACTGGCAACTGGTCTCCCGCAGAAAGCAATGGCAACCTACTCCGAGGTAATATTCTACCCAGTAAGAGACATGATCGCCCAAAGCGTGTATCATGTATGGCACTTAAGTGACTGACTGAATATAATAGTTGGAGACATGATTAAGCCTTCTACTATGCATAAAGTGGTGACAAGTTTCATATTTGAATGAAGTAATAAACTGATCCCCCACAAATTACTACTTAATAATATAATACATCTCTTCCCCCTCTAGCTATCAGTCAAATAATAGAACATATTGGGTTCTATAGCCTTGGCTTGCAACCAGTCCACCGCAGAAAGCAATGGCTACCTAGTGCGGGATACTTCTCCGCCCAGTCAGTCATGTCTCTTTCGAGACATGATCGCCAAAAGCGTGTATCACGTATGGCATTTAGTTGACTGACTGAATCTGAATACTAAGACCAAGAGGCAATCAAGGTAGTTGTTTAATGTGTGTTGTATAATAGTAAAAAAAAGCAAGTAGTTAAATTAATGGAGATATGCAGAAAAGATAAAATTTAACACAAGACTTAAAGAGATCAAAAGTAACCATTATGAAGCTGTTTGGCACAGACTGACCTAAATTCTGTCGCGCATGTAAACTAAGTTGTAATGTTCTCGCTCATTTCCATTGCTTATAGACTTGCTTGGACGGAAGGTGTACAAAGTGTGGTGATCTCAACACGCCATAAAGGTTCTATCAGTGATCATGGGTTGTGCAACAGTTGGAGGACAAGGTTAACATTTCCCATGTCTGAGAAATATCATATTCCTCCGATCTTGCCTGTGAACTATGTTATGATGTTCTCACTCTCTTCCATTGCTTATAGTCGAGCTTTGACGGAAGGTGTACAAAGTGTGGTGAACTCACCAAGTCACAACGGTTCCATCAGTGATCGTGGTTTGTGCAACAGTTGGAGGACAAGGATAACATTTGCCATGTCTGACAAATACCATATTCCCCTGATCTTGCCTGTGAACGATGTTATAATGTTCTCGCTCATTTCCATTGCTTATAGCAGTGCTCGGACAGAAGTGTACAAAGTGTAGTCATCTCACCACGCCATAAATATTCCAGCAGTGATCATGGCTTGTGCAACAGTTGGAGGACAAAGATAACATTTCCCATATCTGACAAATACCATATTCTCCCCATCTTGCCTGTGAAATTTGTTATACTGTTCTCGCTCATTTCCATTGCTTATAGCCGTGCTTGGACGGGAGGTGTACAAAGTGTGGTCATCTCACTACGCCATAAAGTTTCCGTCAGGGATCATGGCTTGTGTAACAGTTCGGAGACAAGGATAAACATTTCCCATATCTGACAAATACATATTCCCCTGATCTTGCCTGTGAACTATGTTATAATGTTCTCACTCATTTCCATTGCTTATAGACGTGCTTGGACGGAAGGTCTACAAAGTGTAGTCATCTCACCACGCCATAAAGGTTCCATCAGTGATCATGGCATGTGCAATAGTTGGAGTACAAGTATAATATTTCCCATATCTGCCAAATACCATATTCTCCCCATCTTGCCTGTGAACTATGTTATAATGTTCTCGCTCATTTCCATTGCTTATAGCCGTGCTTGGACAGAACGTGTACAAAGATTAGTCATCCCACCACGCCATAAAGGTTCCATCAGTGATCATGGCTTTTGCAACAGTTGGAGGACAAGGATAACATTACCCATGTCTGACAAATACTATATTCCCTTGATCTCGCCCCTTACGATCGTTTCCTCCGTCCAATGTCCAATTTCACTTGCAAATAAATATCAAATCCTACTTGTAATGAAAGAGAAGTCAAAAACGACCAGGTGTCTGCTCGTTACAGTGTGTGGCTTCAGAATGGGACCACTACACTTCAAAGAAGATTAAATGCCGAAATTTCTTTTTATAGTACTGGTTGTGGTACAGTGGATATTGGCTCGGAACGAGAAACCGGGGAGCCGAGTTCGAATTCCAGTTGAATCCATTGTATTCACTTCCGCGCAAATACCCTTGGGAAAGGTATTAATCCATCTCTTCCTTCCAGTTATGGATTAAATAGCAGGACGATTGGGTTCTATAACCTTGGTCGGCAACCAGTCTACCGCAGACAGTAATGGCAACCTACTGCGGGACAATTTTCTGCCCAGTCAGTCATGTCTCGAAAGTGACATGATCGCCCAAACGTGTATCACGTATGGCACTTAACTGACTGATATTTCTCGATGAGCCCTAGTATTCATTTTTTTTTGTTTTGTTTTGTCTGGAATGCAGTTTTCTACGACTATTTGAATTCATAAATAGTGTTAGATTTATTTACTTTTGATTTGATCAGGGTGTTGTTTTTGCGGACAAGGTTAGATATTTTAAAGCTAATTTTTACAATAGATATTTTTAGTTTATCTAACTGGATTGATGCATTTTTAGAGAGAGTTCGACATACATCTAATTTCTGTTCTTCGGTGAAATATATTAATACGGTTGGCACCGCGCTGTCTAAAATTACAGCCTTGGTCGGCAACCAGTCTACCGCAGAAAGCAATGGCAACCTACTGCGGGATAATTTTCTGCTCAGTCAGTCATGTCTCTTTCGAGATATGATCGCCCAAGCGTGTATCACGTATGGCACTTAACTGACTGGCTGATATATTGATGTACTTACAACTGAGTACCTCACATTAAGACATAAAATAAAATATCAAACCCCACCCTTAGCGTGACAGGAGAGAAATATATATGTGTGTATTAAATACCTCCACTCATTTTCGATAACTAAGTTTTAAACTGAATTTTTGAGAATAAAGTTTTCTTGAAACATTTATTTTAGTGTTAATTGAAAGCGAAAGGATTAAATTTACTATTTCTAGTAAGCAAAACAGAAATTATATTGACTGGAATCTAAAGTTTCAAAATTTTTTTAATTTTTTCGGCTATTTTTGTGCAATCGATACATACGTAAACAAAAGTCGGTTTTATGGAAACGATTTGTATTAAACTTTTCAATTTTCGATGAGTTAATATAGTCTTCACTTAATAATTTAATAATTTAACGCCTCCACATCTTTGAAGTATTTTTAAAATATTTTTTAAACTTTAAAAGAAACAATTCTTTTAAAATTTCATTGTTAATCTAAAATCCTTTTTCTTCAGACTTAAATGTCTTTAATATATATTATTTATTAAAGCAATTAAAAGCTTATCTAATTAAACAATGTGATAGTTCTATCGCTTTTTTTCTATTGGGACACATTTACGGAAAAAGGGCCAAATGTTTTATAAAAATGATTAACATTCCTCAGTGAGACCTGCGTTTAACTAATAAAACCAATTTTCACTACAAAATGTAATTTCTTTAAATTTCATGAAATTACATAGAGGGAATAACAGAGATAAAAAAAATATTTTTACCAAAAGTTTTAATAATAACATAATGATTTTGATGGAAAAAGTTCGTTTTTAGTACGTTTGTGGCCATTTTTCTTCATACTATTCTGTTTTTTGAGCGATTTAGTGAAAGCACCTATTATATATATATATATATATATATATATATATATATATACCCAACGGTCATTATTATAATCGAGAGGATATATATATATATATATATATATATATATATATATATATATATATATATATATTTATTTTTTTTTTTTTTTTCACTACTAGTCGACATAATTATTGCAAAAACATAAAATAATAAGGCACTGTTAAAGAGCAAAAGCTCGGCAATAGCTTTCAAAACTGGCAGTAAAGTTTAATAAGTGGTAGTAAAGAGAATGAGATGAGCCGACGTTGCCTCGCTACTGTCTCTCTAATGAACTGAGCTGACGCTATTGTCTCTCTCTCTCTCTCGCTATCTCTCTTCTCTCTCTCTCTCTCTCTCTCTCTTTATATATATATATATATATATATAAGCGTGACAGGAGGGATATATATATATATATATATATATGTGTGTGTGTGTGTGTGTGTGTGTGTGTGTGTGTGTGTGTGTGTGTGTGTGTGTGTGTGTGTGGTTACAGAAATCGTTTGACAGCCGTGACTGTGTTATCTTGCTTGTGTGGCACTGTGCAGAGTTCTCTTGCTAGACATGGAGTTTTCCAGTCGCCTCTCTTTTGACCCCGCGTAGCACTGACTTCTCAAGAATTTGATGTAGGCCTCCGTGTTGAGTCTGGGGACTTCACGAACATTTCGGGAGTTCTTTTCTTGTCAGAACGATCAGAGGAAGTTTTCCAAGCCGCCGTACCTTCGTAATCAACTTAGATTTATCTAACTCTTTTCGAATCCTCTTCACTGTCCTCAGATTGCCACCCAGATACTCTAAAATGTTCAAATTGGAGCTTCCGACGAGAGAGCCAAGCAGTACAGCATACCGTTTCCATTTTTCTGGCTGAGTGAATTGCATCAAACTGCTCTTTCATCACAACTGGGCATGCTATACTCTGTAGTTGACAAAATCAAAAACAAACTTTGTGCCTGACGAAATTAAGAATATAAAATGGTGACAAATTACCCATCGTATACCGATAAAGATTTATGAAGTTCCCAACGAAGGATGTGCATTTTTAAGGAGAAAATTGAATCATGTTCTATCATTACTTTCAAATGTAATTTGTATTTCTTATTTGCTTGGTACTGATTTATTTTGCCTCGTCTTTTTCTATTTTTCTCACTTTTTTTGTTACTGCGCATATATTTTTTGTCTTCAATTGTCTCTAAAGAGCGAGGATCGATAATCGGTTAGGACACGTGTTTTTCGAAATAAATACAGGACACTTACGCCTCCATTGATTAATGATTTTCTTCTGATAAATAAGTCTTCATTCTTTAGACTTTATTATGACGGCGAAAATTTTTTTCTGATTTTCTTTTCTCTCAGAATATTTGTAGAACTGCCAATTCTTCCTCAACTTCATCATTCAAAGTTGATTAGCCGTTTTTTTTCTTTTGTTTTATGTTTTCAGAATAAAAAGAATACCAAAATACAGAATTACTAGCAATATCATTTTCACCACGAGTGGATTTCGGAAAATAGCTAGTCTATAGTTAATGCTGGAAAAGTCGTTACAGCCAGTCAATTCCCATGATCAAATAGTAATAAAAGAATAAAAATAATAAAAGAAAGGATTGATGTTGACGATTGTTGGTTAAGTACATAAATAGCTATATATATATATATATATATATATATATATATATATATATATATACTTATTTATCACTTTTCCAATCCTCTGTACTTAAATGTACCGATCATTCAGTGCAAACAATAACATCATTTTGTCATTACTATCCAAGCTGTTTACTCACTACTGTAGACTGACAGTCCGAGAAAGTTGCGCTGTGGCGGTTGCAACTCAAAAAATTCGAATGAAGTGTTAATAAAAATGGGTGACAATATTTGTTTCATTTGTAAAAATAAGGAGAATATTGATGCCACTTCAGGAGATATGCGATTGCGGATCTGGACAACCGCTTTTCGTTGATTCTGGGAATAGCGATGATTCCTTATGAAAGATATGAATATGGATTTCTATTGCTTTCTATAGAGTTTGGAATTCAAAGTAAGTTTCCAATAAAATAACGGTCACCCAATCCCCCTTGCCCAGTTTTAACCTTTAACCCATATTTGGATGAAAAAATGGAGGACAGTCTTTCTCAATGACATTTATGCAAAAGTGAATGCAAAAACTGCCTTCTATTTGTGAGATGAGGTAATATAACTATTTACACTACTGACATTCTTCATACTGTTGTCCTCATCTTCATCGTCATATTCACGATGTTTTGGCTATTGTACGCTCCTGCCTTCTTCAGGACCTGCCTATTTTTCTGAGATGTAGTGTTGTAACTATTGACACAATGTACATTATTCGGACGATTGTTCTCATCTTTATTGCCTTATTCACGACATTTCAGGCGTTTTACGCTCCGGCCCTTCTTCAGGATCTGTCTATATTTCTGAGATGAGGTATTGTAACTATTTACACCATTGACATTCTATTCAGATAGATGTCCTTATTTTTATTATCATATTTACCAAGAGTTTAACTGCAATGTCAATTGCCACCTCATGTCTCCTTGACTTCCTTTCTTTCCTCGACATCCAATGTATCTTGTTCTTCTCCCTTTTCACTCTACTCTCACGTAACTCTCTTTACACCAGTATTCCCATAATCTCCTGACACACCCTGTAACATTTCTCTGCGCTCTCCTCTCATGTAGCCCCTTGCGCACCAGTAGCAGTAGTGCCTTGGTTGAGGTGATACGATTATAAAAATAAACTATACTCACATTTTGGCCGTTGACGGCTTCGACCGTCTTCAGCATCTGACTATATTTCTGAGATAAGATGTAGTAATGATTTACACTATTTACATTGTTCGGACTGTTGTCCTCATCTTTATGAGGCTTTTTCCAAATACTTTCATAAACTTCTCAGTAAACCTCATAACCAACCAGTGTCGTTAATAAACTGTCCATTTTATCTCATTTTCTTCACTTTGTTTTGGATAAAATTTTGCATCACACACACACACACACACACACACACACACACACACATATATATATATATATATATATATATATATATACACGCTAAAAAGTCTACCTCCTTCTACCGAGCGCCCGTAGCTCAGCGGTAGAATCGCCGACTGACGCCAATTTGGTCGGGTTTCAATCCTTCGTAAAAAGCAATCGGCTGTCTATCGTACTGATGAGCTATGATACAGCGAAACAGATCTATCGGCGGATAACTATATATATATGTATGTATATGGGCACCTCGACGTGGTGTAATGGTTAGCAAGCTCATCTCGCTAAATTAATTATAACTAAGTAGTGAGTTCGGGGGTTGGACGCAGGGCTAACAACCCTGCCCCCATAAAAAACACTTTGTTAAGGAAACAGCAAAAACGCTGCCCTACACACCATTGGGTGTAAAGGAAAAGTTATATATACGCATCGCTCATTCAGTAATGAATTAGAGCACTCGGGCTATTAGGCGTTTATAATGATAATATACGCACTAAAATATCTGCTTTCTTCTACCGAGCGCCCATAGCCCAGAGGTAGTATCGCCGACTGACGCCAATTCGGTCGGGTTTCAATCCTGGGTAAAAAAGCGATCGGAGTCTAACCATATTGATGAGCTGTGATACAGCGAAACAGATCTGTCTACGGATGGCTATATATATATTTACAAAAAACCAATGTAGTGTACCAATTTACATGCCTATTCAGAGATTGCATCTCTGATACTACTCAAAAACCTAGTACATATATTGGTTTTACCACAACCACGCTCTCCCGTAGACTTACATGTCATCTTTCGGATCAGAGTACTATTAAACAACATTTCTCTGAAAAACATAAACATGTAGGTAATATCAGACAGATTTTGGTCAACAATACGGTGATCCTTACTCATACACACAGTAAGAGGAACCTGCAGATATTGGAGGCCATGTACATCAAATCAAAACAACCAACACTCAATAAAATCAACTTTAAAACAGGAAATAACATATTACATTGCATTTGACTAGATGGTTTTGTTGTCATTTCGCGCTATCCCGCGGTGTGACGTCATAAAACCGCATCGCAAACTTAAGAACTGCGTTTATTATTTTTGGTAACTATTGCCGTTGCCAAGCGGAGTTTTATGTCAACACAAAATAAAATCGTCGGTGATGGTGGATTTTATAATATTTCAGTTTAAACTACCTCTCTGAAGATGGCTCATGTGAGCCGAAAGCTTAGAAGAAAACCAATAAATAATTATCCAAATGTTGGAAAATTTTTGTCTTTATTTTCAACTGAAATTAAAGCAAAAATACGACGTTTAGAACGGCTCATGATTAAACATAATAGACATTCATTGTCTCTTATATTTAATAGCATATGTCTAGAAAATATATATATATATATATATATATATATATATATATATATATATATATATATATAACAATATGGGGTTAATACTAATGGAAGTACATTGCTCAGTTAGATATTTACTTTTAAAAGTGCCCAATACGAAAGTAGAACATAGATATATAGTTATTATTATTATAACATTCTACAATTTAATAGCTATAAAAGTTCGGTGTTTAATGCACCATCATCAGACAGTGAAATGTGATTATTTACCTGCTTATATATATAGTCATCCGTAGACAGATCTGTTTCGCTGTATCACAGTTCATCAGTACGTTTAGACATCCGATTGCTTTTACCCAGGATTGAAACACGACCGAATTGGCCTTTGATCTATGGGCGCTCGGTAGAAGGAGGCAGATTTCAGCGTGTGATATACCATGTAAACATACGCCAGTATATATAGTGTTCTAATTCATTACTGAATGAACTAGATAGATAGATAGATAGATAGATAGATAGATAGATAGATAGATAGAATTTCCTAAAAGCGTTTTGTTAATATAAAAAATATGATAGTAACTGAACAACTAGAACTATTAATCCAACGAAATCAGAAAATGGTAAAATTAGTAAACATATTCTTGAGAGAATCAACCTGCAAATCAAACACACTATTGGATTAACCCAAGGAATAACACCACTGACGTAATAAATTGGTTCAAACATATTAACAACAAATCTACATGTTCATTTATCCAACTTCACATAGCGGATTACTACCCCTCTATCTCAAAGGATTTGTTTACATTAACCTTGGACTTTGCTTTGGAACTTTCTGATCTAACTTTTCAAAAAAGAAATATAATTTTAAGGTCTCAACAATCAGTCCACATCCATAACAATGAACAGTGGATAAAATCTAATTTCGAGGACCTATTTTACATTGCCATGGATGGACTAGATTCTGCAGAATCATCAGATTTAGTAGGTCTTTTTTTTAATCATTTCACCCCAATCAAGGCAGAACTACCACTGGTGCGCAGGGGGGTTACAAAAGAGACGAGTGATAAGAAAGAGGAACAAGTTACAGGGGAGTCAGAGAATGAGTAAGAAAAGGATGAGAATACAGGTGTGATGAGTGCTGCATGAGAGTGGAGCGGAAAGGAAGAAGAACATGATACAAGGGTTGTCAGGGAAAGGATGAGATTACATGTGTGAAGAGGGCTGCATGAGAGTGGAGCGGAAAGGAAGAAGAACATGATATAAGGGTTGTCAAGGAAAGTATGTAGTCAAAAAGATAAGAAATGGCAATTGATTTTCCATTTAAATTCTTGGAGATTGTATCTCTCAGGGAAGCAAGCATACGGAAGGGAATTCCACAGGCGGGAAGTGCGAGCAAAGAGGCCATTAAAGTATAAGTTGCGGTTACATTTGATTAGTTTCATTAAAAGGGTGAAACCTAGCCGCTAGTCTAGTAGCGTGAGTAAATTCATGCAGACGGGACACCAGGGAGCTAAGCTCATCAGAGCAGAAGCCGTGAAAGTAATTGTCGAAGAGGCAGAGGGAAGCCACATTACGTCAGTGAGAAAGTGACTAAAGTTGAGTTACCAATCAATTACATGACAGATTCTTTGTTGGATTTTGTCAAGAAGCCCGAGATGAATAGCAAAGGGCACCCGCCCAGATGTGATATCAGTATTCAATGCAAGGGCGGATGGTAGATTTATATATGTGCAAGATGGATTTAGACGAGAAAACTCCGTCGACCTACAAAGGGAACCAACCTTTCGTGCAGCAGATTTAGCTATGGATTCAAAGTAGTCATTCCACCTGAGGTCGGCTGAGAGATTTATGCCTAGGAGGCGCAGTGTTTTTGTGGCGGAGACTTACCTCGCCGAAGCAAGAGAAGGTGGTTTGTCTGCACGTGCGTTCGTAGAACTGATGGGGTACCACGCCATGTCAAAGACCTGCGGCCATTTTCAGGATCATATGCATCGTCGGGCGATGAAACCGACACAGAAGAGA
>JBBBDQ010001474.1:890000-1005000 GCA_037127315.1 Ascarosepion bandense
AAGTAGCCTACCTTATAGGGGGATATTATTCCCGCCACGGAAATTGTCTCTTTTGCACGATCCTCTGCCAGCTCATCCTGATCTTCTCTATGGACAACAGAAAAAACCATTCTAATCAAGTTTCCTGTCATTTTACACCGCCTGTCGGTTGTGTGACCACACAGTGTGCACAGGAAACTTCAAGTCGCGGAAAAATGAAATTGTAAGTATCCTTTTCATATATATATATATATATATATATATATATATATATATATATATATTATCCTACGTTTTACTCACTAGGTTCCATGCAACCAGCCTACCGCAGAAAGCAATGGCAACCTACTGCGGGATAATCTTCTGCCCAGTCAGTTATGTCTCTATCGAGACATGATCGCCCAAGCATGTATCACGTATGGTACGTAACTGACTGATACACACACACACATATATATAAATAATTATTTACCGCATATATATATATATATATATATATATATATATATATATATATATATATATTGTCCTATGTTTTACTCACTAGGTTCTATGCATCACAGCATTCTTCAGGTGATTAATATATACTCAAATATATATATATATACACACACACATACACATACATATATATAAATAATTATTTACCTTCTCATATATATATATATATATATATATATATATATATGCTACCAGCTATAATTATTAGGCTAGTCAGTCATGTCTCTTTCGAGACATGATCGCCCAAGCGTGTATCACGTATGGCACGTAACTGACTGATACACACACACACATACACACCCCCCCACACACACACATATATATATATATATATATAAATAATTATTTACCGCCTTATATATGTATATATATATATATATATATATATATATATATATATTCCTACGTTTTACTCACTAGCTTCCATGAATGACAGCATTCTTCAGGTGATTAATATATACTCGAGTATATATATATACACACACACATATATATATAAATAATTATTTACCTCCTTATATATATATATATATACTACCACCTATAATTATTAGGCCACCCCGGTTATTAAAAGAAATTATGTATTTCATACAATTTTTAGTATTTATTGCCAAGTAGAAAATTCTAAATGGAAATAGAATGGTTCTTTTGTTATTATTACTTTGCAAAATTTTACAAGGCAAGGAAGCAAAGATGAACCCTAATTTTTCTTCATACTTTCATTTTAGACATGCATTTTCAAACCGTTATAAACAGAGAATGAAGAAAAATTTTAAGCCCAGAGGTTTGCCCTAGTAAAGGAAGAGGTTAGGAGGTATTGGTTTTTATAGGGTTAAGCTCGCGGAATTTTAGTAATAATTTCATCTTTGGTAGTGGGAATTATGTGGCCGGACCCTTGAGTTAGTAGTGGAAGGTGGTGGGAAAGCAACTGCTTAGCCAAATTTTAAAAAAAACCTTATTGTGACTGATTGGGAGGATAGGATAATTAGTGTAATATATATATATATATATATATATATATATATATATATATATATATATTGTTAGAAAGTCAAAAAACACGTAGATCTACTGTTCAAGCATTTACTTTTATAAAGAGTGCTCGATACAGAGTAAAGCTTTATATTATAATTTTACAAGGGATTTCAATTTTTTTTATAGTATTGAAAATAATAAAACCATATTTATTATCCATAATCTTAAGACAAACACCAAAATTAAACGGGATATGATAAAACAAAATAACAAAGCCGGCTAGTTTTCACTCTCACTCTACAGAGCCAAAACAAGGGATTGTATATTAAAAATTAACATAAAACTGGTAAAATATGATTACTGAGGACGGAAAACGATTTAGATGGAAAGTCGGTCAAGTTCAAACACGCACTTCCTCTGTTTACAAAGTAAATCATTTCTAATATCTTTAAACGGTGGTTCGCCCGGGCACGACTTAAGATGTTAAATAATATTCGTACCAGAGTTGACGGCACAAGTTGGATTATTTGTCTCATACTCAGCATTACATAAATAATCCACCTCGTCTCCCAGTTAAAACGTTCCGGTCCTAATTTTTATAGGTACATGTTGCTGCATTCTGGTGTCAAACTCCTAGGTTGTTCTATTGTTATATATATATATATATATATATATATATAGAAAACAGTAATATCAGTAAAATCAGTTATTGCAAATCGCCTGAAGACACCACTCATGGTAGAAACCTAGGTCGCGTATTAACTCGTTTACAATGAATATATATATAAAGAACACGTAGATTAAAACCCGCAGTTCAAGCATTTACTTTTATAAAGAGTGCTCGATACAGAGTAGAGCGTAATATTGTAATTTTGTTATTACAATGGTTTATAAAAGCATAATATCATGACACAAAAATGTTCATGTTTCAGAACAATACTGTTCTTTTTCAGGTGATATAATGAACTGGTGAAAATTAATTATTTTGAAAATATAAGATGAATTCCTGGTTATTTAGAAACTTTTGGAGTTGTAGTTGGAGAAAAGGCTTTAGGTGTGTCAATATTGTTCAATCAAAAATGAGAATTATATAACAATGGAGTTTTAACGTTTGGGTCGTAAAAGAAAGCAGGATGGCCTGGTGTCTAGTCATGTCACTTTTTAATTTTGTCTTGATAAGATATATAGTAGGACCATATATTTTTTAAATGGGTAGAAAATAAATTTTAACACGAGGTTGGATTTTAGGTTTTTTGTTACTGAACAATAGATTTTTTACTACTATCTCATGAGTAAATAGGCTGGAATGTTTAGCTTAAAAATAGGATTAAATAATTATGGTATACTTAGGTATATTGTATTAAGAACAACAATTAAGTATTGTGTGGGTCATATGTTTTAGTAAAATAATTTTTATTTCTTTAAAATTATGTTGGAGCATAAGATATAAATGAAACATTGTAATAAGTTAAATTTTTTAAAAAATTATTTTGTCTGAGTAAGGTACATAGTGGGACCACATAATACTTAAATAGGTAAACAATTTTTAACTGCTGTTAAAAATTGTTTACCTATTTAAGTATTGTTGTGAAACATGAGAAATTTTGTGTAGTGATATTATGCTTTTATAAATCATTATAATAACAAAATTTACAATATATATATATATATATATATCCACATGTCATCCACATGTGGATATATATATATATATCCACATGTCATCCACATACAAGCCTGTTTCGTTGTATCACAATTCATCAGTGTGGCTAGATACATCCACTTGATTCTGGCTGGGATCGAAACTCGACCGATTTGGTGTCCGTCGGAGTCTCTAACCCCTAAGCCATAGGCGCATGGAAACTGCGAAAGGAAATTTTAACATGTTGTATATAAGCAGTGTACACACCGAAAGAACTCAATTCATTCCTGAAGAGTAATGCATATATCGCAGAAGTAGAAACTATTTTTAAAATGTTCTTCTCAAGAGAGCTCAATCGTAATGAGAGCATAATATATGATGCTCTCATTTTTTTTGGCCATCCATGGACAAAAATTCTTTTGCTCACGTTTCGTTAAATATAATGGAGAAAGTATCCCGTGGGAGTTTTTATTTCATATATCTTAGAAAATTATTCTTTTAATAAATGAGTGTGAGACGAAATTAAATTTTATTGTTGACTTTTTAGAGCGCTTTCAGTTAATTCTATGGGCATTTTCAAGTTTGCTTAGTTTTACATTCCTTTCCTTTTTTTTCTTTTCCATGGAAACTTACTATAAAATATATAAATTCTTAGAAAATGATAATTTAGAATTGCAAAATAGATTCATTACAGTGTCTGAAAATTCATCCAAACGATAATTCATTCAGTTCTAAAAATTCATTCAAACCATGAATAAATCAATGTATTTTAGTCACGTGACGCGTCGCCTTTTATCGTTATTTTTAAAGTAATTTAAAAGACATGAACGTAAAAGACCATTTAGAATCCTTGACGAGTGTGAATCGTCGATATCATTCTCCATTTTGTAACGGTTCCATGGTTATCTACAACGATGCACAGCGGTCCACGAAGAAAAGATTTGTAGTGAACAAAACATGATCTACATTTAAAATTCAAAACATGATCTACATTTAAAATTCAAACGCTAAACACTGATTCATTGATTTCGTTAGAAATTAAAAAAAGACTCGAATTTACAAACTTTGCTTAGCACACACGCAAAATCGAATCCAAAACAAAACTCGTTAAATTTCACACCTTGATGCCAATAGAAAACTAAGAAACATCCATAAACAAAATTCAAATAGTCTTCAGTTATCAGAAACAAATTCTTTTACGGAACCTTTTCGCAAGCCAACGCGAAGTTTGTTCGTCGTCCAATGGAAAAGCCAGAATCACATCCGGGAGTAAATTTCCAAATGACCTTTTTGAGCCCCACAAAAGAAATAAAAGACGAAGCAAGTTCGACTGTCTTCAGAGAGAAGAGGACGAGCGTAATTAACACGTCCCTTGACAAACGTCAAGCGATCGCAATTATTACCTCTCTCTTTCACTTTCACCTCATTCCTCTTCATCGGTCACCCGTCTGCCTCTTTTTATACTTGATAACCAAACGGAACCCTTTAAGACTAAACGGTTACTACCCAAGGATAATGCTCATACATATAAACATACATACATACATACATCCACACAAGTTAGTACTACGAACTCTCAATACCCTTATCTTCTTAATACTGTTTCTCATTGAACATAAACTTCTACCAATTCATGTTATATTTTTCTATTAATAAATTTCTATATAAGCATACAAAAGGTATACTTTTATTCTTTCACACATTCCAATCTCTAATCTTCTGATAATTCTGATAAAACGTTTAATATGTATGAATTTTGGTTATGTTTGATATAAGGTCAACTTAATAAATATTAACCATCTCCCTACTTCTACAGATTAACAAGGGAAGGACATTAGAAACACGCTTTGTGCGGTTTATATTTAAATATAGAAGAAAAGAGTTTTAACTCTTTAAATTTGCTGTAGATTTATATACCTTCATTAAAATTAACTAAATCCTAAATCAATCTTTCCCACTCCTCGGATTCGTTTATTCCATTCCATTTATTAAATTTTGAAAAAATCTAACCTCCCCGCTTATTTAAAACACTTTTTATTCAAGACCAGATAATAGTAATTATGGCAACTGGAATAGCAAGAAAAATACATTTCCAACTGTCATTACCGCGTCTCTTAATATAATCTTCTTTTAATTAATCTTGGTTGATAAAGATTTCATTCACATAACTATAATAAAGTGTAACGTTACACAGCGGCTTGAACATAACGTTTTTAAAGAGAGGGGTTCGTTTCCCAGGAAGAATAACTATCAGTGATGTCTGAACTATCGACCAAAAGATTCCAAGACCTGCCAAAAGGAAAGTAGTTTTGCACCTTAGAGTCTCCATATCTGACTTCAAATTATGGTTTATTTCAAGCAACGCAATAAAGCCACAAAGACGCAAGAGTTTACTGAGTTTCAGAAAATATGAGGAAAAATATTATTCAGGAAAGACAATAATAGAACGAAAATTAAGAAAACAGAAAATAACGATTCACATTGCATTTGCATTTTTGAAGATCAAAGTTGACTGGGAAGCAGGAAGCCGGAAAAAAGTTTAAAAACTCAGAGGTATGATAGAAGCAACTGTTTGCTTGAAATTTATGACTATATCTAGTCATTCTATTTGTAAATTGATGAGACCTTGCCGCCAATCTAGTCAGTCAGTTAAGTGCCATACGTGATACACGCTTAGGCAATCATGTCTCGAAAGAGACATGACCGACTTGACAGAAGATTATCCCGTAGTAGGTTGCCATTGCTTTCTGCAGTAGACTGGTTGCCGACCAAGGCTACAGAACCCAATTATGTCCTATTATTTAACCCATAACTGGAGGAAAGAGACGGATTAATACCTTTCCCAAGGGTATTTGCGCGTAAGTGAATGCAAGGAATTCGACTGCAATTCGGTACTACACTTAAATTCACAAAGTTTAAGTACCAGTGATGAAAGTTCTTCAAAACAATTACTATGAAAGTATTTATAGAAAAGGCACTGGGAAGCTATATTACGGCAGTGTGGACGTGACTGAAGGCGAAATGTTAGGTCAGGACAAATAACATTGCATATTCTTCTTTGCATGTTTCAAGAATCTCTAAATACATTGCAGAAGCAGAATATGTGATAGCAATATTCAAAAGACGAATGGTAGACTTATAAATATGTACGATAGATTCTGGGAAAAATGTTACGAACGACACTTTGCTAGTAGCGCACCTAGCAATTGACTTCATGTCAGTGGAAAACGTTATACCGAGACGACACAAGAAATCATTCTCCTGAGGGGTTAACATCAGCCATGCTGATGGTGGTTTATTTCCTAGACTGGTTGATAGTCAAAATACGATGTTCATTATACTCTTACTTACGCCATAGCTGTGAATGGTAAACAGATTTATGAGTTTCCCAATGGCATTTGAGAAAAGAGAATGTAAGTAGCTGAAACCGAATCTGGAACTCGTTTCGCCCATTCCATTTCTGTCAAAATTAACCATTAAGCTCGTTTTTATCTCGAACTTTTGTGTTAAATGATAATAATGATAATTCTTATTATTATAATTTTAATCCCCTTGCAGAATTTTCTTTTATTTTTTTATACCTTTTATTCGAAGACTTGTGAGTAACTTCATAAACAGCGGCTTGTGAAATTCAACAGGTTTGGGTCACTTCCATTATTGGTCAGTGAGAGGCTAGCTGTCCTCAACAGAACAATTTGTTTGTTTCGGAAATGTTTTACCGAGAATTCCAAACCGTGGCCCGTTTCAAGGTTTGTAAGACGCAAACAGACCGGAAATAATTTTGGCTGTCAGTCGTGCGCGTGTGCGTAATGGGCCGGCATCCATGTTTGCATCAGACAGTATAACCTTTATTCGACCGCACCCTTTTCTCGCTGAGGTAGCGAGACACGACTTATAAAAAGAAGCAAACAAAACAGAATAACGTTTCGTTTAAGTTCTCTGTTATTCTCTCTTACTTTGGCTCTGTGAAACTTGCTTCGACATTGCGTATTTTCAAAATATCATAGCGGCATCACATATAGTGACGATTTTTTTCTACAGTCGTAACCGAAATAATCGATCTGCCAATTTTAATGGTGGTTTTAAAGGAAATAAGTTATAACGATCGGTATCATTGGTAAACTATAAAAGTTTCAAGAACACTTTTATGAAACTCTATTGGTGAAAGCAGTTGCAAATAACCCCAGAAAAAGCCTAGATTTTTAAACTATCTTCTTTACGATCTACCTGTTAGCGGCGTCTAGAATTTGTCGACTGAATTTCCCGCAGAAGGCTAAGATCACTACCAACCAAAAGAGACCACCTTCCAGATAGAGGCTTACAGACTGGAGTATAAGCCTAGGCTTACCATTTGACTCAAGTATAAACTGCATCAACGTTTACTTTTTGATTCAAATATAATGCCAACACTTGATTAAAATTATAAAGTTGACACAGATAGATAGATAGATAGATAGATAGATAGATAGATAGATAGAAACCACTATCATGGACGGAGTATGCTGCTGCTGCTGCTGCTGCTGCACCTGCTGGAACCACAATCATCTTGACAGATAAACGATAACAACGAACACGTATATATAAAAATATAATCTTATATTTTTATTCCCTTCGGTGACAGTTGTGTGTAGAGTTGTAGTTAGAAGGCTTTACGCACATACGAGGGAGTGACTGGCTGGAGTTGCCTTCTCTTTCCAGCATTCTCTCCGACTTTTCGGCTGTCTCTCCTTGATAGAACAAAACCCGATTTTATATAAATTGAATTTCGCTTGATTGCGTCATCGGTTTTTTTCCAGGCACATTTGTTTATTATTTTTTAACTATTATTATTATTGCCATTGACCAACTGCCTTTGATGACATTAAATTCTTCTGTCATTGATTAATATTTCCTGTTTTTACCTAATTAATTCTGTGGTCACAGATGCGTCATCTTAATTCCTATCTTTCCATGGTTTATATTTTTCGACCTTGAATACGACTGCTTACAAAACACAACCACATTCCTTCAATGCAAACCTGGTTTTGCATTCTTAATTTTTCAAAAATCATATTTATTTAATGTAAATGCACATTTTTTTATATTTCCTGACCTTGAAAACAGCTGTTTTAACACAAATACGATTCCATTTGTCACTGAGGTCTGCATTCCTGATATTCCTAAAATAATATTTATTTAATGTAAACACACTTTTATTTGCCAGCCTTCATTCTTGCTGTTTAATAGTATTTGTTTAATGTAAATATACTTCTAAATGAAATTATAGTCATAGAATATATAACAGTATATATACATACACACACCACACACACACACACACACACACACACACACACACACACACATATATATATATATATATATAGATCATTAGTATGTGTCGTCATAGAAATAAATACGAATTTCAATAATTAACTTATTCTTCCATTTTGTCACAATAAGGTCGTTTAAAATATTTGGCTAGGCAGTTGCCCTTTCCCTTACCTATCACAACTAACCAAATGGTCAAGTCACATACCTCCCACTACCATAAAAGTAATTACTACTAAGATTCCGCTAGCTTAATCCTATAAATCTCAATATTCCTCAATCCTTTCTTTACTAGACCAAGCCTTCGGAATTAGAATTTTCCTCATTCTTTGTTTAAACGGGCTTGACAATGCATGTCTTCAACTGACTTGTTGAAAATGTCTATCCCCCCCTCTACATTTTACCTGAATTCACACACACACACACACACACACACACACACACACACACACACATATATATATATATATATATATATATATATAATTTTATTTGAATTGAGAGATATATATTGTTGAGGATCACCCCTTTTTGGATACAAGAATGAACTCGTCTAATGTGTACATATAATCCTGCTTATACAGAGAGCATCAGTTTTGAGTTGAGTAGCGAACACCTCCCCATGGCTAGGGTGACTTCACTCGAATCTACTGACCACCAATACATATGTCTCCGCCTGTCTCTCCTCAGTTCGGTTAGTTACCTATTCTTTCTTGACCGTTCTCCCTCCTCTCCTGATTGCTCCCTACTAGATAGCATTGCTGACGACATAGATAAGGCTATTTCCTATCACCCATTCACCCACATATTTGTATTTGGAGACCTCAATGCCCATCACTCTGAGTGGCTTGAAAACGCCGTTACTGATCCAGCGGGCATTCACGCCATGAACTTTGCTATTTCCCAATCCCTTACGCAAGTGGTGGCTTTCCCCACTCGCTTCCCAAGCACTCCCTCGGGTCATTCCTCACTACTAGATATATGTTTCACCTCTGCGCCTGACGCCTGTCAAGTCTCGCAGCTTTGCCCTCTCGGCAACTCCGACCACGCTGTAGTCTCTCTCAGCATTTCTTTCCAATATCACTCCCCCAGGATCCCCCTACCTATAGGACCTCCTACCTCTACCAAAAAGCTGACTGGGATGCCTTTCGCGATTTCCTCTGCGACGTCCCTTGGGAAAAAGTGTTCGACCTATCAGTTAATGACTGTGCCTCTGAGGTCTCGTCATGGGTGAAAGCTGGCATTGATGCCTTCATACCCACCAGGAAGTATTGCTTAAAACCTCATTCCTCTCCGTGGTTCTATCCGGCCTGTTCAGCCGCCATTGCCCACAGGAACCATTACTTCCGTCTATTCCGGAGATAGTCAACTGATCACAATAGGCGCCTGTTCATATCTGCTCGCAATGAGTGCAAGAGAACCCTAAATGACGCCAAACCGTTGTTTGCTGAGAGAATGCGACAGCACATAGCTGACCGCAAGTTCGGCTCCAAGGACTATTGGAGGATTTGCAAACGAGTGCTCAACAATAGGAAATCCTCAATACCTCATTTAATCCATGGATTTGAGGTTCTCACGTCATCTGCGGAAAAAGCTGAGTGCTTTGCCTACAGATTCTCATCCAACTCCACATTCGACTCGTCCGGAGTACACCCACCCGACTTCCCTATTAGAAGTGAGGCCAAACTGCACGACGTATATATTACCCCGACAGTAGTATCCAGAGTAATTTCAAAACTCGACCCCCATAAGGCGTGTGGAGACGATGGAATCCCGGTGATAGTCCTTAAGAGATGTGCTCCTGAACTTTCCCCTGTCCTCTCTAAACTATTTAACTATTGCCTTTCTGCTTCCTGCTTTCCTTCATGCTGGAAGTTCTCTTCAGTCGTTCCTGTATTTAAGAATTGTGGTGAACCCTCGGACCCATCCAAATATCGCCCTATCAGTCTTCTACCGATATTCGGGAAAGTATTCGAGGCTATAATCAATGTTGAAATAGTTCATATCTCACCACAAACTCTTCTCCGACAGGCAATATGGATTCCGCCTTGCCAGGTCCACGGCCGACCTGCTAACAACCGTAACGGAGTACATGCTACAGGTCCTTGATGAGTCTGACGAGGCTCGCGCGGTTGCTCTGGACATCTCCAAGGCTTTCGACAGGGTTTGGCACTCTGGCCTCCTATGCAAACTACGCTGTTATGGTATTACCGGTCGCCTGCTTGACCTAATCCAATCTTTCTTAAATAACCGCAAAATGAAGGTCGTTCTGAATGGACGTGCCTCTTCGTCCTACAGCACGAATGCTGGTGTCCCACAGGGCTCTATAGTGGGCCCGACGCTCTTCCTTATTTTCATCAACGACCTCCCAGATGTGATCAAGTCCCAAGTAGGCATCTACGCAGATGACACTACAATATACTCCCGCACCAGTAAGAAACCTGTCGTGGCGGACAGACATAATCTCGCTGCTGACCTTGAACGGGATCTACACTCTGTGGTGAACTGGGGCAAGAAGTGGCTTGTCAACTTCAATTCATCTAAGACCAAGCTGTTGTCTGTCAACCATTACAGGCAACCTCTCCTGCCTCCCATAAGCATGGACCAAGCAATTCTCCCGGAGAGTAATACACTACGCCTCCTCAGACTTACCCTGTCCTCAGACCTCAAATGGAACCACTATATTGAATCCATAGCAAAATCTACTGCTAAGAAGGTTGGGTCACTATGTCGCTCCAGGATGTTTTTTCCACCGGAATCCATCCTGCATATATACAAGTCAACCATCCGTCCGTGCATGGAGTACTGTTGCCATTTATGGTCAGGTGCCCCTGTCGTTCTTCTCAGTGTTCTTGACAGGCTCCAAAGGAGAGTCTGTAATGTGATAGGTACCGATCTGGCGACTCGACTGCAGCCACTTCCCCATCGTCGAAATGTGGCCTCCCTTTGTCTGTTCTATAAATACTTTCATGGCTTCTGCTCAGACGAACTTAAGTCACTGATGCCTCCTCAACAGGTGTTTACTCGTGCAACCAGACTGGCAACTGGGTCTCACACATTCACAGTCAGGTTAGCCAAATGCAGACGACAATTCTACTCCTGCAGCTTCTTCTCTCGCACTTCCCGCCTGTGGAACTCGCTCCCGTATTCTTGCTTTCCTGAAGGCTACAACCTCCAGAAATTTAAATGCAAAGTCAATACTCATCTACTAACCACTGCACTCTATCTCTCTCCCCACCCCCGTATAACCTTCCCTTTTCTCTCCACCTATGTATCTGTCATCGCACCTGCTTTCTCAGCTTTCTATTGTTCTTTTCTAACTAGTTTGTACTCCTCACTCTTTTCTAATTAATTTCTAATTAATCTTTTTACATTTATGTAGCCCCCTGCACATCAGTGACGTTTCCGCCTTGCTCGGGGTGAAATGATTAAAAAAAAAAGTTAGACCGCCGCTAGTTGGTCAGTAAGTATATAGACTCATTACTGGACATACTACTTTACTACAAGATTGTATATATTGATTCCTACTAACAGTATTCCTAGTATTCTTGAATTGACTAACCCGTGTTCCAGTTGGTATATTTTTTGTTAAATATAACATACATTTTCTATCTCCATATCAGCTTTTATTATTTATTATTTTGTGTAGTTTCTCAACAAGAATCCACAACATATATATATATATATATATATGTATGTATGTATGTAAACTAAAAAGTGTGAGAAGCCGTGAACGTTTTCTTTAAAATATATATTTATTGTTAGGTATTCATACAAGTTATGGAGTATTAATTTGTCATGATTTGCGCTACACGTGTTCCGAGTCTAAAATTGACTCTCTTCAGGCGAACAAATTCGTTGTTTTACGTTTGGGTTTCTCTGAGTATCTGATCATTCTGTTTAACGTTAATAGGAAGTATGTGAAAAATAAGAACAGTAAAAAAATAAGAACAGTAAAATTTTACATAACAATTCCTTTCAATTTGAAAACAAGAATTATACACAAATGATAGGCACCGCGATGGGAACAAAAATGGCACCTACATACGCAACACTCACTCTATCATATCTAGAAGAAGACCTATACACCCAAATAGGACATAGATATGGGGAAAATATAAAAACAGAATTCACAAAATCGTGGAAAAGATTCCTGGATGACTGTTTTATCCTTTGGAAACCATCATGGGGAGATATTAATGAACTACACAACACACTGCAACAACTACACCCCAAAATTAAGTTCCCACTAGAATATAACTATAAAGAATTAGCTTTTCTAGACATACTAATAATAAAAAACGAAAGCAACCACATCATCACAGATATTTACCACAAACCCACAGACACCCAACAATACCTCCACTTCAGGAGTCACCATCCAAAAAGTTGCCTAAAATCCATCCCCTATTCCCTAGCACGACGAATTTGCACGATAGTGAGTGACGAAACCCTACGCAAAATATGCCTAGAGGAATTACGAAAAATATTAAAAATGAGAGGATATCCCACACCGCTAATAGACAAGGGTTTTCAACTAGCCAAAAAGATACCATTAGAATCACTCCGGAACACGAAACAACAACAGGAAAAAATAGCAAAAAACGAAAACATACTAGCATACGTCTCCAATCACAACAAAAACAATCCGGAATTATTCACTAGGATTAAAACCCACATAGAATTACTCAACAACAATGAAAAAATAAAAGAAATCTTAAAGACAACTAAAATAATCAATAGCAAACGCCAGCCCAAAAATTTAAAAGACATCCTCACCTCATCAAAATTTGAACAACAACACACAATACAGGGGATCACAAAATGCAACAAAAGAAGATGCGGAGTTTGCAAAATAATAATAGAAGGAAAATATTTCCAGTTCGAAAACGCAACTACATTCGAAATAAAATCGGATCTAAGCTGCAACTCGAAAAATGTAATTTACGCTCTAAAATGCGACAGATGCACAAAAATATACATAGGAGCGACACAATGCTTAAATCATCGTATCTCACTTCATAAGAGCAATATCAGATTATCACATAACAGGAAATTATATGTATCTAAACATCTACATGAATGCGGGTAACGGCCTATTTTCAGTCAAACCAAACTATCAAAATATTAATTATGAGATTCTGCTAATGCAGGAAGAAAGATTCATAAAAAATTACAAACCTTCGCTCAACAAAACAACATAAAAAACAAACACACTGAAAAACATACAGAAACACGTATACATATACTCATAGATAAAAAAAATATACACACCAATCTCAAAAGCATTTGCTTTTCATACCAATTCATACTAAATAAATAAAAACACCCACACACGCAAACAGACACATAGAGACACACACTCACAGAATACAATCCAACTAACACACACCGAAAAACACACAGAAACACGCATACATATACACACAATAAAATCACGCATGCATATACACACAATAAATAAAAAACACCCACACACACAAACGGACATAAATAAAAGAGGCCCTCACAAACACACACACACACACACACACACACACACACACACACTAACACAAAGACACAAAATATCACCAAACCCATAAGATAATAAAGAGGCGCCAGAATGCCTTAAGACAAAACTTTACCCTTTCATCTGTTTGTTTATTTATTTAACTGGTCAACCCATTAGGACACATGCTGACAGAGAAAAGAGACGATTCAAACAGCATTGAACTCACATTATTCTAATTTAATTTATTTAATTATATACTTTTTTAGTTTTACTGTTCTTACTGATCTTATTTTGTATTTTTGTACTGTTTTTATTTTTCACATACTTCCTATTAACTTAAACAGAATGATCAGATATTCAGAGAAAACCAAACGTAAAACAACGAATTTGTTCGAAGAGAGTCAATTTTAGACTCGAAACACGTGTAGCGCAAACCATGTCAAATTAATACTCCATATCTTGTATGAATACCAAACAATAAATATATATTTTAAAGAAAACGTTCACGGCTTCTCATACTTTTTATTTTATACTAATTACTCTCGTTGGAACAAGCCTATTCCTTTATTCGCTATATATATATATATATATATATATATATATATATATAACTTTAATCCAAAAGAAAAAGCAGATAGGTAAATCCCCAAAACCCGATCCTAATTAATATTAATTACATTAAAATAAAACCGATCAAGGTGGACATATATATATATATATATATATATATATATATATATATATATATATATATATATATATATATATACGAATTGAAAACAAATCGCAGATCACATATCGATCAGAATCCAAGTAGAATGATAAAGAACAAATGAGAAACGTTTATCAGCCTAACATGTTTCATTTTTATTAAAGCTTCACCAGAGAATGAGATATGAAGAAAAAAAATAACGGGATTTGAGTCAAACTTTAAATTCGTACATTTCTTAAAGCTTCTAAAAAAAAAACAACCCTCATCTCTCCTTATGAACGTCTCAATATCGACACACACGATACTTAAGTGATCAAAAACTGCTTAATTCATTAAAATCAAACAACACAATAGTATAGATACCAGAATGTCTTTTTCTATATGTTTCATTTTATTGAATATATTGGAGAACTCTTCTACAACGAAAGAGAACCACCAGAAATACACAGAAATACCGACGGACCGTAAATAATAAAAACTGAAGTGGCAGCAGCGCTGAACAAATTCAAAAGAAAGAAAGCAGCAGGATGTAACGGAAATGGAATAGAAACTTTAATTAATTTGGCAAAGACAAGATTGTAGAAATAATAAATTTACAACAGAGGTGATATACCGGAAGACATAAGCAGATCTACTTTCATAGCACTGCCTAAGAAACCAGGTACAATATAAATATGGATTGCACCGGACAATTTATTCTACCTGTACAGAGATGCTATTCTGAGAATTCTACCAGGATCCATATTTGTGGCCACAATTTTAACAACATAGGTGATATACCGGAAGACATAAGCAGATCTACTTTCATAGCACTGCCTAAGAAACCAGGCACAATATGACTATGGATTGCACCGGACAATTAGATTTATTCTACCTGTACAGAGATGCTATTCTGAGAATTCTACCAGGATCCATTATTAGTGGCCACAATCTTAACAATATAAGATATGCAGATGAAACTTTGCTGATAATAGACTCAGAAAGAAAACTAAAAAAGCTCTTACAGAAGGTAACGTAGAAGAATGTGAACAAAAGGACTAAGCATAAACTACAAGAAAACAGAATGGATGGTTACCAACAAAAGAATGAACCTAAAATGCAAATTACAGGTCAGGGATACTGAAATCAAGAAGGTACAGAAATTTAAATATCTGAGAAGTGTACAGAACGTATAGTTATTAACAAAATTCAACATGAAAACTACAAATTGCATATGTCAAAATCAACAAGTGCAACAATCTCAATAGCTTAAAAGTGTTTTAAGAGAAGACAGTAAATGCGACACTGAGACCCGAATACGTATTAAGATGGCCAAAGATGCATTCAAAAGGTTAAACAGAGTATTAAGAAACAAAAAAAGAATTGTTGGTGTTGTGGGATCTCCCCTTTGTATATGATAATGGACTCGACTGAATATACATATACTCCTGCCATAAAGAGAATAGCAATTGAGAGTTCAGAGTAATCGTAGAGATCCGTGCGAGTTATCTGAGAGTACCGGAACTGATACGTAAGTTACCGAGAGATACCGAAGTTACCCAGAGACTACCTCATCAGAAGTCAGACTAGCTCTGAGTTCCACTCAGCTAGATTAGTATACACGGATATACTATTTCCAACGACTTCACTTCAAGACTTGTATATATTTATTTCTTACTCATAGTATTCCTGCCTTTACTAACCTGCGTTCAAGTTTTTATATTAGGTTCAATATCACCTATTTTTCTATCTCAATATCTGTATTTGTTGTTCATTATTTTGTGCGGTTCCTCGCCCGGAATCCACAACAGTTGGAAAGAAAGAAAAACATACTGAACTGTTACGTGATATCTTTTCTCCTATATGGCAGCGAATGCTGAACAATCTTCACACAGATTAAGACGAGACTTGAAGCAACAGAAATGTGATTATACAGAAGGATGCTGAGGATACCATAAGCAGCTACGAGGTTTGTGAGTTAATAGAAGCAAAATGGAAACTTATACTTAACATCAGAGAGAAGCAGTTGAAAATTCTGTAGCACGTAATGAGGAAGAAGGGCTTGGAAAATCTGATACTCACGAGACATATTGAAAGGAAAAGGAACAGAGAAAAGCAGCACTTGACATACTTGATGCGCTTGAGAAAATGAATGGAAGACCAGATTTTGAGAGAAAAAAACAGAAAGATAAAGCTTATTAAGGGAAAAGATGATATAGAGGACCATGATCGCCTACGTCCCGAAAAGATAAATCACATAAAATATATATATATATATATATATATATATATATATATATATATATATATATTATCCCTCGCCGATAGCACGACTCGATGTTTCATACACAATGCAGTCTTCAGCTATTGAATATATACTGACTGTTATGTAATTTAAATTATAATAAGAATATCTGGTTAACGCAATGTTGGTGTAAAATTAATATTATACGGAGATTACAGTTTTTTTTTATTCTAATGCTATGTTTTGCAATTAAAATAGACGGAGTGTTTCATTTTATATATATAATTAAAAAATTATTAATTTATATTTTAAGTAATGAATATTAATTTTATATTAAGCATAAATGAAGATAAATAATTTTTCTTGTTTAAAAATACATAAACAAACTAAAAAATGAAAGGTGGTAATGTACATTGAAAATTCACCCGGATCAACGTATTTCAACAGATATTTATTTGTATGCCTACATGTATCCATTAATTCATTTCTCTTGCTTAATATGCTAAGGTTGTTTAAATGTTTTAAGGTAACTAATTTTTCTGTAAGGCATAAATTACATATATTTCTTTTGCCATCATAAAATTTGTTTTTTGCTACAATATCCCACGTAACAACGAGTAAGTTATCATTATTCTTTAACTGCTATAATTAACTGCTATGGATAATATGGCTATCTATTTATCAATATATACTTAATAGCTCTGTTATATTACGTCGATCAGTGTTTTATTAACACCAGCACTCGATGTGCGATACAATATATTCATATATATATAAATGTGTGTGTGTGTGTGCGTGCGTGTGTGTGTGTGTGATCTATAATACTCAAGTGATCACAATGCTATCATCTTGGTAACATTTTAATGTTTACTTTCATCAGCCACTTCACTGACGTCCTGTAGAGACCAATGGCGTCTTATCACGGGCCTATGTCTAACCGCCATTTTATCTTTCGTCTCTGATTTCTTCCATTTTTTTTTCCTTCTTTCTTTTACCCTCCCTTCACCCCTGATTCTCGCTGCCCTTTCGCCATTCGTCAGTGCTGGCTGTGTTCCCGAGTTAATTTCCTGCATTCTGGTACCACGTGACCTTAAACGCTGTCCTCAAACCAATTTCCATTTCCTAACTCGACATTCTCTTTTATTCGTCGTACGTCGAGGCGAACCTTTTGTTGTCACGCTCTGGCCGACCTTTTGTATTCTCATTTATTCTTTCTTTCTTTCTTTCTTTCTTTCTTTCTTTCTTTCCCCAGCTATAGGTTAAATATCAGGTCGCCGCAAAAGTTTTTGCCGGTTTGTAAAAGGGCATTTTAAATCATTGTAATTTATTTTATGCATATTGTTATTACTTAAACATATCACCATGATTAATTTATAACTTTTTCTTTCAGATTATTAAAGCATCATTCATATTTTTCTGCAATATTCTCACCCATGTTCTCCAGAGACCCTGCGACAACGTGTTTCTTGTTCCGAATCTTTGCTTTCACGACACCATTCTTGGATAGGCTTGTCACAGGTGATGAGAAGTCTTATCTTGCCCCATCCTGCATATTCTCCTGACCTAACTCCCTCGGATTATCACTTATTTCGAGGGTTACAAAACCATTTAGATGGCCTTAGGTTAACATCACGAAAGGAGATTGAACATGAGTTAGATTCATATTTCACATCTAAACCTAAAGAATTTTACAAGCGAGACATTTATAAGCTTCTTGAGTGAGGGAATCATGTTATAGAGAGCAAAGGTCGTTATTGTTATGAATAAAGATTTTCAAAAACACAGTTTCTCGTTTTCAAGATGACATTTTTAATCAGCAAAAACTTTTGCACCGACCTAATAGTAAGAAAATATAAGTATATAAGTAAGAAAAATATTTTGTTTAATATAACATAATTATTCTTACAATCCAAAATAGGAATCGGCTTTAAATAACTCACAAAGTATGTATTCAAATATTATATCAAATGATATTTATTTCTGAAAAAAAAAAAACAGAAAATATTACACAAGGTCAAAAGTCGGCATGGAGAGGGCTTCTGATTATCAATCTGTCTGACCTTAAACTTCAGTTAATTTCCCTACGTGATACACGCTTGAGCGAAAGAGATATAACTGAGTAGGTAGAATATTATCCCGCAGTAGGTTGCCATTACGTTCTGCGGTAGACTGGTTGCTAATCCAAGGCTATAGAACCCAATCTGTTCTGATATTCAACCCATAGCTGGAGGGAGAAGAAATGGATTAATACCTTTCCCAATGGTATTAGTGTGTAAGTGAATGAAACGAATTCAGCTAATGTTCAAACTCGGCTCTCCGATTCCTCATTCCGAGGTGATATCCATTGCACCACAAGGCCTAAGAATATATTCCGGTCATTTATAAATTTCTTTGCTGATGATGCAAAGGTATATGAGTACATCTCTAAAAATAGCGGAGGGGAGCAGCCGATCTCTTGTTTGACCTGGGTCTAAAATCTCAGAAATGAACACTGGCTGGTTATATTATTCAGTCAGTCATATAGTGCCGTACGTGATACACGGGTGATCATGTCTCTTTCGGGACATGAATGACTAGGCAGAAGATTTTCCCGTAATAGGTTGCCATTACGTGGTAGACTGGTTTTCAACCGATCTCTCCTGCTTTTCATCCCATTGCTGGAGGGAGAAGAGATTGATTAATACCTTTCCCAAGGGTATTTGTCCGTAAGTGAATGAAATGAATATCAAGAGGAATTCAAACTCAATTAGTCAAAATCAATGACCTAAACAAACCATACAATATTACTAGCAACAAAACGCCACATTCTTACTTACCATCCATACTAGAGCCACCATAATACCTCAACATTTCTATGAAGTCCTAAATAGTCCCCATGAGCACAATTTGTGTGTGAGTGGAGAACAAAATAGCAACTTTAGAAACAAAACCTCAATGAATATTTATAATATATGTATTTTCTTCAGAGATGTTATTAAGACGGTAACACAATAACATCCACCATCACCGACGATTTTATTTTGTGTTGACATAAAGCTTAGAACCAAATTAATAAAAGATTATCCAAATGTTGGAAAATTTTTGTCTTTATTTTCACCTGAAATTAAAGCCAAAATACGATGTTTAGAACGGCTCATGATTAAACATAATAGACATTCATTGTCTATTATATTTAACAGGATATGTTTAGAAAATTATTTGCTGCTTCGATACACTATATATATATATATATATATATATATATATATATATATATATATATATATATAGAACAGACGTCATATTATTTAAACCCGAGGAACCTTTCGGCCAACTCTTATCAAGGGTTCACGTTGGCTTTAATTTTAAGGGAATTAAGGAAAAGAACAAGGCAAAATAAATTAAATTACTTACAATGCTGGGAGATGATGGAACTCGTTTAAAAATAAATTTGTTGAAAAAAAAACTTAAAATGTAAGGGGGTGTACACATGTAATTCCACAAGAGTGTTTAAAAGTGAAAAAATGTTACACTCACAGACACACCAGCAATTGTAAGGAGCGTAAAACCCGCTATTTCTGTCTGCACAGGCTAGTCTGTTGAATTTTCAAGTAAATTGCTTCCAATATATATATATATATATATATATATATATATATAGAATGCTTTCTGCATTCTGTTGAGGTCGAATATAAAGCTCGATGATTTACTTAATAATTGTTCAAATCCTCCTACTACTTCTTGAATTATATCTCTGTGCTTCAACCACGAAACACGCTATGGATTTAGCGGCTTGGTTGCGGAAGTCGTTGCTTGGGGAGGCACTATCCTATGGGTAAAGGAGCTTGGATTGGTTCCACCACGGAATTCGTGATGAGCGGCGCACTTCATCGAGCTTAATTCGTTACCTCTTCGTCGCCAGGGCCCATGGTGCAGTCGGTATAACATCAGCTTAATAACCAAGACTGTCTGGGTTCGATTCCTGGTAGTGGGTGCGCACTGCTGATGAGTCCCAAATATAGGACGAAACGGCCGTCCAGTGCTTTCTGCATTCTGTTGAGGTCGAATATAAAGCTCGATGATTTACTTAATAATATATATATATATAATTGTGTCGCCCCAAGCAAGGTATTTTACTGCCACTGTTTTGCAGGGGATTACATAGGAGGGATATTATGAGAAAGAGTGATAGGTTACAGGGGGTGTCAGGAAGAGGGTAAGAGAAGGATGAGAATACTGATGAGAGTATAGTGGGCGAAGAAAGAAGCATGAGTGAGAGGATGCAAGTTAATGAGATAGGAAATGACTTGACTTTACATTTGAATTATTGAACATTGTAGCTGTCGGGAAAGCAAGTGAGCGGAAGGAAATTCCACAGGCGGGAAGTGCGAGAAAAGAAGCTGCTGGAGTACTTTATATAAGATACTAAACAAAATGGTGTTAGTAATACCCTCTCAAATTTTAATTGTGGCAAGAACATCAGTTAGATGGACGAAATTAATGCGGGATTTAGATAAGTTATAACAATCATTAGACCAACCACACACAAAACTATACATTCATTAATGCACAACAATAAGAGTGGAAAAAAAAAAACTGGAAAAACGAAAGGCGTCCCGCATCCTCTAGAGAACCGACATCTCTGATCCCTTAACGGGAAAGGAGGAATTCAAATAAAGAATATGGGGACAAAAATTAAACGGGCCTCTTAACTTTGACGCGATTTCTCTATTTTTCTGTAAATTTCTGTGTCATTTAATTTAATGTTAACGAGAAAGAGGGCTTGGAGACAGGGGAAAGCAGCGGATAACATATTTGAACGGCCTGAGAAGGTGGATAACAGAACGAGGGTTGTGTGATTGTAACAAGAGAAAACGTGCTAAGAGCCGCCAGGGATAGGGAGACATAGAAAGCCATGATCGCCTACGTCCTGAAAGGACAAGGCACGTAGAAGGATAATAATAAGAAAAAGGTCTCAGCCTAATAAGTTTTTCTGGTGTGATAAACTGTCCCATGTGCGTATATCGACGCTTTTCAAAGAGTGGGGCGTGAAACTTATCCACGCTATAACTTTATAACTATCACGCCCATCCTTACTTTTTCCCCCTGACCAGCCTGTTCTAATGACTTTTCAGAACAATTGTCAATTCTTGCCTTGTGTCTGTGACAGAAGTAATTATATTTTAGTTCTAAACTATTTTTTATCTCTCAAATAGAATAAATAACTTTCCTCAGCCTAACAACTATACTTCTGACACTTACTTAAATGAGGTTAAGGGATGCGCATACACTCTCGAGAAGCCTTCGCCATCCGCTCTCCTATTGGGTCTTTTAGCACTCATGTATATGATTTGGTACGGATGTGCGTCGTGGTGCAGTGGATATAGGCTCGGAACGACAAATTGCGGAGCCGAGTTCGAATTCCAGGTGAATCCCTTGCATTCATTTACGCACGAGTGTCCTTGGTAAAGGTATTAATCCCTATCTTCCCTCCAGATATGGGTCAGATAATAGGACAGAGTGAGTTGTATAGCCTTGGCTGTCAACCAGTCTACCACAGAAAGTAATGGCAATCTACTGCGGGATAATCTTCTGCCCAGTCAGTCATGTCTCTTTCGAGACATGATCACCCAAAGCGTGTATCACGTATGGAACTTAACTGACAGACTGACTTGGAACCCTAGGTCTCTGTCAGGTATTATGTTTCAAACCTAAGGAAGAGTTATGTTGCCCTCTAGGCAGGCCAGATACACATACTCCTAAATCTTTACTGAGTTATTTGTTTCCATGGGTGCTGAAGGTAAATTTTTTCTGGGCTTTGCTGTTATGCACCTGATGGCTTTCACTTCTCCTGGTCAACTGCTGATGTAATGACGGTAATAGCGAATAGAGTCTTTCAAACTCTAGATAAAAATAGTGAATCTTGGGCTGAAAGCTTTCGACTGGATTTGGCATGCAGGTTTTCTCCACAAGTTGAAAATTTACGGTGTCTTCAGATAAATTTTTGAACTGATCCAATTATTCCTATCGAATAGTAAATTGAAAGTATTATGGTGCCTCCTATGAGGAATGGACTCTTCCTCTTGTTATATGACTTCCGGGTGGAAGTTTCTCGCAGTAACTGCTATTATCATTATCAGCTCTCTGCTTTCGACAGAGAATATTAACCTAGTTGTGGCTCCGCCGAAGGGTAGAGAAACTACTGGGGAAAATTAGACAGATATTTTTGGCCGGGCTATATGGCTCGGTAAACACATAAAAAAGAACTTGCGCCACATTTTGTCTTACGTAGGAAGTCGACTGAATACTGCCGTTATTCGCAGTGACTGCCTTTGACACTGTCGAGCACTCAGCCCGAAGGCAGAGAGTATTAAATCAGTCCTGGCTCCGCCAAAGTGTAGAATCACGACTGGGGATCATTAGATATATATTTTTGGCTGGGCTATATGGCACGGAGAACCCACATAAAAAGCCTTGTGCCACATCTTGCTCTAGTGGAAGGGTAACTGAATACATTCAATCTTACATTCTCTGCTGGTGTCCCATTGTCATCAACTAAAGCTTTTTGGTACACCGAAACGACTAAAAAGCTCGTTTAGTACATTCATAGTATTGCGGATGTCGGGTATCTACACTTGAAGATTTCCGGCCACTTGGAGAAACTGTTCATGATTATTAGTTAGTAGTAATCATTTATTGGTCGATCGTAGTCGATGTGTAACATCGTCCACAAGACATCCATTTTAGGCCATGGCTGAATTTTCATTGGTGGTGTTTTGCCGCCCGCAAGTTGACAACCTCTACACTCTTTTATCATTGTTTTGATCTCCTGGTCCATCCTAGGCCAATACGTATTCCGACGCATTAATGATTTCATTCTTGCCCGGATGACTATATGAAATCCCTTCAGGGTGTTTTTTTGCAGTGTATATGGCATAACAACTCTATCTGCATATAATAACACTTGCTCGCAGATTGAGAAAGGTGATATTTTAAATCCTTTTTTCCTTTCAGCTATAACTGTTTCTTCATTTTTTAAAATCCTTCTCAGCTGCTTTTTTATCTCTTCTAGAGTCACGAATAACTCCTTAATTGTATTGTATAGTAGTACTGATAATTCTTTTTCATTCTTTAAAGCAGCTATCACTGTGTCTTCTAATGGTTCTGCAAATTTTGGAATTAACCTACACAAAGTGTTGGCGTGTCCTAGTTTTTTTTCGAGGGTAGATATTTCATCTTAAAGTCGTAGTTTAACAAGATTATTCCCCAGCGCTGTAACCTGTTAGCAGTGTGCGTGGGTATAGCCTTTCTGGATCCAAAAACTGTTAACAACGGTCTATGATCCATCTGTAGAGCGAATCTCCTTCCTTGGATGAATCTGTTAAATTACTTAACCGCGTAAATTATGGCCAAGCTCTCTTTCTCGATCTAGCTATAACTTCTTTCTGCTGAAAGCAGGGTTCTGAAAGCAAGGTTCTGAAAGCATAGGCTGTGGGCTTTGTAGCCCCACCTTCAAATTTATGCAGAATTACCGCCCCGATTCCCATAGTTGCTAGCGTCGGATGCTACAATAATTTCTTTTTTAGGGTCAAAATGCGTTAACGATAAATCTGATACCAGGCAGCTTTTTATTTTCTGGAAAACATCTTCGCATTCTTTAGACCAAACACATTTTGGCACCCTTTTTATAGAAGTCATTCAGTGGGGCTCCAAGATCATACATTTTGGGAATGTAGGTATTGTAAGAGTCGCCCAAGCCTAAAAACGCCTGAAGATTAGTGGCATTGTTTGGTGGTGGCGTATTTTTAATAGCTTCAACCCTTTCTGGATCCGGTCTTCTTCCGTTCTCGTCGATTATTTGCCCCAAATATTTGATCTGCTTCATGAAGAACTCGCATTTATCTGAACTTAGCTTGAAGCCATATTCATCAGTCTTCTGGAACACTGTCTTGATATATTTTTGTGCTGTTATTTGTTTTCGCTCATTAGCAGGATGTCGTCCAGGTACGCTATGGCAAATTCTCATCCCGATAACATGATGTCCATCATTTGTTGAAACAAACTGGGAGCCTCCTTTAACCCAAACGGGAAATGATTTAGCTTGTAGAGTCCCTTGTGTGTATTAATTGCTAATAACGTTAAGCACAGTTCATCAACCTTCCGTTTTAGATATGCGTCAGACAGATCTATTTTAGAAAACACTTTGCCACCATTCAGCTAAGAAAAATATCCTCCGGTGAAGGAAACGAGTATGTGTGGTATTTCAGGTAGTCATTTAATCCGATTGAAAAATCCGCATAAAATCGGATTTTTCGTTCTTTTTCCTTACAAACACTGTAGGTGCCGCCCAATCTGAGTAGTCAACTTTAAAAATTACACACATTTTCTCTAACCTTTTGAGTTCTTGATTTATGGAATCTAAAGTTGAAAATGATACATTCCTTTTTTTATTTGTATCCTGGTCTTATGTTGTCTTTAAGTTCGAACCTGACCTCGGCTTTCGTGCATTGTCTGAGACCTTCAGAAAACACGCGTGGAAATTCGTTTTTCAGATCAGAAATAATTTTTTCAGTTTCTTCAAATTTTTCCTTCACTGATGCGTTCATTTTGTTGGAAAATGAATTTACAGGTAATTCCCATAAATTGAAAATCACGATCCAATCCGTACTAAATAAATTTGTCATACCTGGAAGAACACAGAATTTTGATTTGAACGTCCTCTCCCTAAATGATATGTTGCAGCTAAATTTGCCACTGAAGTTTAGTTTTTTCCCCAGACACTTCTCTAGCTATTTTTGTTTTGTTTTTCTGTTTTTTTTTATACTCGTCAATGATGGACAGCCTATTTTCTTCCATGTTTGTTCATTCACAATAGGAATGTCGCCTCCGGTATCCAACATTAAATTCACCGTATGATCATTTATTTTCCTATTTATGTATTTCTTTTTTTTCATCTTTTCAATTTCTTTCTTGGATAAAACAACATTTACTTTTGATTAAAATCTTTACATCTTTCTTTTCTGTTTATACCAACAGTTGGAGCTTTTATGACCGACATAGCTACACTCAAAGCAAACCTTATCCCTAAAAAAAATGCGATCCTCCCACAGGCGTCACACTGGGATGTTTTCGGCTTATATTTTGTAAATTTCGGTTATTTTATTGCTTGAACTCGAGAAATGTTCTTTTCTTCGATTTGCGTATTGCCTCTTTTTCCATTTCTCAGCTTCTGGAATTCCTCAGTTACCTTCTGTGGAGTAATTTGAGTGTCTCGCTCCATAATTGTCAAAATCTTTGATCTGATGTCTTTGTCATTCACCACTGTAAGTCACTGGACGAAGATTAAACATTTAAACATGTCGACTGACTGATAGGTCGCTTAATTTAAATAATTCACATTGTGAATTGATATTGCCTGCATAGGTCCCAAATTCTTCATTCTCTGGTTTTACAATGTTTACACTCTTATATCGAGTATGGAATAAACTGTTTCTTTCATTGAACATTCTTGACAAAATCTATATTGTCTCCTCGAACGGCTTTTTAAGTAAACTTAGGTTCGTGTATTTAATATCCTCCTCTGTACCTAATTTTATACTAACAACGTAATTTTCTCCTCTTCAGACCATTATTGGCGCCTTTTCAAAAACTCGTCTCGTACCTACGAAGATAGGCAAGAAAATTCATACTTGAATTCTGATAACGAGTTTGGTATAATGTCAAGGGAAAAAAATCTGTAGCCCCGTTCTTCTGTTGTTTTATCTCTTACGGTTTTGCACGATAGATTAATGTTTTCCGCTTGTTGTTTTCGTATCCCTTTGTCTGATATTTCGATCCCATATTATCTTCTCCTCTTTATACAGTAATCCAGCATCTATATGTATGTCCTGGGAGTCTATGTCAGCAAACATTTCCCTCTGGATAGGGAGGTTTCTCTTGAATCTCCTGATCATCCATACATTTGTCTCCGTCTTGTTCTACTAAACTCAGTTATCTTTTCTTTCTTAATCGTACTTCTTCCTCTCCCGACTATTCCTTGGTGAACAGTACCTCAGATAATATAGAAAGGTTATTACCTCTCATCCGTTTGCCAACATATTTGTGTTCGGTGACTTTCATGCCCACCATGCCAAGTGTATGGAAAACTTCTGTTACTGATATTGCTGGCATCCACACCCTGAATTTTGTAATCACCCAGTCTCTCACGCAAGTGGTGGACTTCCATGTACGTTTCCCTAGCCCCTTCGAAGTCTTTGTCAGGAAACATCTCCTTCTGGCTAGGGAGGTTTCTCTTGAATCTCCTGATCATCCATACATTTGTCTCCGTCTCGCTCTACTAAACTCAGCTATCTTTTCTTTATATATCGCTCCCTTTCCTCTCACGACTGTTCTTTGCTGGGCAGTAATATCTGATATCTCACCCGTTCGCCAACATATTTGTGTTTGGTGACTTTTATGGCCACCATGCCAAGTGGCTCGAAAACTCTGTTACTGAACTTGCTGGCATCTACACCCTGAACTTTGCAATCACCCAGTCTTTCACGTGAACTTCCCTACACGTTTCCCCAATGTGCTTGAAGGACAAGCTTCCCTGCTAGTGCTCTGTTTCACTTCTATCATGCGATGCAACTTTTATCTCTTGGCAACTCTGATCATACAGTAGTTTCTGTCAATATCTCTCTTCATTCTCCTTCTCCCCAGGAACCACCGACTAGCAGAATCTCTTACTATCAAAGGGCGGACCGGAAGGCACTTCGAGATTTTCTGTCCGATTTCCCTTGGAAGAAAGTGTTTAGTCTCGCCGTTAAAGACTGCGCCTCTGAGGTCTCCTCCTGAGTGAAAGCTAGCATCGTTGCTTTCATCCCACCCAGCTTTCAACCTTAAGCCCATTATCTCCCCTGGTTCTCTTCTGCTTGCTCGACCGCCATTGCGACATTATCAGAGCCACGCGTCTGAACATAATAGGCACCTATTTGCCTCTGCTCATAATGAGTGTAAGAGGATCTTAAATGACGCTAAGCTGAGAGAATGAAGCAGCGTGTAGCAGCCCGCCACTTCGGCTCCAAAGACTACTGGAAGTTCTGCAAAAGTGTACTAAATAGAAGCAAACTTTTCATATCTTCTTTAATCAATAAATATGAGGTTCTCGCAGCTACAGTGGACATAGCTGAGTACTTTGCTCGCAGATTCTCCTCCAACTCCTCATTTGATTCGTCTGGAATCTCCTCACCCTACTTTCCACCTAGAACTGAGGCTCAATTGAGCAACGTTTACATTACCCCCTCGCTGGTCTCTAAAATACTTTCAAAACTTGGCCCTCATAAGGCGAGCGGAGTTGACAGAATCCCAGTCGCCGTGTTAAAGAAACGTAAACTCTCCTCTATCCTATCAAAAGTCTACAACTACTGACCCCTGCTTCTTTTTCCTGCCTGCTGAAAAAGTTGTCATTTGTGGTTCCTAATTTCAAGAACTCGGGAAAACCTTCAGTCTCCTCCAATTATAGCCCTATCAGCATCCTGCCGATTTTTGGCAAAGTGTTCAAGAGTTCGAATTCCAGCCAAATTCATTGCATTCACTTACGTGCAAATACCCTTGGGAAAGGTATTAATCCGTCTATTCCTTCCAGTTATGGGTTAAATAACAGGACAGATTGAGTTCTATAGCCTTGGTCGGCAACCAGTCTACCGCAGTAAGCAATGGCAACCTACTACGGGATAATCTTCGGCCCAGTCAGTCATGTCTCTTTCGAGATATGATCGCCCAAGCGTGTATCACGTATGGCACTTAACTGACTGTTCAAAATCATCATCGATGCTGAAGTGGTTCAACATCTCATAGTCCACTGCCTATTCTCCGACAGACAGTATGAATTCCGCTTCGCCAGGTCTATCCTATCGAATTACGTAATGAAAGGCGTACTGAACAGGCATGCTTCCAGATCCTATCATACGAACGCAGGTGTCCTTAAAGGCTCTATCTTAAGTCTATGTAGGCATCTACGCTGACACCACCACCATTTGCTCACGCATCGTTAAGAAATCTGCCTATGCTGACAAAACAAACTTTGTTGCTGCTCTCGTAAAGGACCTCCAGTCAGTGGTGGTATGGAGTAAGAAATGGCTCGTAAATTTTAATGCTTTCAAAATGAAGCTGCTACCCTTTAACCACCAAGGATAATCATTCCTAGCCGCCATCAACATGGATCACTCTAAGAATACACTGAAAGCAAAACACTGCGCCTTCTCAGCCTCACTTTCTCAGCTGAGCTGAAATGGAACGACTATAATGAATTAATAGCTAAATCAACTGCTAGGAAGGTAGGGTCTCCATGTCGGGCCAGGAAGTTTTTCTCTTCTGTATCTATCATGCACATTTACAAATCTACCAAACGCCCGTTCATTGAATACTGCTGTCATATGTGTTTGGGCGCCCTTGCTGTTCATCTTTAGGTTCTCGACAAAATCCAAAAAAGACTCTGCAATGCAGTCAATCTTGACCTGGCGGCTCGGCTCTATCTCACCGACGAGATGTTGTCTCTTCTACAAATTCTTTCACGGGTTCTGCTCCGAGAAGCTTAGTTCTTTGGTGCCCCCCGCCCCGCTGGAATTTACTCGCAACCAAGACTCGCAACCAAGTCCCACCCTTTTACTGTGAAAACAATCAAGTTTAACCACGACTTGTACTCTCTGCTTCTTTTCTCGCCCTTCCCGCCTGTTGAACTCCCTTCCGTATTCTTGTTTCCATGATAGCTGCAATCTCCAAGAGTTTAAATGCAACATCAGCTGTCATCTCTGATCTCCTTGACTCCCATCCTTCTTCTCACTTTACACTTTGCTCTCGCGCAGCTCTCTTCACACCAATGTACCCGTCCTTCTCTTACCCATTCTCTGACACCTACTGTTCTCCTCTCTTTTCACTCTCTTATTATGTAACCCACTGCGCAACAGGAGTGAGACGATTATGCATCAGTTCATGTTGATTTTTCTTGTTGCTGTAATTGTTGTTGCTGCTGTTGTTTTAACTGAAACCTAGCGTGTAATACTTTTGTCAACTTTTGTCACTTGTTTCATTTTTGTTGTGTAATTTTACTGAGTATTTTCAACATAAGTTGATCAAATGCGTAATTACTACTGATGTCAGTTTTACAAATTGTGTATTTGGGGTTTTCTCGCTGTGATTTGGAATCGAATCTTTCGTCGCCACTGTAGTATCGTTTAAATAGGTTACAAGCAGACAAGGTGGTACTCGAGTGAAAGAACAGCAACACATGCGTAGATGAAAGAAGAGAGGTTCATTGTAAAGAGAATACACTACGGCAAGATGAGGAGTCAGGCTAGTAATTGCCGAAGAAAATCACAGGTATCTACTGTGCTCACTATATATGACTACTAATATAATCAGTCTATATAGGAGATAGGGAGTGTGGGCCATTCTATTACAACGTTCATGGTAATTGTTCAAATGTGATTTTCGATATGGTGCCTAGACTCTGAAGTGACTAGGTCTCACCAATTGAGATGTGCTTTGGCCCGATGTAACCGTAAGTTCTATGCTAACAGTTTCTTTCTCGCACTTCTTGTTTTTAGAACTATTTTCCGGATCCTTTCTTTCAACCCAATTTTAAACTGCAAAAATTTAAATGTAATGTCAATCGCTATCTGATTACAATTATTCTGTTTCTCGCTCCTTTTTGTTTTCTTTCACACCCAGTTATCTTTTGTGTCTCATTGGCTCTACTGGTTTGCATGGATTGAAATCGATTAAAAAATATTCAAATCTCTCAAAGAATGAAAAGACTATATCGTAACGAGGCAATAGAAAATTATTTAACCTGTCTTAGACTACCAATCTTTGTCAATAAAATCAAACACAATTCGGAAGTGTAATTAAAGTTATTATTTGCATAATGACATATGGGCGCTTTTTAGTTTAGTTTAGTTTCAACTAACATCATAGCCCGACGTTGCCCGTGCAACTCAGAACATTTTAGTAGTAGGAAAAGATGACATTTTTTTTTTTACATAATTTGTTTTTGTTTGAATAAATACTGTTTTAAATATTTCTTTTGTTTCAAAATTACGGGGAAAAATATTCACATTTTTTTCGTTGACCAAATTAATTTTTAAAACATCGGAATAAAAATTAAATATAAAGGCTTTTTTTTTAATAAAAAATATTTTAGTCTCGTTTGACACGTGTGATTTGATTTCTGTGACGTAAAACGTCAGAATAAAGATTAGATATAAAGGCTCTTTTTTTTTTGTTTTTTTCTTTAATAAAAATATTTTAGTTGCGTTTGACACGTGTGATTTGATTTCTGTGACGTAATTCAGCAACCATCTTAGATCTTAGATGTTTTACGGAGTAAATATACACAATCTTGTCCATTGGCCAAAAAGTGCGAAAGGGAATAATTGCTGAACTTAAACTCAAAAAGTATGTGTCGACCTGGCTTAGTTGTAGATATGTGTCCCTAGAACGTTTGAATGGCGTAGCTTAAAAATGTAAGCGTGCATAGGGAACAGTCACACACAGACTCACAGATTGCCTTTTTTTATATATAGATTATAGTTTGAGTGATGGTTGTAATAATGATTACAATAGCTTCAGATGTTTTTTACACCCATTTTGTCCAAAGTTAAAATACGAGTCAGAAAGACAAAATTATCCGTGAACCAAAATTTTGTAATTCAGGGTAACAGACTTCTCCTAGCGAGGAATAGACGAATATTCGTTTCTTTTATATGTTAATATTTTATTTTAAGGACGCCTTCCAATCAAGTTTTAAAAATAAATATTACGTCATCAGAAACTGGACTTATTAATACGCTTTTGCTCGTTCGGCCAAAATATGGCGGTGCGCCTTTTTTTTATTATCAAGTTTATTTCTTTAGCTTTAAGGCTATAGAAACATTAATATGTGAGAGAAAATATTAGACAGGAAGAAACGATAAGGAAAAAATAATCTGAGGGTTAATGAATTAGAGACAATTTATTAATATTGATAAAAATCTGACAAAGAGAAACAGAGATTGATAGACATATAGAAATAGAGGGAAGGTAGAAGTGAACGAGATAGTAAAGGAACCATACAAACAGCAAAGAGAATAAGGGACTTGATATTATGGAATGGCAGAACAGAAGACTTCTAAGTTTTAGATGAAAATTGGTAGCTACGAGACGATTGTAAAATTGATCTAATCGATAATCTGCAGGAAAGAAAAAGCGTCATTGTATCTCTGCGCGTGTGCGTTCGCTTGCGTTTATGCGCACGAAGGTCGGTGTACGAAGGCGAATCTGAATAGCGTGTTGAGAGACAGGAAGTTTTCAATAGCAACTAGGGAGAGAGTGATAGACTGTTGTGTGGTGTCGGTCCTTTAATATGGCATAGAATGCTGGACGATCTCATCAAGGATGAAGGAAAGAGGCAGCCGAAATGTGGTTCTACAGAAGGATGTTGAGTATACCATAGACAAAACATGTGAGTAACGACGAGATTTTTGGAGAGGATGGACACAAAAATGAAACTGATGCTCAACATCAGGAAAAGACAGCTGAAGTTTTATGGAACATGTAAGTGAGGAAGCACGGCATAGAGAATCTGATGTCAGGAGACAGATAGAGGGAAAAAGAGATAAGAGAAAGCAACGCGTGACATACTTGATGGACTTGAGCAGAGGATGGCGGAGCGGGGTTTGAGCGGTATAACCGGAGAAGGGTTGTTAAGAGCTATAAGGGACAGGGAGATGTGGAGGGCCTTGATCGCCTACGTTTTGAAGGAACACGGTACATGTAAGAAGTTGGTGGACAAAACAGAATATTAGGCGTGGATAAAAGACTGATTTGTTTAGCTCCATATCAACTCATTGTGAATCGTTTAATGACGAAATTTCATATTCTTGGGAGCTGTAAAATAATAAAAATACAATATGTTATTCTGCTTTCACAGTTAAAGACATGGTAGATGATACTCAGATTTTTTTTACATATACATGTTTCTGTGGACGTAATATATGTGTTTTATGTTGTAGTTTTGCTGAGATTATATTTTGGAACATAGTTTGATTTCATTAAAAAATTGTAGTATGTTATATGGATCAATGTCGTGGGAGAGTTCCTTTATGCTGGTTGTTTGGTTGATTGCTTTTGTTTAGCGACATTTCAACCTAAAACCTTAACCAAAATCTAAATATTTTGACAGTTTTATGGCTTCAACTACAGATAAAATGGAGTGTTGGTCATGTTACTATAAAATTTAGTGTTGTTCATTTTACTATAAAATGTAGTGTTGGTCATTTTACTATAAAATGTAGTGTTGGTCATTTTACTAAAAAAAATGTAGTGAAAGTCATTTTACCATAAAATGTAGTATTGGTCATTTTACTAAAAAATATATTATCCGCATTTCTACTATAAAGTGTATTGATCATTTTACTATAAAATGTAGTCTTGGTCGTTTTACTATAAAATGTTGTATTGGTCATTTTACTATAAAATGTAGTGTTAGTCATTTTACTATAAAATGTATTGTCCGGATTTCTACTATAAAATGTGTTGTTGGTCATTTTACTATAAAATGTAGTAATGATCATTTTGCTAAAAAAATGTAGTGAAAGTCATTTTACCATAAAATGTAGTATTGGTCATTTTACTATAAAATGTATTGTTCGAATTTCTACTATAAAATGTATTCCTGATCATTTTGCTATAAAATGTAGTCTTGGTCGTTTTACTATAAAATGTGCATTAATCATTTTACTATAAAATGTATTGTCCGCATTTCTACTATAAAATGTATTGTTGGTCATTTTACTGTAAAATCTATTATTGGCAATTCTGCTTTAAAAATGCATTGCTAGTAATTTCACTATAAATATTTATCGCTGGTAATTTTTTAATATAAAACGATATTACTGGTATTTTTACTATAAAACTGCATTTACCATGTGCTACTAAACCCGAGTTAGCATGCGCCTGAAAACAACTGCAATTAAGAGGTGGTTCCTCAAAACCTTATGTCACCCAATCAGAGGCCTTGCTGCTGGACGTAGTTTATCATCTGACTTGGCGTCAATGAATTATACATTTATCTTTTGAGAGATCAACCCGTAAACGCGTCATTTTGTAGCAAAGGTCATTTATGATAGATGATTTTCTAGGCGCCGCTTAGATGTGGGACAAGGCCTAAAGTTGTAATGGTTTCTAATGAGACAAGCTTGCTAACTATTGCACCGCGCCGACATGCCCAGGTCGTTTTTAATAGTAACAACGATAAATATAATAGTATGATTAACCGTTTTCATTCACAAGACATTCGGAATTCATTGACGGAACAATTAACTTCACTGTCGGATGAAATTTATAAAATATATCTCTTAAATGATTCTTTCAGAAAAATTGACTTCCCGGTCCACTAACCGTTATCACTCTTTCTAGTATTGGTTGGGAGTTTTCCTTCTTCTATGTGCCATGTCCCTTCAGGACGTACGCAATCATGGCCTTCCACGTCTCCCTATCTCAGGTGGCTCTTAGCACGCTTTCTTCTGTTACCCCCACCCAAACCCCGCTCTGCCATATACCTGCTCAGGCCTGTCAAATATGTTATCCGCTGTTTACCTCTATCTGACCTGTGAGTATCAGATTCTCCAAGCCTTCCTTCCGCGTCACATGTCTCAGGAACTTCAGTTGTCTTTTCTTGGTGCTCAGTATTAATTTCATTTTCGTTTTCATCCTTTCCAAAACCTCATCATTGCTCACATGCTCGTTCTATGATATCCGCAGCATCCTTCTGTAGAACCGCATTTCAGTTGCTTCAAGTTTTTCCTTCATCTTTGATGATATTGTCCACTATTTTTCGCTATATTGAAGAACAAACATCACATAGCAATCCAGTACTCTCGTCTTTGTTTTTAGCAAAATTTTCCTGTGATTTAATACTCTACTCAGCTTCTGGAATGCGTCCTTGGCCATGCCAATTTGCCTTCGGATCTCTGTGTCGCACTTTCCGTCTTCTGTTAGAATACTTCCCAAGTACTTACATTTTTGTACCTGCTTGGTTTTAATATCCCCAAACTGTAATTTGCATTTGTTATCCTCTGTTTCCTGATAACTATTATATTGTTTTGTTTTTTGTTGTTTGTTTGTAGTCCTTTCTTCCGACTTTCTTCGTCTGCCTTTTTCAGCAGGTCTTGTAGTTTTCTTTCCGTGTCTGCATTCAGCATCTTAATTATCAACATCTTAATTATATCGTTCTGTTCTAATCACACGTGTTATCCTTTTTTAGTTGTTACTGTTATTGGACGTTTTCAAGTGGTTTCGTTTTTGATATTTTCTAAAGTTCTTCGTGATGCTGTAGCGCCAGCCTACAAAACCTTATGACATTTTAAAGAAATAGTTACATTATAGTTATTTTTGTTGTTATCTAAATCTAAACTTATATAATAAATGGAACTTTGTTTGTGTGTGCATGTATGTGTGTGTGTCCGTTACCTATAGACTCCGAAACGGCTGAACCGATTTTCTTGAAAATTTACACAGTTGTACTATAAGCGTCTGCGAGTGTTCTTAGCTAGGTTTTGTGTCGAGGTACCCACAATAAATATCGAAAATCGATCATCGAAAAAATCGGGTTATAGAAGGATTGGTCCGATTTTAATCAAATTTCATACACTCATAGACAAAGACATAAGAAACGATATTCAGAAGTTTCAAGGTTGCAGTTCTTACAATAGTGCAGAAAATCGATATATATATATATATATATATATATAAAAGGCAAGATGTTTGTGTGTGTGTCTGTTTATCTACCTGTATGTCTGTATTTTTTTTTTCAGCCCTTTTATTTTAGTTTTTGCTTCGGGTTTCGAAGGTATAGTTATAGTTCTTAGTCTCAGACATGATACCATTTACTCAGTGGACTTATTTAACCTTCAAAATTCAGTTTACGATGAAAAAAACTTATTTGATATCGATACCAGGAAATCAAAATTTGACTTACATCCACTCATTTTTCTTTCAGTCAACGGTTTCGCTTTAACTGGAAACAACTATTGCTTTTTAGTCTTTCATGCTAACGTCCAAAGAGTCTGAGCTCCAGGACCATGGATTAGTTTTAAAGCTTTCATTACACCCGAGCAACGCCAGCTGATACTGCTAGTTAGTAAATAAAGGAAAGAAAGATTATTCACATTAATTATGTATTATTATTATTCACATATTATTCACATACTCGTGTGTCCGTGCCGTTAAAAACGGTGGCAATATATTGATGTACCTACTATTGAGTACCTAACATTAAGACATAAGATAAAAATAATCCACCCTTAGCGTGACTGACCAATTCGGTATGGTTTCGATTCCGGCCCGAAGCAAGTGGATGTCTAGCCACACTGATGAGCTGTGATACAGTGAAACTGACTTGCATGTGGATGACAAATATATTATGATCTCATTTCGATTGATCTCTCTGGAGAGGAAAATTTTAAAATAGTTTCCACTTCTGCGATATATCCATTACTCTTCAGGAGTAAATTAAGTTCTTTCGGTGACTGGCGTGGTTATACACTGCTTATATACAACACGTTAAAATTTCCCTTCTTTGATTCCATGAGCCTATGGCTTAGTGGGTAGCGAGTCCCGCTGACACCAAATCGGTCGAGATTCGACACACTGATGAGCTGGGATACAGTGAAACTGGCTTGGATGTGGATGACAAATATATTATGCTTTCATTACGATTGAGCTCTCTGGAGAGGAAAAATTTAAAGTTACCACTTCCACGATTTACGCGTTACTCTTCAGCAGTGAATTGAGTTCTTCCGGGGAATGGCGTGTGTGTATATAAAATGCTAAAATTTCTCTTATCTCATTCTATGCGTCAATGGCTTTTAGAGACACCGACTGAAACCATATCGGTCGAGTTTCGATCCCGGCCAGAAGCAATTAGATGTCGAGCCACACTGATTAGTTGTGAAACAAGCTTGTTTGTGGATGACAAATATGTATAAATATATTGTCATTTGCAGGTATTTCTGTTTCGCTGTATCACAGCTTATCAGACATCGATTTGCCACCAGCCAGGAATGAAATCCGTTCGATTTGACATCTATCTATCTATCTATCTATCTATCTATCTATATATATATATATATATATATATATATATATATATATATATATATGTGTGTGTGTGTGTGTGTGTGTGTGTGTGTGTGTGTGCTCTAATTGCAATTGAGGTCTCTGGAGAGGAAAATTTTAAAAACAGTTACAACTTCTGCGATGTACGCGTTACTCTTCAGCAATAAATTGAATTCTTCCGGTGACTGGCGTGTGTATACACCGCTTATATATAACACGCTAAAATTTCCTCGCTCTCATTTTACGTGTCTATGGTTAAGGGATTAGAGACTCTAACTGACACCAAATCGGTCGAGTTTTAATACACTTCGCAGCTGTGATAAAGCGAAACAGGCTTGTATGTGAATGATAAAAATATATATATATATATAATTGAAGTAGTAGTAGGATTTGAATAATTAAGTAATTCATCGAGCTTTTTTATTCGACCTCAACAGAATAGAGAAAGCACTGGATGGCCGTTTCGCCCTAAATTTGTGACTCTTCAGCAGTGAGCATCCCAGTAACAGGAATCGAAAGCCAGCCAGTTTGTTTATTAAGCTGATGCCATACCAACTGTACCACGGGCCCTGGTGACGAAGAGGTAACGAATTAAACTCGTTTACAAATTCCGTGGTGGAACTCATCCAATTCTTTTACCCGTAGAACGGCACCTCCCAGAGCCACGACTACTCCAACCAAGCCGCTCAATCCAGAGCATTATAAGCTGGTTGAACAAAAAACAAAAGGAAAAGAAATGGGGGATTGATTTTACGTGCATGACAAAGTAAGCACCCCCAGAAAAATGTTAAATTAATAAATTTTTCGGATTTTTTACATGAAAATTTAGTTTCGATATCGATAATAATTCGTTGAAAAAAAATGAAAAGAAAACTTTTTAAAGAGGCCCGACAAATAAGAAATAAGAAATAAAAAATGGCTTATGTTAGAAAGAAAAAGAAGAAATTTATTTACTAAAATAACGAAATAAACTCGATATCGATAATAATTCGTTGAAAAGAAATGAAAAGAAAACTTTTTAAAGAGAGTCTGTCGTTTAGGCCCGACAAATAAGAAATAAGAAATAAAAAATGGCTTATGTTAGAAAGAAAAAGAAGAAATTTATTTACTAAAATAACGAAATAAACTCGATATCGATAATAATTCGTTGAAAAGAAATGAATAGAATTTTTTTTTAAGAAAAAGGATTTCTGCTGCATACGCTCACCAAAATAGAAATAAAAAATGGCTGAGGTTAAAAAAAAAAAAAGAAAAAAAGGAAATTTATTTACTAAACCAACAAAATAAATGGAATATCAATAATAATTGGTTGAAAGATAATGCAAAGAAAACTATTTTTTTAAAGGAAAAATATTTCTGCTGCATCAGTCAGTTAAGTGCCATAAGTGATACACGCTTGGGCGATCATGTCTCGAAAGAGACATGACTGACTGGGCAGAAGATTATCCCGCAGTAGGTTGCCATTGCTTTCTGCGGTAGACTGGTTGCCGACCAAGGCTATAGAACCCAATCTGTCCTGTTATTTAACCCATAACTGGAGGGAATAGTAGGATTAATACCTTTCCCAAGGGTATTTGCGCGTAAGTGAATGCAATGAATTCAGCTGGAATTCGAACTCGGCTCCCCGATTTCTCGTTCTGAGCCGATATCCAATGCACCACAACGCACATCCTCTTCTGCTGCATACGCTCACCAAAATAGAAATAAAAAAGGCTTAGGTTTTTATTTATACTAGCATTATAGCCTGGCGTTGCTCGGGTGTAATGAAAGCTTTGAAACTAATCCATGGTCCTGGAGCCCAGACTCTTTTAACGTTGGCACGAAAGATTAAAAAGCAATAGTTGTTTTCAGTTAAAGCGAAATCGTTGACTGAAAGAAAAATGAATGGATATAAGTCAAATTTTGATTTCCTGGTATCGATATCAAATAAGTTTTTTCGTCGTAAACTGAATTTTGAAGGTTAAATAAGTCCTCCAAGTAAATGGTATCATGACTGAGACTGAGAACTACAATTATACCTACTTAGAGCCGAACCCGAAGCAAAACTTAAAATGAGGGCTGAAAAAATACAGACATACAGGTAGATAAACAGACACACACACAAACATCTTGCCTTATATATATATATGTATTATTTATATATATATATATATATATATATATATATATATATATATTATCGATTTTCTGCACTATTGTAAGAAGTGCAACCTTGAAACTTCTGAATATCGTTTCTTATGTCTTTGTCTATGAGTGTATCAAATTTGATTAAAATCGGACCACTCCTTCTATAACCCGATTTTTTCGATGATCGATTTTCGATATTTATCGCGGGTACCTCGACACAAAACCTAGCTAAGAACACTCGCAGACGCTTATAGTACAACTGTGTAAATTTTCAAGAAAATTGGTTCAGCCGTTTCGGTGACTATAGGTAACGGATATACGCACACACACATACACACAGACATACACACACAGAGACAAAGTTCCATTTATAAATAAGTTTAGACAGATAGGTTTTGTGTGTGTGTGTGTGTGTGTGTGTGTGTGTGTGTGTGTGTGTGTGTGTGTGTGTGTGATTTTTGATCGATTAGTTCGTTTTTCATGACTTATCAACTCATTGCAGGTGATTTAAATCCTTTTTTAAATAATAATGATTTACTGATACAAATTCTACTAATTAATACATAGCTAATGGGAGATTGGATATCGGCTTGGAACGAGAAATCGGGGAGCCGAGTTCGAATTCCAGTTGAATTCATAGCTTTCACTTACGCACAAATACCCTTGGGAAAGGTATTCATCCGTCTCTTCCTTCCAATTATGGGTTAAATAACAGGACAGATTGGGTTCTATAGCCTTGGTCGGCAACCAGTCTACCGCAGAAAGCAATGGCAACCTACTGCGGGATAATCTTCTGCCCAGTCAGTTACGTCTCTTTCGAGACATGATCGTCCAAGGCGTGTATCACTTATGGCACTTAACTGACTGAATGGATTCATCTGTAATGGGTATAAGAACCCGACTAGAAACAGAACTCAGCTCTCCGAGTTCCAGTTATCTATTACACCGTCCGCACATCCAAGCTTACAGCACCTGATATTCTCAAGGGATCACCCATCTAGGTAGATACTGACCAGCGTCGACGTTGCTAAACTTCGGTGCTCGGACGGGAACAGGTGATTCTACGTGTATTTCTTTTTGTGTGTCTGTGTTAGTGTGTGTATTTTTTTTATCGTTTCACCCTAAGCAAGTGGTACTGTCACTGATGTGCAGGGGGCTACATAAAAGAGTTAAAGTATTAGGCAGGAGGAGAGTGAAGAGAGAGACAAACCAGCTACAGCGAGGGTCAGAGAAAGAGCAAGAGAAGGATGTGAACACAGGTGTTAGGACCGTTGCGAAGGTAGAAAGAAAGCAAAAGAACAAATTCAATTTCTTTTGAAGACATCATCGCTGGTCAATCTACTTAACTTACTTTCGGGACATGAACGCCCAAGCGTGTTTCACTTAACTGACTGACTTGGTTTATACTTTATACTTGAGAAATTTTTAAAAAATGAAGTAAAGCGATCAGACACCAGAGCATTTAGTAAACACAATGGACACACACACTGGATACATACAGGCATGCCTGTGGCTAATAACCATCTGACGGCTACAACCTCCAGGAATTTAAATGCAATATCAATTCCCATCTCTTAACCACTTGACTCTAATCCTTTCCACATCACCCCGTATATCTTGTTCTTTTGCTGACTGGGCAGATGATTATACGGCAACAGGTTGCCATTACTTTCTGCTGTAGATTGTTTGCCAGCCAGGGCTATAGAACCCAGTCTGTCCTATTATTTAACCCATAACTGGAGGGAAGAGAAAGACTAATACCTTTCTCAAGGGTATTTGCGCGAAAGTGAATGCAAGGAATTCAACTGGAATTCGAACTCGGCTCCCCGATTTCTCATTCTGAGACGACATCCACTGCACCACAACACACACCCTAATAACCCAAGTATTTCATTTATAATAAGGCAGAAAAGACAATTTCTGGCAGTGGAGTAAGAATTTTGATTTCACTGTAAAAGGAATTGAATTTAATATCAATTTGTGAAATGATTCATGAGCCTGCATTTTTTCTCTTACGTTTGCAGTTACATAATTCAATAATTTTCTTAATTAAATTACAATTTTAATGACACATATTCTAATCAAACTAGAAATGTTAGACACTAAAGTAAACCTTTAAATTAAATCTCACGTAACTGTAGATATCAAATTATATCTTTCTAAGTGAAATTGCTAATAATGGTGTTGAAGTAAATGAACCATCATAATTTTCATTATATTATTTATGATTATTATGTTGATGTCTCATTAGGCAAAGCATGAACATTTTGAAGTAACCCCGGAAAGAAAATGAAGTCAATTTTCTGAGATCTTCAACCTTGGTTTCCATTCCAATTCTTCCTAAATGCTTTAATTCACTTTTCTAGATAGCATTCTAAGCGCATCAGTCATTACATGAATTAGTTCTAAATTCTTTTTCCACAGCTTCTTCAACTCTCTAGCCAGATCTTGGTGTTTATCAATGTTTTCAGTTTCTTTGAAGTCCACTCTTGTGTGGTACGGAACAGGTATGGTGTCAGGCAGACGCCTCCCAACTCATAAACACTTTGGAGAATCTTCACAGAATAAAGGATAGAATTAAGAATCTTTCTTTCATTCACTGAAAGCATATAGTGTCTCTGATATGTCTAATGGAATAGTCTATTATTTATTAGGCATTGGCAAAGCGTAACGGTTGTGCTAAAAGATAGACACGCAGGATTATAATAGATTATTCTGATTTTTTTTTCTTTCTGTTTACATTTAAAACTTCAATTTCTTTTGAAAACATTATCGCTGGTCAATCTACTTAACTTACTTATTTGCTTTGTTTTTTTTGTTTTTATTTTGCATGACTCTTTTTTGCATGACTCTTTTTTGTATGACTCTTTTTTGCATGACTCTTTTTTGTGATGCTCTTAAAGCAAGTTTCGTTTATTGTTACTCTGTCTAGTTTTTCTTTTTCTTTTGAGGTGAGATTTTTCTCATAACTTTTTAAAAATATTGTTTTCCCAACACAAGGCCCAAGCGTCACTCAAGGCAGAGGGCTAGAGTAATCTGTTTGACTGAAACCGCAGAAGTTATATGTAATGGTTATTTCCATATTTTACGCTCTCAGAATTTGTTAAAGCATTATTTTTTATAATGTTGTTGATATGTCCCGGGAATATATATATATATATTATTCGAGGAAGTTAAGTGGTTTAGGCAAATGTAACCGGGTAAGATAATCTAATAAGTAGACGTAATGGGCGGTACTCGTCGTATGCAGTATCCTGAGACGTAGGTGTAGTCAATAATCGTAGTAGATCTCTAGTTGAAGACCTGTAGACCTCTAGTGGTAGATCACTAGTGGAAGACTAATAGACCTCTGGATCTCTGGACGTCCTCGCTTTAGTCTCTATTTATGGCTGACACCAGCCAATCACATTTCAGTGAGGGGGAACCAAGGTGTATACATATTCATTACCTATTTTCATTACCTATTCATTACATCAGTTGTTCATCCAATAAAAGGCCCAAGAGCCACTCAAGATAGTTACTGACTGAGATTGTTGTATATGCGTACAAGGAGCGAGTAAGAGGTGCATATTATAAGAATATGTAGGATAGATAACAGCTAACCCTATATTTGAAAAAGTTAAGATTGCAGCAATCAAGGAATCATCCTTTCCCAAATCTGTTCGCCAAGGCAACGATTCTGAGAAATAAGCTGAATAGAAATTCTTACTTACCAATGGAATACGAAAACAATTAGGATGTCGACTCTGCGTTCATGTTATGGCATATCTTAGCTATGAATATCTGGTCTATTGGAACTAAGGAATGTAACTCGTATGAACAGCTGCCATGGAAATAACAACTTTTCGTCCGTGGGAAAAGCGATTGCAGCGTGGAAAATAGCTCATCGCCCACAAGGCCGTGTAAACGTTTTTCGTTTTCTATCAAAACTGAAAAGCGAGAACTAATCAGCTCGGGATGTCAGTGGGTTTGACAATTGATAAATCAACATATATTGGGTGGGTACATCTCCACGAGACTTAGGGTCAGTCAGTTATTTAAGTGCCATACGTGAAACACGCTTGGGCGATCATGTCTCGAAAGAGACATGACTGAATGGGCAGAAGATTATCCCGCAGTAGGTTGCCATTGCTTACTGCGGTAGACTGGTTGCCGACCAAGGCTATAGAACCCAATCTGTCCTGTTATTTAACCCATAACTGGAAGGAAGAGACGGGTTAATACCGTTCCCAAGGGTATTTGCGCGTAAGTGAATGCTATGAATTTGGCTGGAATTCGAACTCGGTTCCCCGCTTTCTCGTTCCGAGCCGATATCCACTGCACCACAAAGCACATCCAATATCCAGACTTAGGGTAAGAAAAGATAAGTGAATATTTTATTTATTTGTTCCTATTAAGGTTCAGTCTCTTGACATTGTTCATTTTCATTTCAAAGACTGCCCGCCATAAAAACGTTATCTTTCACAAATACCCTGATCAGCCGTTTTTTGTTTTTTTGTTTTTTTTTTTTGTTTGTTTGTTTGTTTGTTAGGGAAACACAAGCTTCGTTATTGTTAATTTACATTCTACAAAATAATTACTTAAATTTTGCTATATTTATACGTGAAAATTGATCAATATCGGAGATAGAGCGTTTAAAAGCATAGGCAGTGTGGACATAGTAACAAATACAGAATAGTGACTACCTGTTTCACGCGTCAATGTAGACAGATAGTCACCGGGCAAGAATTTTGAAGCGTCAACACACCATTCTCATCCAGATTGCTTAGAGAGGCTAACCCACATGTGACGAAATACGAATTTAAGGAGTCGGGATTCGTTCCCCTAACCATCTTCCTCAGACTGTCTTCTAGAATAGATGCTACGACGTCTGTCCCTCTGGTATAATAAAGCGAATACGAAAAAGAATTTGTTCTTTGTTGATCCAGTCTGTGATGTGGCGTTGGGGTCAGAAGAACTGAATCCAGTGGCGACGCTAAGCGCAACAATAATCTGAACATAACTTATAACGATAATGAGATTTTTCAATCATTAACAAAAGGGTCTGCATCACGATTTCAGTCACTTCCTCACTGACGTGACTTGGTTTTCCTCTGTCTTTTTTACAAATATTTTCATGGCAATTTTTCTGATGAGCTTTTCTCCCTGGATGCGTTGTGGTGCAGTGGATATCGACTCGGAACGAAACATCGGAGAGCCGAGTTCGAATTTTAGTTGAATTCATTGCATTCACTTAAGCGCAAATACCCTTGGGAAAGGTAATAAATATTCTCTTCTCCCTCCAGCTATGGGTTAAATATCAGGACAGATTGAGTTCTATAGCCTTGTTCGGCAATCAGTCTACCTAAGAAAGTAATCGCCCAAGAGAGTATCACTTATGGCACTTCCTTTCACTCACTGACTAGATTTGCAACTAGGTCTCACCGTTTTACTGTTGAACTAGCTAGATGCAACCTAGTGTGTTCTATTCTAACAGTTTCTTTTCTCGCATGTCGCGACTGTGAAACTTCCTTCCGATTTCTTTCTTCTCTGCCACCTACAATTTTCAAAGATTTAAATGCAACACCAATCATCATCATCTGATTTGCTGAATCCTGTTCCTTCATTGACCTTTCTTTTCGAGATTACGGCCACATCATGATAAAACACTGGTTCCCGTGCTATTCAATCGATGGGTGACCCCTTGGTAATACCAGGTGCTGTAAGCTTGGATGAACTGATGCAGTAATGGATAATGGCTCAGAATTGTTAATCGGAGTGTCGAATTCAAATTCCATTCGTGTTCGTTATCTAAACTTATTTATAAATGGAACTTTTTCTCTGCGTGTGTGTGTGTGTGTGTGTGTGTCCGTTACCTATAGACTCCGAAACGGCTAAACTAATTTTCTTGAAAATTTACACTGTTGTACTATAAGCGTCTGCGAGTGTTCTTAGCTAGGTTTTGTGTCGAGGTACTCCCGATAAATATCGAAAATCGATAATCGAAAAAATTGGGTTATAGAAGGAGTGGTCAGATTTTAATCAAATTTGATACACTCATAGACAAAGACATAAGAAACGATATTCAGAAGTTTCAAGGTTGCAGTTCTTATAATAGTGCAGAAAATCGATAATATATATATAAAAGGCAAGATGTTTGTGTGTGTGTCACTTTATCTGCCTGTATGTCTATTTTTTTCAGCCCTTTTATCTTAGTTTTTGCTTCGAGCTGGGCAAGTAGGTATAATTGTAGTTCTTAGTTTCAGCCATGATTCCAATTACTCGGAAGACTTATTTAGCCTTCAAAATTTAGATTACGACGAAAAAAAACTTATTTGATATCGATACCAGGAAATCAAAATTAGACTTACATCCATTCAGTGTACGGTTTCGCTTTAACTGGAAACAACTATTGCTTTTTAGTCTTTTGTGCCAATGTCCAATGAGTCTGACCTCCAGGACCACGGATTAGTTTTAAAGCTTTCATTACACCCGAGCAACGCCGGGCTATACTGCTAGTATATATATATATATATATTAAGTAAATCATCGAGCTTTATATTCGACCTCAACAGAATGCAGAAAGCACTGGACGGCCGTTTCGTCCTATATTTGGGACTCATCAGCAGTGCGCATCCACTACCAGGAATCGAACCCAGACAGTCTTGGTTATTAAGCTGATGTTATACCGACTGCACCACGGGCCCTGGCGACGAGGTAACGAATTAATTACTACTTATCAATATAATAATATAACCCACCTCTCCTCCCTCCAGTAATGGGTTGAATGGCAGGGCAGATTGGGTTCTATAGCCTTGGCTGACAACCGAGTAATAAACCGATCCCTCACTAATTACTATGTAATAATATAATACATCCCTTCTCCCTCTAGCTATGAGTCAGATAACAGGACAGATTGGGTTCTATAGCCTTGGCTGGCAACTAATCTACCGCAGAAAGCAATGGCAACCTACTGCGGGATAATCTTCTGCCCAGTCAGTCATATCTCTTTCAAGATATGATCGCCCAAAGCGTGTATCACGTACGGCATTTAACTGACTGACTGAATATAAGTTTGAATCATGATTAAGGCTTCTACTCATCATAAAGTGGATGATCTGTTTTCTATTGTTATGCAGTAATAAACTGATCCCCCATTAATTACTACGTAATAATATAATACATCCCTTCTCCCTCTAGCTATGAGTCAAATAACAGGACAGATTGGGTTCTATAGCCTTGGCTGGCAACCAATCTACCGCAGAAAGCAATAGCAACCTACTGCGGGATAATATTCTGCCCAGTCAGTCATGTCACTTTCGAGACATGATCGCCCAAGGCGTGTATCACGTATGGCACTTAACTGACTGATTATTTCCTGGAACTTCACAGTTAATTTAGACATTTTGGCGAATTTTGAGCAAAAAAAGGCATCATCTGTATAGAGAATAACTTGATGTTAATTGGTAAAACAGACTTTCGGAATAAAAAAAAAAAAATTAAAAATAGCCCACGAACATATGTCAATTGCCCAATAACATTTGGGAAAAATGTCGACTGGTGTAATCTGAAGTGTAGATTTCTTTAAGTACACAAATTTCTTTCACCTCTTCTCCTTCTTTTATGTGCCATGTCCTTTCATGTCGTAGGCGATCATGGCTTTCCACATCTCCCTGTCCCTGGTGGCTCTTAGCATGCTTTCTCCTGTTGCACCATGAACCCCTCGTTCCGTCATCCACCTGATCAGGTCCTTCAAATATGTTATCCGCTGCTTTCCCCTGTCTCTTTTCCCCTCTAGTAACAGTTTCTCCAAGCCCTCCTTCCTCATTGCATGTCCCAGAAACTTTAGTTATTTCTTCCTTGTGCTCACTAGTAATTTCCTTTTCGTCTCCATCTTTTCCAAAACCTTATCATTGCTCACATGCTCTGTCCATGATATCCGTAGCATCCTTCTGTAGAACCACATTTCAGCTGCTTTACGTTTTTTCCTTCATCTTCGAAGATATTGTCCAACATTCACTGCCATATTGAAGAACTGACATCACATAGCAATCCAGTACTCTCCTCTTTGTTTCTGGTGAAATTGTCCTGTTTCTTTTTCTTTAGATAAAAAAAAAATTTCACACCTCATTTTTCTCAAATCCAAGATCATTTGGGGTTGCCGTAATTCAAAGTTTCCTCCTGCAAACTTTGTGTCTTCTTGTGATTTAGAACTGATTTAAAAACAGCTGCAAATATTTTTATCAGTTATGATGGACAAGAAGAGAGTTATTCTGCAGCAGGATAACGTATCATATTTCAAAATCCAACTAGTAAAATGCTGTTAGGTATCTGGGTTCTTTCACAACTGCTCCAAAATATAGCCCATTGGCATACGATGCCACAGATGTTTCTTAACATTAAAGAATAGCACAAACCGGCTGTCCCCAGGAAAACAGGAAGAAAAAACGAAAGACCAAAGTGTTGGAATTCTGAAGAAAAATGGTGTCATATTGCCAATAGCAGAAACTAGCTCTAAAGATATATACATAAGACAAACACATGAACTATGAAAAAAATCATTTATGTAAAAATTTAGATAAAATATACTTAACTAAAGAAAGCATTAGAACGCTCAACAGTTAACAATCTAATCTAAACTTATTTATAAATGGAACTTTGTCTTTGTGTGTGTATGTGTGTGTGTGTGTGTGTGTATGTCCGTTACCTATAGACTCCGAAACGGCTGAACCAATTTTCTTGAAAATTTACACTGCTGTACTATAAGCGTCTGCGAGTGTTCTTAGCTAGATTTTGGGTCGAGGTACCCCCGATAAATATCGAAAATCGATAATCGAAAAAATCGGGTTATAGAAGGAGTGGTCCGATTTTAATCAAGTTTGATACTCTCATAGACAAAGACATAAGAAACGATATTCAGAAGTTTCAAGGTTGCAGTTCTTATAATAGTGCAGAAAATCAATAATATATATATATATAAGGCAAGATGTTTCTGTGTGTGTCTGTTTATCTGTCTGTATGTCCTTTACACAAATCCACAATTTTTATCCGATTCTCACCAAACTTCGCACAAACATTCTTTAGGCTGAATCTGAGCTCCAGGACCATGGATTAGTTTTAAAGCTTTCATTACACCCGAGCAACGCCGGGCTATACTGCTATGTATATGTCTAGAATACAAGAAGTCAAAATGTTTACAAATTTAGGAAAAGAAGAAAAAAGAAAAGGAGAGAAAAAGTACAAAAGAAAATAAAACAATAAAAAGTGAGTGTAAAATGAAAAGTAAACGAAAAAAAAAGAACAAATAACAACGATATTCTAGACGTAGGCTCATAGACGCAGTTGGGCGCAAACACACATAAGCTATGAAAAGAAAATCTTGCACCAATGAAAAAGGCATGTATAAAAAAATCAAGCAGTATAAGTCTTCAATTGCTGATGCCTCCTGACGAGTGGACGGGGGGACTGTCTACAAACATTTGGAATCTGATGTTGACGATAGTATCAATCAGCTCAGTGACAAAACCTTTACGTTTATTAATAATCTCTCTCTCACTCTCACTCTCTCTCTCTCTATATATATATATACACATACATAGCTAGACACCCTTACGTTTATTAATAATCTCTCTCTCTCTCTCTCTCTCTATATATATATATACACATACATAGCTAGACAATCAGTTTGATAGAGAGATAGTGAAATATACATGTAAATAATATGATACAGATAGATAGATACGTAAATAATCTGATACATACATACATACATACATAGCTAGACAAACAATCAGATAGATAGAGAGGTAGTGAAATTTACATGTAAATAATCTGATACAGATAGATAGATATGGAAATAATATGAAAGATACATATATGGCTAGACAAACGATCAGATAGACAGAGAGATGGTGAGATATACATGTAAATAATCTTATATAGATAGATATGTAAAAATCTAAAAGATATAAAAATAGAGAAACATGTAAATACTGTAAAACATATATATATATATATATATATATATATATATATATATATATATATATCTTCTGCAGATTTGGGGGTTGGGTGCAGGGCTAACAACCCTGCCCCGTAAAAAACAGTTTGTTACAGAAACAGCAAAAAAAAGCTGCTGCCCTATACACCATCTGGGTGTGATGAATAAATGATGATGATATCTTCCGCATACAGGTCTGTTTCGCTGTTTCACAGCTCATCAGTGCGGCTAGATTAATCCCTAGCCTCAAGCCGGGACGAAAATCCGACTAATTTGTCAGCAGTCGGAGTTTGGCGCAGGTCAGACAAGGACAGATATCACAGTGCGCAAGAATGTAAAGGCGCCAGAATAACCGAATCGAAAGCGCGTTCAACACAATAGCCAGAAAGCATAGCGTAATATATATATATATATATATATATATATATATATATATATATATATTAAGAGAAAGAACGGGAAGAGAAGATAAAATTGCAGTCAGTATATATTTTCGAATACATTTGTCTACACATTTAATCGAATATATTAATATATTAGTTTAGGTATCGTCCTGAATAGCAATTCGCAGATATTCGGTGATTCAAGAGTGATGTCTTAAAGGAAAATAGCCAGTCACCCAGTTAAATTCCATACGTGATACACGCTTGGGCGATCATGTCTCGAAAGAGATATGACTGACTGGGCAGAAGACTATCCCGTTTACACTACGCCATTAGTTAATGGTTAACAAGCTAGTTTCGCTGTGCTTCACAACTGTTGCAAGTTGTATTTTCGCTGGGTGTTCCCATGCGTGGCCTTGTGTTGTACTCGAATAGATTGATTAAATATTGCTAAGAAATGTAAGGATTTCCGTTCGATGTATTCAGAGAATAATGGTCACTCATCAGAAAATCATTCGCGTGGAGCATAGGGCAAACATCCTGATCACGCTAGACGTTTTCTACATATTTATGTAGAAAGTAGTGATTTAACGAGATAAAGTTGTTCGCTTCGCCGCCCAACTGGTTTGGGATTTCAGAATCGTCCTTCTCTTAGATTGACTATTACATACTAGTTGGAGAAGATTGATTGACAGCTTTCAAAAAGCATCTGTTTGAAAACAAACGCAGGAGGAAGACTATGCGGCTCCTGGCAGCAATATTTGCTGTTTAGCTTGACCTGGTCCTTGTAAAAAAGGAGGATATCAAGAGGAGCCAGGTACTTACTGGTGTGGTACCGACAACAGGATCAGTTTTCCATCATCGTTTGCGATTGGTGGTATATAGAAGTTTCACTCGAGATCTGGGTTGAAATTAATTCCCAAGAGGTGTTCAAGATACGAGTCCTCTCTCAGGTAACCACCTGTTCATTACTTATTGTCGGAAAATTGGGGTGAATACTAAAAAATTTAGCAGGAACGGATATTAACATTACAGAGACAGAACGGCAAATTAATCAGCATGTCAGCCAAACAATGACGTCTGATGATGAGTTCTTGGTTGAAACGTTGTATCTATAATAGCATTAATAGCAATCAAGATGAGAAGAATAGTTCGAATAAATTTACAGAAGAAGGATTTTGGTTATTTTTTTTCTGAAAAAGTATGGTTTTGTTTGTTTATCAAAGTGTTGATTCTCTTCTCTCGTTCCGTTCGTAAAATATACTAAGGAGTCGAATAATCGAACAGACAGTCGGAGATAGCATAAAAGAAACATATAGATAGACACATATATTTTGACGTGACCAAACAGGTTTAATTTTAGAGAATTATCAAAGATCTATGTGCATGTCGTTCGGATAAGTTTGTCAAACAAGAACAAATAAACGCACCATTGGTTTATTTTAGACATGGAAAGTCAAGAAAACTTGTTATCGTCTAAATCTAATATATTTCAATGTTCGTGATTCTACCTCGGAATAAAGTATTTACCAACAATTTCTTTGCCATCTTTGCTGTGTATGTCTAATTTTTTATTAGAATTTTTAATTTCCGGTTCAATTTAACAACGTCTGGTGATGTTAACTGTGTTTTATAAATGTAGATACATGTACATATATACCTGGTGTAACATATCAGCCAAACAATAACATATATATATATATAGAGAGAGAGAGAGAGAGAGAGAGACAAAATAGTAAGTTCATGTATGTTCAGACACGCATAGGTAAAATAATGTAAATCTTTTACAATATATCGTATCTGAAAATTATCATATACACAACAAAACTATGTTCATACACGTACAGATCATTATATTCGTAAATATCAGAGCCCATGTATTCTCAATAGTTAAACATAGATAGATAGATAGATAGATAGATAGATAGATAGATAGATAGATAGATAGATAGATAGATAGATAGAAAAAACTGTTATAAGTTGTCTCTAGCAGTTATAATATGAATTCTTGGTAGGCGACTCAACATGACGTCTGTTAAAAATACTCTTATCTGGAAACATCTTTCGACCCACTTGGAGTTCTTTATTTAAGGCCCCTGGCCGAGTTCATTTGTTTTACTTGGGAAGTATTATTTCCGTCACAACATCCCCTTTTTCGTGATATCTTTTCATTTTATTTATTAGTATTCACCCCTCCAGTTTCTGGCGAGTTCACTAACATACTGAACTTTGCATTAGTTACGTTTTTGTTCAACCTCTAGTTTTTCATACTTTTTTTTTTCTGGTAATCGTACTAGTACATTCAACAAATTCTTGGGGGTGTTGTTAAATTAAAAATATTATACAGTACTTGCATAGGTTCTTCTTTTCTTGTGAGCCTTTTCTTCAATAAAACTTATATACTCTGAAAAATAATTTTTCGCTAATTTTGAAAAATTTAATGTATTTTTTGCTATCCGTTTCTATTCTTTTTTGACCTGATCGAACAGTGATTTAATATTTCTTGCAAAAATAAATGCTGCCAGTGATACACCTGCGAGTATCTTGGGATTTGGCGTTATCCGGTATACTCTCAATAATTTTGTCGTGTTTCTTCGCCCATTTTTTCTGTATTTGCTTTTGTTCGAAGCTCTCTTAAAAGTACCCACAAACCTTTCAGTCTGTTTGACTTTGGCGGAGTTGTAATAGGTTCAATCGAGAACATTTTACAAAAATCTTCAAATTCGTAAACAGTGAATGGCGTACACTTATCGGAGCATTGGATACACCATATCTTGTAGACAGCGTAAAAAATGTACTGTAACCATAGAAAATGTTTTTACACTTAAAAAAAATTCAGACCACTTAGTCAAGGTACCTCTACCTCAAGATAATGTGATCCATTTATTAAACCTGTGAAATTTGTTTAGTCTGGACCAGAGAATATTTGTCTTTGACCAACGTTGTAGTTTTCTGGTAGTTGATTCTGTTGATTAGAACAGCCTCTCTACATGCTACACAAGAGTTTGGGTTCCTAACTACTAGTCGGGAAGCCTCAACCAGAGAACTACTCACACGTTACCCTCAGTATGAAGAAACGGTTTAAATTTTCCATTCAATGTATTTAGTCAAAATATATCAACGTTATTTGGGTTACTTTTGAAATAGTAAAATTTTTAATACAGTTTAATACACACAATCTTTAAAACTAAATTCTCACAAATCTATTAATTTAATTCTTGGTATCATTACTTATCACATCAAGCCCCATTGTTTACAATGAGTGAAATGTAAAATAAAGTTTTAAAAAAGTCAACCTGCCCTAATATGACACTAGTTTTCTTCACTGTTTCCTGAGATGTTTGGCACCTCGGCGTGGTGTAATGGTTAACAAGCTTGTCTTTCTAGAACCTATTACAACTGAGTAGTGAGTTCGATCCTAACTGGGTGCCCCATACTTTCGGCTTTGTGACCCATCTAAGCAGCGCTTAGAAAATCAACTTTCGTGAGAGCTTCTAATTTATATTGTTTTGCTCTTTAGAATTTTCTTGCGTTATTTTTTTTAATCGTATCACCCCGAGCAAGGCGGTAACGCCACTGATGTGCAGGGGGCTACGTAATAGTGAAAAGATTGGAAAAGAGAAAGCCGGAAACCACATCCTAAACAGGGAACAAGGGATGAGCCTCTTAACCTGTTCAATAGACGTGGGTGGAGTGTGAACCGGGCGATAGATAGATCTATCTACTCCAATTGAAAAAAAAAACAAAGTGAGAAGATTGGAAAAGAGAAAGCTGGAAACCACATTAGGAATATATATATATATATATATATATATATATATATATATATATATATATATATATATTTAAATCATTTTAAAGCCACACATAAATAGATAATAAATTTTGTACAAGTAAAAAGGGAAAAGGTCAATAAAATAACTTAAAAGGAAAACGATGTGAAAATGCTGAACCACAAACTTCACATGCAAATGGTTTCTCTCCTGTATGTGTTCTCACATGATTTGTTAATGCCTGTTTGTGTGCAAATGCATAACCACAAATTTCACAAGAAAATGGCTTCTCTCCAGTATGTTTTCTCATGATTCTCTAAACCCGATTGTTGTGTAAATGTAAACTGTCACAGTTGACAAGAAAATGGTTTCTCTCTAATGTTTTCTCATATGATTCTTTAAACCTGATTGTTGTGTAAATCTAGTCATACACAATTAACAAGAAAATGGTTTTTCTCCTGTATGTGTACTCAAATGATTCTTTAAAACAGACTTACGTGAAAATGCAGACCCACACACTTCACATGGATATGGTTTTTCTCCAGTATGTTTTCACATATGATTCTTTAAACCTGATTGTTGTGTAAATCTTGTCTGACACAGCTGACAAGAAAATGGTCTTTCTCATGAATGTTTTGTCATATGATACTTTAACCCAGCTTGATGGGCAAATGCAGATCCACAAACTTCACATGCAAATGGTTTCTCTCCTGTATGTGTTCTCACATGATTTATTAATGTCTGTTTTTGCGCGAAGGCATACCCACAAATTTCACAAGAAAATTGTTTCTCTCCAGTATTTTCAAATGATTCCTTAAAGCTGATTGTTGTGTAAATCTTGTCTGACACAGATGACAATAAATTGGTTTCTCTCCTGTATGTGTTCTCACATGATTTATTAATGTCTGTTTTTGTGCAAATGCATGCCCACAAATTTTACAAGAAAATGGTTTCTCTCCCTGTTTACTCATATGTTTCTCTAAAGCTGATTGTTGTGTAAATCTAGACTCACAAAGTTGACAAGAGAACGGTTTCTCTTTAGTATGTTTTATCATGTGACTGCTTAAAGCAGCTTGCACTGAAAATGCAGACCCACACACTTCACAAGAAAATGGTTTCTCTCCTGTATGCATTCTCACATATTTCATTAAGTTAGATTTCAGGGCAAATGTCGACCCACAACATTCACAAGAAAATGGTTTCTCTCCTTTATGTACTCTCATATGTTTCTTTAAACTAGTTTTATGAGCAAATGCCGAGGCACACATTTCACATGCAAATGGTTTCTCTTCTGTGTATATTCCCATGTGTGCCTGTAAAACAGCTTTCCTTGAAAATGCAGACCCACACACTTCACATGCAAATGGTTTCTCTCCAGTATGCGTTCTCATATGATGCTTTAAACCTGATTGTTTTGTGAATCTAGTGTTACATAGTTGACAAGAATATCAGAGTAGTCCTTTTATTTAACTGGTAGCCAAGGTTAGACAGTCCAGTCTAATCTGCTATTTAACCCAAAAGCATGTGTGAAAGTGAAGGCAACAGACTTGACTGGCATTTGAACTCGGTTTGTTGATTTCACTTCCTGGGCCAATAACCATTACGATACTCACAACTTTGTTTAAAAAACTTCCTCTTGCCTAATATTCTGCGTAGATGTTTTTGTCATAAATAAAATCTAATTCAGTCTCTGGCACAAATTTTAATGAAGATTATTTCATTATTATACATATAAGATAGAGGCATGGAGGAGTAATGAGCAGCAGCTTGAATTGAGGAATAGGAAAGCAAAGTTTGAATTCTAGTCAAATTCATTACATTCACTTACGTCCAGATACTGTTGGGGAAGGCTTGAATCAATCTCTTCCCCCTCCAGCTATGGGTAAATAGTGGGACACACTGGGTTCTATATCTTTGGTGGGTAAGCAGTTTACAAAAAGTAAGAATTGGCAACCTACTGCAGAAACTTTTTCACAATACATGCAGTTGGGAACCGCTTGTGGAGCGAAAACATTTCATGAAGCTCTTCTAGAGAAGAAGGCAATTATACGCACCCGTGGTTAATGATGCGCTTCTAGTAAAGGAGCCGGCTCTAACGACCCGGAGTGAATGATGTGCTTCTAGGGAAGAAGCTGGCTCTACCCACCCAGGGTGAATGATGCATTTCTAGGGAAAAAAATAACTTCACACACCCAGGATGAATGATGCGCTTCTAGGGAAGAAGCCAGCTCAACCCACTCAGGATGAAGGATGAATGATGTGCTTCTAAGGAAGAAGGTGGCTCACCCCATCCAGGGTGAATGATGCGCTTCTAGAGAAGAAGCCAGCTCTACCCAACCAGGATGAATGATGTGCTTCTACGAAAGGAGACAACACCACTCACCCAAAGTGAATAATATTGCTTCTAGGGAAGAAGAAGGAACCCACCCAGGAAGAAGCCTACTCAACTCACCCAGGGTGAATGATGCTCTTCTAGGGAAGAAGCCAGCTCTACCCAACCAGGATGAATGATGTGTTTACGAAAAGGAGACAACACCACTCACCCAAAGTGAATAATATGCTTCTGAAAGGGAAGAAGCCAGCTGAACCCACCCAGGAAGAAGCCTACTCAACTCACCCAGGGTGAATGATGCTCTTCAGGAAGAAGCCAGCTCACCCAACCAGGATGAATGATGTGCTTGGATGAAAGGAGACAACACCACTCACCCAAAGTGAATAATATGCCTAGGAAGAAGCCAGCTGAACCCACCCAGGAAGAAGTCACTCAACTCACCCAGGGTGAATGATGCTCTAGGGAAGAAGCCAGCTCTACCCAACCAGGATGAATGATGTGCTTCTACGAAAGGAGACAAACCACTCACCCAAAGTGAATAATATGCTTCTAGGGAAGAAGCTGTTGAACCCACCCAGGAAGAAGCCTACTCAACTCACCCAGGGTGAATGATGCTCTTCTAGGGAAGAAGCCAGCCCACTCCAACCAGGATGAATGATGTGCTTCTCACAAAGGGAGACAACACCACTCACTCCAAAGTGAATAATATGCTTCTAGGAAGAAGCCAGCTGAACTGTCCAGGGGGAAGGCCTACTCAACTCACCCAGGTGAAAATGAGGTTTTCAGGGAAGAAGCCAGCTCTACCCAACCAGGATGAATGATGCCTTTCATGAAAGGAGACAAAACCACTCACCCAAAGTGGAATAATATGCTTCTAGGGAAGAAGCCAGCTGAACCCACCCAGGAAGAAGCCTACTCAACTCACCCAGGGTGAATGATGCTCTTCTAGGGAAGAAGCCAGTTTGCTCCCAACCAGGATGAATGATGTGCTTCTACGAAAGTGAGGACAACACCACTCACCCAAAGTGAATAATATGCTTCTAGGGAAGAAGCCAGCTGAACCCACCCAGGAAGAAGCTCACTCAACTCACCCAGGGTGAATGATGCTCTTCTAGGGAAGAAGCCAGCTCTACCCAACCAGATGAATGATGTTTCTACGAAAGGAGACAACACCACTCACCCAAAGTGAATAATATGCTTTCAGGGGAAGAAGCCAGCTGAACCCACCCAGGAAGAAGCCTACTCAACTCACCTGTGTGAATGCAGATGTCTTCAGGAAGAAGTCAGCCTCTATTCCAACCAGGATGAATGATGTGCTTCTACGAAAGGAGACAACACCACTCACCCAAAGTGAATAATATGCTTCTAGGGAAGAAGCCAGCTGAACCCACCCAGGAAGAAGCCTACTCAACTCACCCAGGGTGAAATATTTCTAGGGAAGAAGCCAGCTCTACTCCAAACCAGGATGAATGATGTGCTTCTACGAAAGGAGACAACACCACTCACCCAAAGTGAATAATATGCTTCTAGGGAAGAAGCCAGCTGAACCCACCCAGGAAGAAGCTCACTCAACTCACCCAGGGTGAATGATGCTCTTCTAGGGAAGAAGCCAGCTCTACCCAACCAGGATGAATGATGTCATTGAAAGGAGACAACACTCACTCACCCAAAGTGAATAATATGTTTAGGAAGAAGCCAGCTGAACCCACCCAGGAAGAAGCCTACTCAACTCACCCAGGGTGGAATGATGCTCTTCTAGGGAAGAAGCCAGCTCTACCCAACCAGATGAATGATGTGCTTCTACGAAAGGAGACAACACCACTCACCCAAAGGAATAATATGCTTCTAGGGAAGAAGGAAGAACCTCACCCAGGAAGAAGCTTTCATCAACTCACCCAGGTGAATGATGCTCTCAGGGAAGAAGCCAGTTTCGAGCCCAACCAACCAGGATGAATGATGTGCTTCTACGAAAGGAGACAACACCACTCACCCAAAGTGAATAATATGCTTCTAGGGAAGAAGCCAGCTGAACCCACCCAGGAAGAAGCCTACTCAACTCACCCAGGGTGAATGATGCTCTTCTAGGGAAGAAGCCAGCTCTACCCAACCAGGATGAATGATGCTTCTACGAAAGGAGACAAAACCACTCACCCAAAGTGAATGATATGCTTCTAGGGAAGAAGCCAGCCGAACCCACCCAGGGTGATTGCTACCACAAGTACAAGTAAGTAAGTACATAATGGATTTCATTATAATCCAACATATTTATTACAATATAGTGGATACACAAATTTTAAAGTCTCGCTATTTTTATTTTCATAGAGCCTTGTATTTATGTGTTAAAGCACACTGGATCAAAAGTTGGTTTCTCCTACAAAGAAGGATGCACGTATTATTTCTGTTGGAGAGCAGATTCTCTATTTCTCGAATATGCAGGCTGATAGGTGTAATATACAGTTTAAAGTAAAAAGAAAACTAGGGCTATTTCAAATACGAGTATCCACTATAATTATGTTTGAGATAGCAATATATAGTTTTAAAGAATTAATATATTTATTTTCAATCGGACATTTTAATTATGTTTGATGCAATAAAAAATAAATTCAAGATATAAATAATTAAAAATATATGTATTAATTAAAATATGTATTTGCATTCATAAACTAATCATTATATGATTGTCAAAGGGATTCTCTAACATCATGACAAGTCGACACAAAATACGACGAGAAAGACTACCAATTGTAGCTCGCGATAGAATTTCAAAAGAGTGTAGTTTTTAATAAATTCATCAAATGGTTGCATATGAAATGTTCAGTTCCTTGGCAGTATGCTTTTATTTACCAACTAGCAGTATAGCCCGGCGATGCTCGGGTGTAATGAAAGCCTTTAAACTAATCCATGGTCCTGGAGCTCAGACTCAGCCTGAAGAATATTTGTTTGAAGTTTGGTGAGAATCGGATAAAAATTGTGGATTTGTATAAAGGATATACAGACAGATAAACAGACACACACACAAACATTTTGCCTTTTATATATTATCGATTTTCTGCACTATTGTAAAAACCGCAACTTTGAAAATTCTGAATATCGTTTGTCTTTGTCTATGAGTGTATCAAATTTGATTAAAATCAGACTACTCCTTCTATAACCCGATTTTTTCGATTATCGATTTTCGATATTTATCGGGGGTACCTCGATACAAAACCTCGCTAAGAACACTCGCAGACGCTTATAGTACAACTGTGTAAATTTTCAAGAAAATCGGTTCAGCCGTTTCGGAGTCTATAGGTAACGGACACACACACACAGACACACACACATACACAAAAACAAAGTTCCATTTATAAATAAGTTTATATATTTCACTGTCTTTTTATTAATCCCTTTAACACACCGTATAAAAAAATTTAAAAGTTCTCGCCATTCCTCTCTCAATATGTGTTTCTGTCTCTCATTCATCTACCCTAATTTGCTTTTGGGTTTTGCGGTTAATTTTCTGCGATCAATGGGACCTTCCGCATGTTTTTAGCTGTGTAGGCCTGATCTGTTTACTTATGGCTTATTTAGTTTTACGGAATATCAACCTCCATGGGATATTTAATTCCGACAAGATTTTTAGGATAGGTTCGTATGAATAGAATTCTGTATTCTTTGTGAGAAATCAGTTTGTAGATCAGTTTTCATTGATGAAGTGGGTTTTTGTCGAGAGTCTGGTTTTCATTAATGTATTCTTTTTAGATTGATTTGGTTTATTTTGTTTTACAGCATATCAACCTCAATGGGTTATTTAATACCAACAAGATTTTAGGATAGGTTCACATGAATAAAATATGTATTCTTTGTAAGAAACTAGTTTATAGCTCAGGCTTCATTAAAGTAAACAGGGTTTTTTACGAAAGTTAAATGCATTGCTGGTAATATTTTTTCTAAAAATGAATTTCTGGTATTTTACTATAGAAATCTATGATCATAGTGTTTTTGTTTTGTTTAGGTTACCTATTTGCCCATGGCTCGGATCATAACGGGTGCTACCACTCCAGATTAGGTTGAACCTGAGAACAACAGCAATTAAGAGGTGATTCCAAGCTCCTCAAAACTTCTACCGAATGTAGTTTATTATCATATCTAGAACGAGTCTGATCTCTGGTCTATCATCAGCAAAAAAAAAAAAAAAATATGGGAATTATTTGTTCAAGATTGAAATTGCACAGTTTTTATTTGTTTTCTTTTTGTCTTGTTTAGTATTACCTTCTGACGTTGATACTGAAACCTATTCTTTCTTTTAATTCAGCTAGATGTGTCTTTTGGTCCTGGTTGAGCAACTCGTTTTGATTTTTAATTCTCAAAAATTTTTAACTTTTTAAAACTTCAAAACTTTTTAAAATTTTAAATTCATGAAACAACGGTGAGTTTTACTTTGTTTTCTTTCATACAAAGCAATAAAAAAATAAAACATTAATAGTCATATCCTGTTTAAGCAAACATTTTTTTTTATAACTGAACAATGTTTTCAAGTAAACTAAATGTTAACGACAAGAGTCGAATCAATCCTAATGGGCTCCCTGCAGTCACAGTGACAAATCCATTTCCGGTGAGGATTGAGATTGAAAATCTCTGGAATTGTCAAACAGCTTCACGCGGTTTGAATCAAATTTGGAGCCACGAATACAGTTTGGTGACAAATAAGACCGGATACTTCGATCGCAAAAGGCACAAACTCATATTTATCAACCAGTAAAAGGTATTTGACCCGTTCGGGCTTCGACCCCGCCTGTTTGGCAACAAAGCAAGCAGAAGTTGCAGACACAATCAAATTGACACTTGCAAAGAAATCGCTGCTGGTAACGCCGCAAAATAAGTAGTTTGCCACTCTCACATACAAAGATGCTTTGTGCACATGCTGTCGTGTTTGGTATAGTTAAAACGAAGTCATTTTCCTATTTGCAAGATCGCATGTGCAGTAATTATCGCTGTAGGCTGAGTAACAGAAACATCTCCTCAGATCTCCAGTATATTTCCTTAGTATCCTTGTAAGCAGCAACATCACCATGCCAGTTACGTACATAAATTAAGTGTGATAACACCGATCTTGTAATTTTATTTATTCTTCCTCTCCATGTGCCGTGTCCCTTCAGGACATAGGGCTTTCATTCGTTCCTGTCTCGCACCACAAGATTAGCAATTAGGTCCCACCCTTTTACTGTGAAACCAATAAAATGTAAACGCAAATTCTACTCCATCAGCTTCTTTTCTCGCACCTCCCGCCTGTGGAATTCCCTTCCATTTACTTGCTTCCCCGACAGCTACAATCACCAAAAATTTAAATGTAAAGTTAATAGTCATCTCTTATCTCACTAACATGCATCCTCTCTCTCATGCTCCTTTCTCCATCCACTCCACTCTCATCAATATTCTCACCCTTCTCTTACCCACTTCCTGATACCCCCTGTGACCTGTCACTCTTTCTCATAACTTCTCTCCTATGTAACACCCTGCAAAACAGTGGCAGTAAAATGCGTTGCTTGAGGTGATATGATTATAAAAAATATTATCAATGTTCTGAAAAGAAAAATTGAAAATATCACATAAGAAATAATATCAAAAGCTTAAACATAGCATCTTGTCTGTCATTTTTAATGAAACTTAAGCATATATATATATATATATATATATATATATATATATATATATATATATTACCGGTCATAATTATTAAGTCACCCCATTTTTTTAAAGAAATGATGTATTTCATACTATTTTTAGGATTTATTGCCAAATGAAAATAGAATAGTCCTATTGTTAAAAATTAACAAGGTAAGGAAGCAAAGATGAACTCATCCGAATCAACTTAAATTTTTTTCATTCTTTCATTGATGAAACAGCAATATACTTAATTATGAAATATTTATAAATTCATTTGATGCACATGTTATTGCGCAATATTAACAAAAGAACCAGTCTATTTTCATTTACAACTATTCACTTGGCAATAAATACTAAAAATAGTATGAAATACATCATTTTAAAACACTGTGGTGGCCTAATAATTATGACCGGTAGTATATATATATAGTATAATAATTATGACCGGTAGTATATATATATATATATATATATATATATATATATATATATATATATATATATATATATAAGCAGCATATATACATTTAAACATGTTTCGTTGGATAATATAGATATATCGTGTCGGCTTATTTTTATACTGATCTCTTCTAATTTTCTCATCAGTTTCTTGATTTTAAGTTAAAATTCACCAAGGAAAGTAGCCTAATTTTTTTTAACACAAGTACTTTCGATCTTTTTCAAGATCATCTTCAGGGGTAAATTACAAAGACAAACTAATTGCAACTCCGATAAAATCTGCATTTAGTTGTGATGGTGGTTTTTAAAACTCTGTAGAACGTCCCCTATTATAAACTACTTTGCCTTCCTTGATGAATTTCGTCTTAACAACTTGAAAATTTTAGATAACTGAGAAAGATCAGTATAAAATTCAGTAGTCATACTTGCCTAGTCTGAAGGATGATTTGATGTTTACACACACATGCGCACACATACAAACACACACACATACACGCACATGCACACAAACACGGTTGTTTAATCAGTTTCTTGATGTTAAGATAAAATTCACCAAGGAATGCGCCCTATTTTTTTAACACAAGTACTTTCGATCTTTTTCAAGATCATCTTCAGGGGTAAATTATAAAGACAAACTTATTGCAACTCCGATAAAATCTGCATTTAGTTGTGATGGTGGTTTTTTAAAACTCTGTAGACCGTCCCCTATTATAAACTACTTTGCTTTCCTTGATTAATTTCGTCTTAACAACAAACTAATTTGACAACCGAGAAGGATCAGTATAAAATTCAAAGGTCATAATATGACTCTATTATTTAATGATCTTTTAGTGTGGTAACACTTATGCCAGTGCGTTTTGTCCAAGCTTCAGTGCAAGCAAATGTTGCATATGCATAAAAGTATTTGGTTCAGTTAGCACTGTTTGAAAAGGGCTGAACTGTAAAGGGTGGATGATCATTTCAAAGAATGTGCACGTTCAGTAAGAGAAGTTAGTGGTGCTTTGGTGTTGGTAAAGGGTCATACTAACATCCCATCACTCATAGACTAGGTTCTGAATGCCTATGTAATGTGGACTCTTGCCAAGATCAATGCATTGTAAGGGTAAATGTAGCAGATTGTATAGCGTCTGTAAAACAGATCGATACAAAAAAAACTTAGAAATGTGAACCCTAATTTCCCATCCATCATATAACTTTTATTACAGTATATATGTATATATATACATGTGTGTGTGTGTGTGTGTGTGTGTGTGTGTGTGTGTGTGTGTGTGTGTGTGTGAACAACAAATCATCCTTCAGATTAGCCAAGTATAAAAACAGCACAAAACTTGCTAGTTATATATGGGAATTGGAGGAAAAATAATAAGTCATACTAGGAAATGGGATGTGGTGAGGAAGACCCGTGCATTTAGTATCGGAAAAAAGGGGTCTTTATAAAACTAACAATGTTACATTCGCGTCTCTAATTCAACAGCTCATGGACGAACGGTTATTGTTGAAATAGTGTATCACGATTTAAATGTTGATGTTCTGTGTTTGACAGGATTTATCATACCGGCCACCTTCATAAGTTGAAAGGCTATCGTATTTCCGAACGAATGTTTTAACTGATCCAGTCTTTATCAAATCGTGAAATGAAAATTATCCTGAACGGCCACTCTTCTAGATCTTTTTGTACTAATGCAGGTGTCTCTCAAGGCTTCATCTTTGAACCTACTTTGTTGTTAATTTTCACCAACGATATTTCTGATGACATCAGTTTTCAACTTGGTACCTAATGATGGGGATGTGAGTTATGGTGCAGTGGATATCGATTCGGAACGACAAATCGGGGATCCGAGTTCGAATTCGAGTTGAATTCCTTGCATTCACTTGCGCAGAGATTTCCCTGTAGCTATGAATCAAATAACAGGACAGATTAGGTTCTATAGCCTTGGTTGGCAACCAATCTACCGCAGAAAGCAATGGCAACCTACTGCGGGATAATCTGCCCAATCAGTCATGTCTCTTACGAGACATGATCGCCCAAAGCGTGTATCACGTATGGCACTTAACTGACTGACGGAATATAATTTTTGGAATCAGGATTAAGGCTTTTACTGGTCATAAAGTGGGGGATCGTTTTTCTGTTGTTATGAATTAATAAACTGATCCCTCACTAATGAATACGTAATAATATAATACATCTTGTTGTGTCGACAATCTTCGTCGCCACTGTTGTGTCGTGAGTAAGAATAAATAACTCAACAACAGGAATAGGTTAATCGTTGTATTCCGTGAAAATAGTATTTACAAAGGTTATTAGTATCCAATACAAGAATAAAGGTTAATCGTCTCAACCGTCGTAAGACGTAGTATGAGCAATGGGTACTTCCGGGTCATCACCGGAAGTCTACGACTGACTTGTCGATCGGCTGCTCGGCACACTCTCCTACGTAGATGCCACCATTACTTTACATAGTAATGGAATAGTCCATTATAGCCGAATAGGCGCGGGCGTGCCAACACATCTCTTGCCCCTCTAGCTATGAGTCAAATAACAAGACAGATTGGGTTCTATAGCCTTGGTCGGCAACCAGTCTACTGCAGGGAGCAATGGCAACCTAGTGCGAGATAATCTTCTGCTCAGTCAGTCATGCCTCTTTCGAGACATGATCGCCCAAATCATGTATCACGTATGGCATTTAACTGACTGGCTGATCTAATGATGACAGCCATTTATTCTTGTCTCGATAGTAAGTCTGATCAGTTCGATAAAGTCAAACTGGCAGCTGATCTTAAAAAATAAACTACAGTTTGTTATTAACTCGGGCAAGGCGTGGCTTGTTAATTTGAGCACTTTAAAAATGAAACTGCTCTTTGAGAAACCCTTTTTTTACTTCTATCAGCATGACGGATATTAATCCTCCAAAAAGTGACTCATTGCACCTTCTCGGACTGACGTTTTCAGTTGACATTAAATGAAAAGAGTCTATTGAATCTAATGCTAAGTCTGCCGCTAAAAAAAGTTCCCTGTATCATGCAAGACACTTTTTTCTGGCCAGAATCTATTTTACATATTTATAAATCTACCATTCGACCTTGCTTTTAAAATTGCCACCACGAGTTTGGCCTTGGAGTGGAAAAATATTAGCAAATACAAAATGACTGGCTCTATGACTTCTAACTGAGTACTGGAAAAAGATTGTACTTAAAACAATAAAAATAGGTTCGAAATATCTGAAGCACATTATGTAGTGAAGGGGCCTGAAGAATTTGACGTTTACGTCCTGTAACGAATTGTAGACAGCCTATAACCGAACATTAAAAAGTACCTTAAACCCCCCATTTTTTTGGCATTAAATAACCCACAGAGGTGTTGATATGTCCTAAAACAAAACTCAAACTCAAGATAGTGACTCATTGCACCGACTCAGACTAACGTTTTCAGCTGACATTAAATGAAAAGAGTCTATTGAATTAAATCCTAAGTCTGCCGCTAAGAAAGTTCCTTGTATCATGCAATCAAATTTTTTCTGGCCAGAATCTATTTTACATATTTATAAGTCTATCATTTGTCCTTGGTTTTAATATTGGTGATGGTAATTATTTTGAGGAACTTTCCGGTATGTTATATTGCTTTTGTAGATCTACCGAATGCCTATTAACGATTATTTCTGAAAAAGTGTATCAAGCTTTACATGAGAATGCTGAAGCTCAGGATGTTGCATTGAATATCTCAAAAACGTTCGACAGGGTTTCGCATGCAGGTCTTCTTTACAAGTTGAAAAGTTATGGTATTCCCAGATGACTTTTTGAACTGATTCTGTCTTTCTTATAGAAATCGAGGATTAAAGTTGCTTGAACGGCCAATCTTCTAGATCTTTTCATAGTAATACAAATGTCTCCCAGGGACATCCTTGGACCTACTTTGTTCTAAATGTTCACCAATGTCCTTCTTGATGGCATCAGTTCCTAATTTCATATCGATGCTGATCACACAGCCATTTACTCCTGTCTCGATAGTAAGTCTGATCAGTTCGCTAAAGTAAAACCGATAGCCAATCTAGAAAATGACCTAAAGTCTGTTGTGAACTAGGACAAGGAAACCCTTGCTAAATTTAACGCCCCCAAAAGGAAACTTATCTCTATTAATCACTTGAGAAACCTCTTTTTTGCCTCCAATCAGCATGGCTGATGTTAATCTCCATAAGAGTGACTCGTGGCGCCTTCTAGAACTGGCTTACGGCCATATCATGTAGAATACACCGGTTCTCGCTCGATCACCGAAGTTAAGCAACGTTAAGCCTGGTCAGTACTTAGATGGGTGACCGCTTGGGAATACCAGGTAGTGTAAGCGTTTAGTGACGGATGTGTGTTGTGGTGCAATGGATATGTGCTCGGAAAGAGAAATCGGTGAGCCGAGTTCGAATTCCAGTTGAATACCCTGCACTCACTTAAGCACTGGTGCCCTTGGGAAATATATTAATCCGTCCCTTCCCTCCAGTTATGGGTTAAATAACAGGGTAGGACTTGGGAACCCTGTCCTTAAAAACAAATCCCAATGATTCTTGATACTTGAAAAGAAAAAGTATTACTAGACACAAAACTTATATAAAAAACAACAATAAATTGTTGAAAAAAAAGGTATTACCAGCAATAAATAAATAAAATTTAGTTGGCAATTAATAACCCACCGAGGTTGATATGCCATAAAACAACCAACCAACAACCTTCTAGAACTTACATTCTTAGTTGACAAGAAGTGGGAAGACGATATTGCATCCATTGCTAAGTCTGCTGCTAGAAAATTAGGTTCACTCTGCTGTGCTTGTCAATTTTACTCCTCCAAATCTAACTTAAATACTTATAAAACTACCTAGCGGCAATGCTTTGATTATTGCTGCTACATACGACCCGCTGTATATGTAGAAGTTCTTGATAAAATTCAAGCAAAAATCAGCAATATTATTGGTCCTGACCTGACGTCTAGATTTCAGTCAGTTTTCCGTCAACGCCGTAATGTAACTTCCCTGTACCTTTTCTGTAAATATTTTAATGGTAACTGTTCGAATGAGCTCTTCGTCATGGCACCAATTTTGTTTGTTTGTTTTGTTTAATTTAAGATGAAACCGTAAGTTTTATGCTTACAGTTTCTTTTCTTGCACTTTTCGCATGTAGAACTATCTTTCGGCTCTATGTTTTCCCGCCAACTTTAATCTTCAAAACATTAAATGCAACGCCAATAGCTTTCTATTCTCCTCCTGATTACTCTTGTGTTGTTCCTGCTCCGTAGTAAAAATTTAGGTTTTCAAATTCTTCCACACCCAGTAACCTCGTGTGCCTTAGTGGCTTTACTACTTTTCTTGAAGTAAAACGCACTACTCAGTCATAATTTATCTCACGAAACTAACCATTATGTCACGTTGAAGTATCCTTATTATTCAAAGCGAAGATTAGATATGGCAGAAGGCCGAACGTTTAGGGCACCCACTGAGGATAGAACTCACAAATCAGTTTTAACTATTCTAACGAGATAAACTTGCTAATCATTACACCTCGTCGAGATGCCACAAGTTTTTTTTAACCATATCACCCTGAGCAAGGCGGTAACACCACTGATGTGCAGGGGGCTACGTAAGAATAAATATTAACACACAGTAAACATAGAACATTTAAGTTATTAACATAGTGTGTCTAGATTTTCTTTCGCTATTTCAATTTGCCTTTTCACAAGGCTCCATTTATATTTCCAAGTAGTGATGGTGTGTTGGGCTGCTGGATCATGTAATTTAAATTGTGTGCATTTTGGCAGCATTTTTTCATTAATGCAGGTTTCATTGAATAATATAGACAAGTTTTGTCTATTAACACACACACCACCTTGAAATATAAAAGGAGCCTTGTGAAAAGGCAAATTGAAATAGCGAAAGAAAATCTAGACACACTATGTTAATAACTTAAATGTTCTATGTTTACTGTGTGTTAATATTTATTCTTTGATAATGGCTTATGTGAGCCGAAAGCTTAGACCCGATAAAAAAAATCAACAATTACTGTGATTTTTTGTTGTCTTTCAACGATATTAACATCAAGTATATCAGACGGTACGAACGGATCCTACACAAAATTAATAGACAAAACTTGTCTATATTATTCAATGAAACCTGCATTAATGAAAAAATGCTACCAAAATACACAATATATATATATATATATATATATATATATATATATATATATATATATATTCTAGAAATTCTTTTAGATATTCTACAATTTCATGGGTAATACGTATTTTGCAGGCAAACCTGTGAAATACGTATTACCCATGAAATTGTAGAATATCTAATTTTTTTTACTAGGTTATATTACACTGTTAAATTAAATAAATAAATTTAACATTAAGTTCTTTTGATTTCGTCTCTATCGGAATTTACCTGACTTATATACCAAGTATTCTACGTTATATATATATATATATATATATATATATATATATATATATATATATACTACAGATTGTTATCATTTTTAGTGATGGGATAAAGAACAAAATGGAAACATTCATCAATTTAACATCTTTCATTTTATTAAAGCTACATGAAGTGATATATGATAAATTGATGAACATTTAAAATATATCTAAACGTATTTATAAATGGAACTGGTGTGTGTGTGTGTGTGTGTGTGTGTGTGTGTGTGTGTGTGTGTGTGTGTATCCGTTAACTATAGACTCCGAAACGGCCGAACTGATTTTCTTGAAAATTTACAAAAATTGTACTATAAACGTCTGCGAATGTTCTTAGCTAAGTTTTGTGGCGAGGTACTCCCGATAAATATCGAAAATCGATAATCGAAAAAATTGGGTTATAGAAGGAGTGGTCCGATTTTAATTAAATTTGATACACTCATAGACAAAGACATAAGAAACGATATTCAAAAGTTTCAAGGTTGCAATTCTTATATTAATGCAGAAAATCGATAATATATATATATAAAAGACATGATGTTGGTGTGTGTGTCTGTTTATCTGCCGTATCTGTATTTTTTTTCAGGTCTTTTATTTTAGTTTTTGCTTCGGGTTTGGCTCTAAGTAGGTATAATTGTAGTTCTTAGTCTCAGCCATGATATCATTTACTCAGAGGATTTATTTAGCCTTCAAAATTCAGTTTACGACGAAAAACACGTATTGGATATCGATACCAGGAAATCTAAATTTGACTTCCATCCATTCATTTTTCTTTCAGTCTACGGTTTCGCTTTAACTGGGAACAACTATTGCTTTTTAGTCTTTCGTGCCAACGTCCAAAGAATCTGAGCTCCAGGACCATGGATTGGTTTTAAAGCTTTCATCATACCCGAGCAACGCCGGGCTATACTGCTAGTATATATATATATATATATATATATATATATATATATATATATATATATATATATAATTATGGTTATTTTTTATTTAAAATTAATTTAATTTACATTGTGACACGGACATTTCAATATTTCGAAATTTAAATTTTTTTATCTCATCTTCAGGCATCTTCATCTACTAACTTTAGTAAAACTAATTTCCATTTGAGCCTTGCCTGATGACGAGATAATTAAAACTGGAAGTCTGGAAACAGAAATTTACGCGTCGCAGTGTAAACTAAATTAATTCTAAAAATAAAAAATAAATTTAATCATAATTATATTACACTCTACAATCTATGTTGTATTGAGCACTTCTTTAAAAAAATAAATGCCAGAGAGCTCTGGTTTCTAAACCTGTTGTTTTTTTTTTCATCTGAATACATATATATATATAACGAAAATGAATGACATGTGAGTAAAATCCTAGGACAAATCTTATTAATATTAATTTTATTAGTATTAAAAATGATAAAATAATAAATGTGTGTGTGTGTGTGTGTGTGTGTGTGTGTGTGTGTGTGTGTGTGTGTGTGTGTGTGAAGGGGTATTGGAAAATTATCGACTCAATGAAGAAGAGATTTCCTACAAGAATCTGACCTTCGACATATAAGACTACATATTTTGGGGTGAGAGGAACGTTGAACTGATAGCTGCTTGGACTTGTTGTGTATATATAGATAAATAAGTATCGACATATATACTCAGGTACTTATGATCCTATGCATGCATAATTATAGAATGTTATATGGGTTTGTTTTTACAGGTGTATAAAACAATCTATTCATTTTACCACATGAATAACCCTGAATAAATCAATCCGAATAATTATTTCAATTCATTTTTTACTAACTCTCTCTCTCTCTCTCTTTATATATATATATATATATGTGTGTGTGTGTGTGTGTGTGTGTGTGTGTGTGTGTGTGTGTGTGTGTGTGAAAAATTATTTGCTTGAACTTTATTTTTTATCTATACTCGTAATTAAGTAGATATTCTGTTTATAAACAAACAGTATTATATATTTATTTCTACCGGCCTGATTATTTACAAGAAATTTTTGTACGAAAATGTGTGTCATTCGTAATAGAAATTTATCGTAAATAATCAGGCCGGTAGAAATAAATATATAATAGTGTTTGATTATAAACAGAATATCTTCTTAAATACGAATATCGATCAAAAATAATTCTCAAACAAATAATTTCAAATTGTCGGTTTGTTTATAACCATTTCGTTAATCTTCGTTAATTTCCGTACTAAATATATATATATTGCAATGGATAAATTGTCGCCATTTTATTTTATTTTAATTTCGCGCATGCGCGTTGTTTTCTTGTCTTTTGGCAACTGAATAGTATAAAAATATAGTTGTTTTTCTGTGGAGAAAAGACCACAATGACGAGATTCACTCTGCCAAAAATTTGGTAATGGTATACTGTACTGCTTAGTATTGGCGTCAGACGCTCCAATTCGAATATTTCAGAGTGTGTGTATGTCAGTCTGAAGAAAGTGCAGAGGATTCGGAAATAGTTTAAAGTATGGCAACTCGGAAAACTCATACTGATCTGTTAAGAAAAAAAACTCGCGAATTGGTTGGTGAGTTGGATGAGTATAATGGTGATTACGAATGTGCTTCAAGTAATTGCTAGTAATGGCGGGGTTAGGCCTCCATGCATCTTCCCACATGGCCTCAGACTCAACACGGAGACCTACATGAAGTGCCTTGAGGAGGTAGTACTGCTCTGGGTCAAGAAAATGGATGCTGAAATAGCTCTATGTCTGGCAAGTCGGAAAAATTAGTAAGAGAATATCTGCGACCATATGACCACTTACATCTGGGCCACCTAACTCCATTCATTAGCCTGCAGCCCCCTGATTATTATGCGTGGGGCTCAGTGGTACGAAAGACTAACAAAACTCCTTTTAACACCAAAGATGAACTAAAGCATTCACCAACTAATATAAGGAGACCGTCCAGAAGAGCTGTAGAAGATTTCGAAGTAGTCTGGACGTTGCAGTTGAAGCCAATAGTGATTTTAGTAAATGTATTTCACAATATATTTGTGTGATTTTGGTAAATATGTCTACTAAAATGAGGTGTCAGTGTCATTTTCATTTTTGCGTCACTTAATAAATCGCGGAACCGAGTTCAAATTCCAGTTGAAATCGTTGCATTGACTTACGCTCAAATATACTTGGGAAAAGTTTTAATCCGTCTATTCCTTCCAGTTAAGAGTTAAATAATAGGACAGATTGGGTTCTATAACCTTGGCTGACAACCAATCTACCGCAGAAAACAATGGCACCCTGCTGCGGGATAATCTTCTGCCCAGTCAGTTATGCTTCTTTCAAGACATGATCACCCATGGCACTTAACTAACTGAAAATGAGGTGTCAGTGTTATTTTCATTTTGTGATTGGATAATTTATCGATTATACCCAGTACAGTGGGTAAGTGAATTATAAATGTGGACAAAATTCTTTGAACAAACCTCTTTCACCACGAAGGAACTTCTTTAATTTGATATTTGGGAAATTTTCAACACCTTCCTCTCCCATGCTATATATATATATATATATATATGTGTGTGTGTGTATATATATATATATATATATATATATATATATATATGTGTGTGTGTGTGTGTATATATATATGTGTGTATGTATATATGTGTTTGTATATATATATATATATATATATATATATATATATATATATATATATATATATACACTACTGAAATACTATATATATATTATTTTTCTTATTGTCGGTGTGCAAGTTGTCTTTAGTATATGTTTACATTCGTTTCTTTAAATTTGTTTCGTGTTGGTAGATTTCCCGAAAGCGGCTGGCGTGATTCCGATATTGATCCAACCAATGGAATTTGTCTATTTGTTGCGGTTAGGACTGAGCATATGGTTGCTTGTTTACATGGCAAGCGTAGATTCAAATGTCAGAGATGATAGTGAAGAGGTAAAAGAAAGAAAGAAAAAAGAAAGAATGAAAGATAAAAGCAAAATTTAGAAAAAGACAATTCAAATGGAGAGAAAAAAACGAAAGAGATGCTCACAGAGAAAGAAACAGATACATATACAGGGGTTGGACAAAATAATGTGAACCTCTTTAAAATAGCAACCGGATTTTCAATTGTTTGTAACACCATCAGAGACTTTTAGATTTCTATTTCTTTTATGTATTTCTATTGCTGCTTGTCTATATTTCTAATAATTTTTTTTCAGTATAATCACCAGAAACTACTGAAATCCGTCGATATGTCAGACCTATCAGATTTCCAAAGAGGTCAAATTGTTGGTGCCTGTGTGGCAGGCGCAAGCGTGACTGAAGCAGCCCGAATGCTGGGCGTTTCAAGAGCTACAGGCTCTAACGTAATGACTGCATATGTAAAACACGGCAAAACATCGTCATCGAAGCACAATTCCGGAAGAAAATCAAAGATTTCTAATAGTGCTCGTTGGGCTCTGACGCGAATTGTCAGGAACGACTGCAAAACAACAGCCCTGAAAGTGACTGCCGAACTTAATGATCATCTTGAGCATCCAGTTTCTACAAAGACCGTCTGACGATAGCTTCACAGATCAGGTTTTCATGGGAGGGTTGCCATCAAGAAACCTTTGCTCTCAACAACAAATGTTGCAAAGCTTTAGAGTTGTGTAAAAAACATCAGAACATTTCTATAGAAAAATGTGATATTCTTTGATGAATCATCATTCACTGTCTCCAACCACCGGCCGAGTTTACGTCTGGAAGCAGCCTAAAGAAGCACATAAACTAGACTGCTTTCTTCCTACTGTGAAACACGGAGGAGTATCTGTGATGATCTGGGGGGGGGGCCAATATCATGGAAATCCACCGGCCCAATGGTTTCCCTCTACGGCAGAATCAATATTCAGGACTAGGCATTTTATCTGATCAGGTGCATTCCATGGTCTCGGAACTTTCCCGAAAGGAAATGCAGTAGTTCAGCATGATAATACCCCAATCTACGCAGCTAAAGTGGTCTCTGAATGGTACGAAGAACATTATGATGTAGTAGAGCACCTTGTCTGGCCACCACAGTCCACAGACCTGAATATTATTGAGCATTGGTGCACATTAGAAAACAAAGTGAGAAGTCAATATCCACCACCGACATCGCTAAATGAACTGAAAGCAGTTTTGACAGAAGAATTTACAGAAATAATCCCTTTAGAAACAATTCAATATTTGTACTAGTCCATAACTCGCAGGATTAAAGCAATTATTACTGCAAACGGGGGTCCTACCCCGTATTAAAATTAATTTTCTGTATTTTGAAGGGGTTCACATTATTTTGTCCAGACCCTGTATATATTTGAAGAAAGAAAAAACGAAAAAAAGAAAGAAATCACGAAAAAAAGAAAGAGCAAAGGAAAAGAAAGAAAGAAAGAAAGAAGAAAGAGCAAAAAGAAAGACAGAAAGAAAAAAGAAAGAGTAAAAGGGAAAGAAAGAAAGAAAGAAGGCAAATAAACGAAGAAAAAAGACGAAGGAAAAAGAAATAAGAGATTATGCAGCGAAAGTAAATTTGACAACAGATAATTAAAAAAAGTTAAAATGAAAGAAAATAGAGAAAGTTGGAATGAAAAAAGTAATAAATTAAAATGAAAGGAAAAAATTACGAAAGGAAAAAAAGAAAAGTTGGAATGAAAGTAAACAAATAAATGAAAGAAATAGCAAAAGAAAATTATTAAAAGGAAACATTTTGCGGATAATTCCAGATAAAAGAAATAAAGAATACAAGAACGAATGAAAGAAAAATGAAAATAAGAAAGAACCGAAATTAGTTGCCAATAAATGTGTGTGTGTGTGTGTGTGTGTGTGTGTGTGTGTGTGTGTGTGTGTGTGTGTGTGTGTGTGTAAAGAGGAGAGAGGAATAAAATACAAAAATTCAACAGAAAGAAATGAAGACGTGTCCGTAGAAGATAAAAAGAAACAAGGGAACCACCATTTAGAAGAAAAGTGAATGAAAGAGAGAGAGACAGAGAGAGAGAGAGAGAGAGATTAAAAAATAAACAGAAAAAAAAAGTTAAACTAAACACGTCAGTAAAAGATGAAGAAAAATACTAAATTTAACCCAATGCAATTATTGCATTTAGTGTATAAAATGCATGTGCAACTGTAGCAATTATTTTCAGAAAGGTGATGTAGTTTTGTTTTTAAATGGCAGCCTCATAAAAGGTTCGTTGTGACAACTGTCGTTTATATTTCCCTAATTTCAACCGACCTTTCTCAGGCACAAATTTCGAATACTGACATTCAAGGCAAAGCTGCCTTGTCAATTTACCCGTTTTCAGTGTTCATGTGCTTAAGCCTAAGTGATAAAAGTAGTGTTTCGAACAGTGAATTTCGAGTCAAATCTAACAGTTTAACGCTGTTTTCAGTGTTTCAGTATTGAATTTTAAAACAAAATTGTGCAGTCAATTCCCCCCACCCATTTCCCGTCTTTCAGTGATTCTGTATTGAATTTCTAGACACAATTATCTAGTTAGTTTTTTCTTCATGTGCCGTGTTCCTTCAGGACGTAGGCGATCATGAACTTCCACTTGGCTCTGTCACTTGTCGCTCTCAATAATTTTTCTCTTGGTATCTCTTCTAAGCGTCGCTCCATCAACCATTTGCTCAGAACTAACAAGCACGTCTCGCGCTGCTTACCCTTGTCTCTTTTTCCGTTTGTCCGACCTCTGATTATCAAGTTTTCCTGTCTCTCCTTCCGCATTACGTGTCTCAGGAACCCCATTTGTCTCTTCCTGATATTTATTACCAGTTATCTTTTCGTTTGCATCTTTTTCAACACCTCATCATTGCACCACTTTTTTAATGATTCAGTACTAAATTTTCAGGAAAATCAGCCCTGCATTTTGACCCAGTTTTTCAGTGTAATACTGAATTTCGAAGTGAACCTACCCTCTTAGTTTAACCGTTTCCGGTGGTTCAGTATTGAAATTAAAGGCAAACTTGCTCTATCATTCTAACACTCTCTGTAGCTGTTCAGTGTTGTAGGTCAAGGCAAAGTTCCCCTGTCATTCTAACCCTCTATTTAGCTGTTCAGTATTGTAGGTAAAGGCAAAGTTCCCCTGTCATTCTAACCCTCTATGTAGCTGTTCAGTGTTGTAGGTCAAGGCAAAGCTCCCCTGTCATTCTAACCCTCTATTTAGCTGTTCAGTATTGTAGGTCAAGGCAAAGTTCCCCTGTCACTTTAACCCTCTATGTAGCTGTTCAGTGTTGGAGATCACGGCAAAGTTCCCCTGTCATTCTAACCCTCTATGTAGCTGTTCAGTGTTGTAGGTCAAGGCAAAGTTTCCTGTCATTTTAACCCTCTCTTCTGTGCTAACATATTGAATATCAAGGCAAATCTGTCTTTTCAGTTTATCCCTATTTTCAGTGTTTCAGTGTCAACGCTCACTTGATTAGCTAATATTTCATATACTGAATTTCAAAGCAAATCGACCCTTTTTAGTTTATATCTGGATGTGCGTTGTGGTGCAGCGGATATCGGCACGGAAGGACAAATCAAGGAGCCGAGTTCGAATTCCTTACATTCACTTACGCACAAATACCCTTGGGAAATATATTAATCCGTCTCTTCCCTCCATTTATTGGTTAAATGATAGGATAGATTGGGTTCTATAGCCTTGGCTAGCAACCAGTCTATCGCAGAAAACAATAGCAAACTACTGCGGTATAATCTTTTGCCCAGTCAGTCATGTCTCTTTCGAGACATGATCGCCCAAATCGTGTATCACGTATGGCACTTAACTGACTGACTGAATATAATAGAAACATTATTAAGGATTCTACTGGGCATAAAGTGGGGGATTGGTTTCTATTATTATAAAGTAATAAACCGATCCCCCACTAATTACTACTTAATAATATAATACATTTCTTCCCCCTCTAGCAATGAGTCAAATAACAGGAGAGATTGGGTTCTATAACCTTAGCTGGCAAGCAGTTTACCGCAGAAAGCAATGGCAACCTACTGCGGGATAATCTTCTGCCCAGTCAGTCATGTCTCTTTCGAGACATGATCTCCCAAAGCGTGTGTCACATATGGCATTTAACTGACTGACTCATTTTATATTTCTGATTGAATGGGGTAGGAAATGGCTCGGACATATTAATGCCTTCGAAACGAAACTGCTCCCCTTTAACTTCTTTCCTACTTACCATCAGAATGAATGACGCTAGTCGCCTAGAAAGCAATACACTCCTTGGCCCCATTATCTCTAACGAACTCAAATGGAATGACTACATCGAATCTGTAGATGCATAGGAAGGTTGGATCGCTGGGCCTAGCCAGGAAGTTTTTCTCATTATAATCTATTTTGCACATTTATAAATCTGCCATCCGTCTGTGAATTGAATTCTGTTGCCATATCTGGTCGGGTACTTCTGCTATTCATCTTGAAGTTCTCGAGAAAATTCAAGGATTATCTGCAGTTTAATCGATTCTGACTTAGCATCTCATCTTCTATCACTTTCTTACCGAGGTGTAGTATTTTCATGGCAAATTCTCTGACGAGCTTTACCCTGGTTCCTCGACCACCCGTATTTACGCGTGCTACTAGATCGGCATCTAGATCCCACCCTTTTACCGTTGAAATAGCTAAATGTGACCGCCTTTTCTACTCGAATTGTTTATTTTCTCGCACTTTACGTTTGTGGAACGCCCTTTCGTTTGCTTGCTTCCCTGATAGCTACAATCTCTAAAAGTTTAAATGCAACGTCAATTGCCATCTTCTATCTCTTTGATTTGCATCCATTTCTTATCTTTTCTTCGTCATACTTTGTACCTTGTTTTCCTCTCACACTGTAACCCCCTTCACACCAGTGGTGGTCTTGCCTTACTTGAGATGAAATGATTATAAAAAACATTTTAAAATAATTTTCATTGGTGTTAAAAGTGTTAAAGCCCAATTGATAAGCTCGTATTTTCAATACTGAATTCCAAGGTAAGCTTTCTGGTAAATTTTCGTTTTAAGTCCCGTCGCTTTTCCCCTTCAAATTTATTCAAAATAGCATTATCTCTGTGCAAATGTATATGCTGAACTCAAATCAAGTATTAATCATTGAAGAAACTTACCTTTTTATCTAAATGTCCATAAAAAACGAACTATATCTTGCACTTTTTCTCTCCCGTAACTCTCACGAAGTCATATAATTAACTGCAGAATGACGGACTGCGCATGTGATCGAATTTTGTGCAGATTTTTGTCGATTTTTCTTCATTTACTGATACTTCCGGCGATGTACTTCCGGGAATTAAAGTAATGCGCTATTGTATTTCTACGCTTATTACTATGAAAACAGGAAATAAAGGCCGGAAGTTTCAGTAAAGGACGAAATTCGACCAAAATTGTTGCCTACGTAGAACGTAATTCTGCAGTTAATTACATGACTTCGTGAGAGTTACGGGAGAGAAAAAGTGTGAGATATAGTTCGTTTTTTATGGAGTTTCAAAGCAAAAAGGTAAGTTTCTTCAATAACTAATTGTTGATTTGAGTTCAGCATATACATTTGCACAGAAATAAAGCTATTTTGGATAAATTTGAAGGGGGGAAAAGCCGTCGGTACCTAAAACAAAAATTTACCAACTTTCTTTTTAACCTAGTATTCAGTTGTTCAATGTTCAATTTTACAGGCAAAATATACTTGTCTGTATAACACTGTTTTTAGTGCTTCAGTATTGACTTTTAAGGCAAACCTGCTTTTTAATTTAACACTATTTTCTGTAGTTTAGTGTGAAAATGCTTCATTTTCAGGGCAAACCTTCACTCTTTTTATTCGTTTTTATTAGTTTTATTTGTATTCAAATTAGAATTTCGAGTGCTTATTTTTAAGCTAAAACATTTCTCCCTTTTTATAGTGCATGTTTACAAAGCAGATGATAACTCTTATAAAATCAAAGCCAAATTTCTGGCTCTTTAACAAAAAATGGTCTGAAATATATAAGCAAGTTTCAGTGATTTGTGGCACTTCAAAGTCAATTTTCCTTCTTGTTTGAAAGTTGAATTTATTTCTTTTAACCGTATAACCCCATCCTTAATCTAACGTCTGTTTCGGATTAGCCCAAACGCCAACCAATGATGACGTCATATGTTACTATATTTCCCCGTTAGTCAATATGAAACATCTCAAAGCGTTTGGGCGGGAAAATGACGTCAACATTATGACTGATTTCAGCCTGTCACACTCTCATCTCGCAGTATTGATATCTGTGATTTTACGATTTTGTTGTCGTTTTATCCGTGTGTGTGTGTGTGCGCGCGCGCGCGCGTATGCGTTTGTATGTGTGTTTACTGAATTGGTAGGAAATTCGGATTTAGATATACGGTTGATATCATCTTTCTCTGTGCCTAATACATATTCTTGCCATATTTTACTAAAGTCTCTGTAAAGTAAGTTACGGATAGTTTCCAGATATAGAGAAGAATGAACTGACAGAGAGAGAAAGAGAGAAAGGGAGAGAAACGAACAGACTGGGTTAAATAGATGAATGCACTGATAAGAAAAAGGTGCTAGAAGCCGTGGATGCTTTGTTTAAAGTGTAGATTTATTGTTGTTGTTATAATTAAGATTACTTGTTTTTGGTATGATATATTAAGTATCCATAATGGTATTTGTGTCGCTACCCATGTTTCGAGTCCAAAGTTGTCTCTCTTCAGGCGAATGAACATGTGAATTTACATATCGAGATCCGTTTGTTTTTCTGATAACCAAAATAAAGTGTATATATAGATAAGTGGTGAGCAGGTCAGAAAGTTCATGCGTGTTTTGTTTTTTTTTTTGTTGTTGTTGTTGTTTTTATTTTCACACTCACACGTTAAAACTCTTCTGTCACCTTTCGTTGGCCAGAATTTTTTTCATACACTGACTTGCGAAATTTGATTTTTTTTCTTTATACTTCAAATTGTTTTCAACGATTTTGATTCTTTTCTACTCTACGTGTCATCACGTTCGTTTTGTTGTTTATGGAATATCATTCTTTGCAATGATTCAGGATTTTTTTTTTTTTTTTAGCGCGTTTGAATTTAGTATGTCTGTGTGTCTTAGAGTTTCCATGTTGTTTTGTTGAGGGAAGGCTTGTGTTTTTTATAAAAAATTCTACCTGCATCCTGGAAAAAAACAAATGAACACATACGCATATTAACTTTCTGACCTGCTCACCACTTATCTATGTATACACAATATTTTCTTCATCTCGATATGTAAAGTCACATGTTAATTCGACTGAAGAGAGTCAACTTTGGACTCGAAACGTGTGTAACGACATAAATACCATTATGGACACTTAATCTATTATACAAAAAGCAAGTAATATAAATAATAATGAAAACAATAAATCTGCACTTTAAACAAGACGTTTTGTTCTGTTTTCAGTATATATATATATATATATATATATATATATATATATATATATATATATATATATATATACTAGCAGTATAGCCCGGCGTTACTCGGGTGTAATGAAAGCTTTAAAACTAATCAACGGTCCTGGAGCTCAGACTCTTTGGACGTTGGCACGAAAGACTAAAAAGCAATAGTTGTTTCCAGTTAGAGCGAAACTGTAGACTGAAAGAAAAATGAATGGATGTAAGTCAAATTTTGATTTCCTGGTATCGATATAAAATTTTATGCACTATTGTATGAACTGCAACCTTGAATCTTCTGAATATCGTTTCTTATGTCTTTGTCTATGAGTATATGAAGTTTGATTAAAATCGGACTACTCCTTCTATAACCCGATTTTTTCGATAATCGATTTTCGATATTTATCGGGGGTACCTCGACACAAAACCTAGCTAAGAACACTCACAGACGCTTATAGTACAACTGTGTAAATTTTCAAGAAAATCGGTTCAGTCGTTTCGGAGTCTATAGGTAACGGAGACACACACACACACACAGAGAGAGACAAAGTTCCATTTATAAATAAGTTTATATATATATATATATATATATATATATATATATACACGAATAAAAAGATAAAAAGAAATATCCTTAGCTGACTCGTAGCCTCCCCTGAGAAATAGAAATAAGGGTTGTTCTAACAAGAAACTCTGTGATAGAAGAAAAAAGTGCGAGAAGCCGTGAACGTTTTGTTTAAAGTTTAGATTTATTGTCGTTAATATTATTAAGATTACCTGCTTTATATATATATATATATATATATATATATATATATATATATATATATATATGTTACGGAAATTAATGAAACTTGGTTATAAACAACCGACAATGTGAAATGAATTGTTTGAACATTATTTTTTTTCATTGATACTCGTATTTAAGTAGATATTCTGTTTTTTAATTAAACAGTATTATATTTTTATATCTACGGGCCTGATTATTTACGATAAATTGTTATTACGAAAATGTGTGCCATTCGGCAGGATTCGGACCTGCGACCACCCCTATATATATATATATATATATATATATATATATATATATATATATATATATATATTGTAACAAAGTTGTAGAACAAGTAGCTTTTTTATCTACTGGTTATGCATTTACTTTTGTAAAGAGTGCTCGATGCAACGTAGAGCATTATATTTTAATGGTTGTTACAATGGTTTATAAATTCATGGTATCACTACACAAAAATTTTCGCGTTTCGAAGCTGGTACTGCTTCTCATGCGGGTGATAAGTTGAAAACGCGAACATTTTTGTGTAGAGATACTGTGCATTTATAAAACATTGTAACAACCATTACAATATATATATATATATATATATATATATATATATATATATATTATTATTATTATTATTATTATTATTATTATTATATATAATGTATATTATTTGATAGATAGATAGATAGATAGATAGATAGATAGATAGATAGATAGATAGATAGATCTGTGAGCAGACTATGATAGAAAAATATATTTGAACAGGCTGAGATACCCAGCCAGCCAGACAGACAGACAAACAGACAGACAGACAGAAGACAAGAGACAGGGTAATGGAGTGTGAGAATATGAGAGAAAGAAATCATTAACGAGCGACATCAATAATAGAACAGAAATTAAGAAGAGAGAAGATAATTGACATTACTTTTAAAAATTTCAAGATCAAAGTTGACTGAATAGCAAGAAACTAAAAGATAGTCCCATAAGCGAGAGTTAATTAACTTTTGAATACGCTTTGGATACAAGTTTAAATGAAGGAAAATTGATTTCAACCACTTACCAAAAGAATCGTTTATCATAGTTATCAATTTATTGATTCCAAAAATTGATAATTTTGTGGTTAATATAAAAATTTTAACCATGTATTTGTGCGAATAAAATATTCTTGGCTCACAGTAATTGATTCGTTTTACTCTGAATAGCTTTTTATCATTTTACAGAAAATTATAAATATATATATATATATACATATAGTATGTCAAAAAATTCCCAAATTTAGTTTCGTTAAATGTACATTTCAGCTAGAAAATTCTTGCTTCATCAGCAACGATCAAAAACAAAAATTTATTAATTAAAATATGGTACACAATTTCTCTTGATCAATTTTAATATTAATAAAATCGATATTAACCTGGTTTTTGAGATTTTACTCATTTGCTCATCCTTTTTGGATTGAATATATATAGATATATATATATATCATCCACATCATGCAGGTCTGTTTCGCTGTATCACAGCTCATCAGTGTGGCTAGATTAATCGTTTGCTTCAAGCCGGGACGAAAACCCGACTGATTTGTCACCAGTCGGAGATCCTACCCTCAAGATTTCGGCGCGCGACAGAGAAAGACAAATTTTCATAGCGTGTAATGTTTTTACAGAATGTAAATATATATATATATATATATATATGTGTGTGTGTGTGTGTGTGTGTGTGTGTGTGTGTGTGTGTGTGTGTTTGAAAATAGTCGACACAAGAATACATTTTTCCCACAGAAATATAGTAAAAGAGGAGCGAAAGCGTTGGAACACGATTAAAACAATTTATTAGTAAAAACAATTTATTAGTAATCCAAACTTATTTATAAATGGAACTTTGTCTCTCTGTGTGTGTGTGTGTGTGTGTGTGTGTGTGTGTGTGTGTGTGTGTGTGTGTGTGTGTAACCGTTACCTATAGACTCCGAAATGGCTGAACCGATTTTCTTGAAAATTTACACAGTTGTACTATAAGCCTCTGCGAGTGTTCTTAGCTAGGTTTTGTGTCGCGATACACTCGAGAAATATCGAAAATCGATAATCGAAAAAATCGGGTTATAGAAGGAGTGGTCCGATTTTAATCAAATTTGATACACTCATAGACAAAGACATAAGTAACTATATTCAGAAGTTTCAAGGTTGCAGTTCTTACAATAGTTCAGAAAATTGATAATATATATATATATATATATATATATATATATATAAAAGGCAAGATGTTTGTGTGTGTGTGTGTTTATCTGCCTGTATGTCTGTATTTTTTTCAGCTCTTTTATTTTAGTTTTTGCTTCGGGTTTGACTCTAACTAGGTATAATTGTATTTCTTAGTCTCAGCCATGATACTATTTACTCAGAGGACTTATTTAGCTTTCTAAATTCAGTTTACGACGAAAAGAAATTTATTTGATATCGATACTAGGAAATCAAAATTTGACTTACATCCATTCATTTTTCTTTCAGTGTACGGTTTCGCTTTAACTGGAAACAACTATTGCTTTTTAGTCTTTCGTGCCAACGTCCAAAGAGTCTGAGCTCCAGGACCATGGATTAGTTTTAAAGCTTTCATTACACCCGAGCAACGCCGGGCTATACTGCTAGTTGTATAATAAATGTTCCAAGAGAGTATAGAAAAGGAAAATAAATAAATCATAAGCTCCCAAATAAACGTAGAGTGTGTATAAAATGCTCTTTTTGTTTGCACAGACCCGGTTGGTGTAACTTAATATACACCGCTGTGTGCGGAGCAGGATCTGTACAAAACTGTGTAAAAGTTACTTTTATATTCCTTAGCACATTTTGAATTTTCAAGTAAGTGTTGGCCTATGACTGAGTCATACACTTACTGAGCCGTGATTGAAGAGTGACTCATGTTGCTTAATCTTATACTGACAGGAATATGTTGACAAATTCTTTGATTGTTCCGTCTCACGTATTCAGCGTTACACTGACATTTAAAATTATAAAGAACAATTATGAAAGTGGGAAAGACCAACTTAAACAAAAGAGAGAAACACCGAACTGGTCTGAAAAGTAACAAGTAACCTGACAGCTAAAAAACCTGATGTAATACAAGATGACACCATGTCAGCAAACATTTTACATTTACATTTACAGCAAACATTTTTCTAATTAGCCATTGCAGTTTCATGTAAATTGGACAAAGACTAACTTTAAAAACAGTCGATTATTTAAAGCGACTGATCTTACGCTCAATTGTCACTTAAAATATGATTAATGTTCTTAAACTCTTGGTCAAGTGTACAAGAAAAGCAAATCATCAACGCGTGATGGATTAAGTTGGTATAAGTTTAATTTTACGGGACTTAGGAACAAATGAATTCAAGTTAGTTTACAGACCTTGAACGAAGTTTGCGATAAATGAAATAATGAATAAACCATCGCTATATTCAACAAGAACGTTCAAAAAAGGCAAAGTACAATTGTTTTCTATTTCTAAACTAAATCTTAAGGATGGATGAAGGAATTGAGTCGGGGATGAAAAACCACCGCGTCGACTATGGAATAAAAAATAGAAAACGTATCTGCGACGCGACACAAATATACATGGGGTTTACGGCATTTAAAAAAACAGTTTCTGTTCAAATATATATATATATATATATATGTGTGTGTGTGTGTGTGTGTGTGTGTGTGCTTTCCTCTATAAGAAATTAATCTTTGATTTTAAAAAAATGAGTTCTTTACCATGATCCATTGACTTTTTTCAATTTAAGCACAGTATAAGCCGAGAAACCGGGGAGCCGAGTTCGATTTCCAGTTGAATCCATTGTATTCACTTGCGCGCAAATACCCTTGGGAAAGGTATTAATCCGTCTCTTCCTTCCAGTTATGGGTTAAATAGCAGGACAGATTGGGTTCTATAGCCTTGGTTGGCAACCAGTCTACCGCAGAAAGCAATGGCAACCTACTGCGGGGTAATCTTCTGCCCAGTCAGTCATGTCTCTTTCGAGACATGATCGCCCAAGCGTGTATCACGTATGGCACTTAACTGACTGACAAGACCGGCGTTGGGATCTCATCAATTTACAAGTTGAGCTGGTTAGATGTAGCCTCAAGTTCTATTCTAACAAAGAAGAATCAGTAATTTTATTGGTCCTGATCTGGCGTCTCGGCTTCAGTCACTTTCCCACCGTTGTAAGGTTGCCTCCTTGGGCCTTTTCTATAAATACTTTCATGGCAATTGTTAGGATTAACTCTTCGCTATGGTACCTAAACCTTTTTAACTTGAGTTACATACTAGACTGGCGACGAGGTCTCATGGACTTACAGTCATGCTGGATAGATGTAGCCGTAAGTTCTATGCTAAAAGTTTCTCTACTCGCACTTCTCGCTTGTTAAACTCACTTCGGCTCCATGCTTTCCAGTCAGTTTTAATCTGCAATAAATTAAATTCAATGTCAATCGCTATCTATTGTCATCCTGGTTACGATTTTCTCTTCCCGCTCATTACAAATGTTTCTGTTTCTAGTTCTTTCACACTCTGTAGCTCCTTGTGTCTTAGTGGCTTTACTCTCTTGTATGGGGTGAAACCGATTTATAAAAAAAAAGAAATAGAAGTTAAAAAGTAAGTTCAGTGTTAAAGGTCATCCACTGTCTAAATTAGAAAAATGATAATTCAAATTTTTAACAGTAGAAAGTTTTTTTTTTATATTCATGATACTAATTTCTTGTTAAGATTGTTTCATTCATTCAGAATCAGTTTTCTATTTCCCACATATTATGAATTTATTGAATGTAACAAATTACGCAACACTTCATTTAGAATTATAACTTTGCTACTAATATAAAAGCAGTAATAGTTAGCAATAATATAAATGACTAATGGCTATAAAATGACACTTGATTACTTATTGCGAATTTGTTTAAATACTACACTGATTATTGTTTGTGTTACATAGCAATAATTGTAAGTAAAAGGATGCACTAAAATAAGTAACCAAGTAACCACTTTAAGTTTTCTGAATATCAGTGTCTTTATTAAAACAAGAGTTGAATCTTGGCCTTATTTATGACTGAGGCACTTGTGTACTTTTCATTGATTTAAGAGGCTCTTGTTCTAGTTTTAAAAAAATGTTGATTTTTAAGACAAGCTCTCCCTATTTTTAAGACAAGCTCTCCCTATTTTTAAGACAAGCTCTCCCTATTTGAAAAACTGACTCAGAATAATCTTTTTGACACTCTTTTCCCCAATTTTGTCTTGAGTTGTGATGTAATGGACATCAGCTCGGAATGGGTAATCAGTAGTGCCGAGTTCGAATTCCAGTTGAATTCGTTGCAATCCCTTACGCGCAAATATCCTTGGAAAAGGTATGAATCCATCTCTTCTCTACCCAGCCATGGGTTGAATAGCAGAACCCAGGTTACCACAGGATTTTTTTTTTTTTTTTTTGCTCATAGCTGACAGATTGGGTTCTACAGCCTTGGTTGGCAACCAGGTTACCACAGGATTTTTTTTTTTTTTTGCTCATAGCTGAAAATTATGGATTCCACTTTTGGTTTTGGATTGAGAATTATCAGTTCTTGAATACCCTGTCTACTTTACTATTTAAATCCATAGCTAGGAAAGTGAAGAGATCGATTCATACCTTTTCCAAGGATGTTAGCATAGTAAATGGTGTGGGATCTCCTCTTTTTCTATGATAATGAACTCGACTTGAGTATACATATACTCCTGCTATAGTGAGATCCGGAAGAGATCCGTATGATACCGTAGTTACCGAACAATACCGAAGTTTCACAGAGAATACCGCGTCAGTAGACATAGTAGCTCTGAGCGCCACTCAGCCAGAATAATATTACACAGCACCCTTCAGTTGCCGACGTGTACATACTAATTCTAGCACAGCTTTACTTCAAAGTAATATATATATATATATATATATATATATATATATATATATATATATATATATATATTTCTTACTAATCGTATTCCTGAATTACTAACCTGCGTTCAAGTTTGTATCTTTTCGTTTAATATAACTTATTTTTCTATCTCAAATATTTGTTTTATTGTTTATTTTTTGTGGCGTTCCTCACCCTGAATCCACACCAGTAAACAAATTCCGTCTCAGGAGAAATTTAAACTTTGCCAAACAAAAAAAGATATTTGTATATTTTTTCATCTTCATGAAAGCACACAGCAACATTTGTCCCATCGACTCCTCAAGTTGTGTTATTTAGTTATTCAGTCAAGTCAAATAAGTGATCCACTGCATACTTTTGCCTTCGTCATATCCTGAGTCTCAAATTCTCCAAGCCTTCCTTCCTCATTATGTGTCCAAAATTTCAACTGTCGCTTTTTTACATTGTGCATGAATGTCCTTTTTCTTTCGATTTTCCTTGAGATTTCTTACGCGATCCACCCATGGAATTCTCAGCATCCTTCTGTAGCACCACATTTCTGTTACCTCCAGTTTTTTCTTCTTCTGTGTAGACCTTGTCCAGTATTTAGCGCAATATAATAGGATTAATATTATATAACAGTTCAGCACTTTTATCTCCGTTTCTAACGTAATTTTCTTGTTTCTTAATATTTGTCTAGATTTTAGAAGGTATTTTTGTTATTCCAATGTGTGTTTAGTGTCATGTCTATCTCATATTCATTTTCAACTTGATTTGTTGCTTTACCAAGTCAGTTAGCTGAGACTTTTAATAAAAGAATAGTTTTAGTAGTAAGTTATCGAGCATATTAAATTGAAATTTTCACATTATGTGCATAAATTTTCTACGTGTTTGAAGAAAGCAAGGATTCAATATAATTTAATTGTATTTAAACAATATCACTTATTTTACTACAGGAATATCAAAAAAAATAAAAGAAAAAGTACAAACATATTTAACAAATAAATCTTTATTTTATTGTAAGAATAAAACAAACTGTATGAATAAAACAAACTGCTATCACCAGGAAGCGAATAATTTCGGAGTTGCAGAAAGTATTTTCACCTCTTTTTCAATCCGATAAAAAACAGGTTTCTAAAGCATGAAAAAAAGAAACTGTCTGACGGGAATTTTGTTAAGAAAATATTACATCTTAAAATAAATGTTTCATAAATAAGTATTGAAAAAGATTCCATTAAAATCGGTTGAAAACACTATTTTATATTCATTTAAAAGTGCTCGCTCACGAAAGCAATTTCACAAAAAAATTGAAAATGAGGCTGTACGCTAATTTTGGCAATCCTTACAAATAAAAAATAAAAGTAAAACACCTTCTCCAGGTAAAAAGAAATATTTAAAATTAAAATTAAAATTTCGACGCAATATATTCAGACTATTAACTATCACTTTGGTTCGGTTTACCTATATTTATATCGTATCCAGAGCAATGTAGCGGGCCGGACAAGATTCACTCTAGGTCCGGATGTGGCCCGCGAGCCGGGGGTTGCCGACCGCTGATTTTGCGTGTTCCTAATATAGCACCAAACATCCATTGACTACCTCATCTTTCAAACTTACAGCAACAACAAAAAAAAACTCTTTTGTCACTCAGATACAAGGCTATTAATAGGTTGGCCAAAAGGTCCTGATTCATTTAGAAAACGGAAAGAAACGAAAATTTTATGGGGCAACACCAGCGTTCGTTCTTCAAAATAAAGTTCATCAATTCTTGACGATCCTCAGCCGACGACTTGTCAGTATTTTAATCTGTCCCAGATACCAGTTCACTGGCTTTGAATAAAAACAAATGTAAACAATTTTTCTTCACTTCATCAAAAGTGTTGAATCATTGGTCATTTTTCCGCTTTCTCTGTGAGTCAAGATTTTCTAGCCAAACTAATATTATTAATATCTCACATTCATACCAGAAATGCTTTCTGTCTGAAATTCTGGGTTGTGGAAACACAGACTCAGGAAATGTTTTAAAAGAATCAACGCATAGGCTGGGTTATGGAGATGTCCTTAGTAGGCCTAGCACAGCAGTATATAAGATATGAGAGCCGTTAATAAAGGACTTGTAACAGAAAGTCTTCAACAGCAGCTGTGGCAAAAGAGAAAACTTCAGTGATTGTAGTCAAACTCGATAAGCACAGAAACACTCATTAGCAGGCAGGTTAAGTTTCTCCACCGAGACAATAGCCTAGTAAATTAAAGTGTTTTGATTCGTGAATTTAGTGGCATTATAATTATGAGTTTGATCGTTGCGCTGGACACTCGGTACTTGGACTCAGTGAATACTGGATAAGTTATAACTGAGCAACACTAATAGTAATCAGATGGAACATGTTGTGATATTGGCAGTAGACTATGTAAAGCGTTCAGCTACATGTTACGGAGTGGGGGGTATGGTACAACTGCCGAAAAAAAGTTGTAATAATAATGTAAATAACGTAAATGAAGTATCTGTTGTCGATCGAGGCTTAGAATGTCTCTTGAAATACCAAGTATTAATCTCTATATCCTATTAGTAGTTGGTATAGTTTCGATACCTTTACAGACGAAAAGATAAACGGATGGCAATGACTGCGTGCGACGAAAGAGAACAAAAGAACGAGAGAAATGCTGTTAAAAATGCAATACAGGATAATGAAAAAAGTAAGACAGCAATAAATAAAACGGCGAAAAAAAACTTTTTTTACTGTTTTTTTTTTTTTTCATTCTTATGTTTTTTAAATCAGTTTTCTGCATGAAGAAAACCACGTTAGCGGGTTGGGGGAATGCGGTTGTTCTGCACTTAGAACCAGTTTGACCTAAACTGCTTTTACATGGAATTGAAAGAAGAAAAACACAACATGGCGAACGGTTTGAATATAAAAGATGAGATTCGATGATTTTATATTTATTGTGAGTTCATTTATTATTTTCTTTGCATATTTCAGATAAAAACTAAATTTTAATTTATATTTTGTTACGATTCTAGGAGGGGGAGAGGGGAAAGACTGAAAGAGAATGCTTCTGAAATTGGGTGGATGCGTGAGTTTAGTTTTTGTTGACCTTCTAAAACTGTGATTCTGCTTACACGCTGTGCGCGCACACACACACACACACACACACACACACACACATATATATATATATATATATATATATATATGATAAGATCCCCATCTCTGCGTTCGAAAATTCATGGATCCAGAAAAGAAAACGAGAATGTAAAAATAAATTTCTTATATATATATATATATATATATATATATATATATATATATATATATATATATAGGGTAGGTATGGATGGAATAATATTCCGTATCCAAAGAAACACTATTCTTAAAAAAGTGCTCAATACAAAAGTAGAGCTAATATTATCTATTTAGAATTTGAAACATAAATATGGTATAATATCACTACAAAAGTAACTATTTTGTTTCGACACTAGTTGTGTCTTTCAAGAACTTGAAATAACCCTCATCACTTAATAAGATACAACTGATGTCGAAACAAAATAGCTACTTTTGTAGTGATATTATAACATATTTATCTTTTAATTTCTAAATATATATATATATATATATATATATATACGATTACGATTACGATTACGATTGAGAAGAAAATTTTAAAAACAATTTCCACTTCTGCGATGTATGTATCGCACCCGGCCGGAAGCTACGACCGGCTGCTCAAATGTCTAAAACGCGTCACTCCGGAAAAGAAAGCGAGGCCATCAATTTCCGGTGACTCAGCATTTCCAGGGACCAAAACGCTGAAAAATAACAACAAAGCAAAGTATAAACACACACAAGCGCTCGCACACAAAAACAATACTCTGAAACTAATCTATATATACATGGGGTGCAAACAAAACCCATGTGTACATTCGAAAGTGGAGAGAGAAATTGTTACTAACCAAACAAGAGATTACTAGCTCGGCAATGTTGCAGACCATAGCCGACAGAACATGGCCGATGTTTCTCAACCAAAAAGAGGAGAGGGACCCGGGGTCGAGCGACGTGCTCCCCCTACCACCAGCGCCTGGCCGACTTTGCCACTCGCCATAGCAGCAGCCGCAACCAAATTCCAGCAGCCCAGCAGCAGCCGCCAGAAGCCAGCAGGAGCAGTCACGCAGTAGCAGCAGCCGTCCCTAGCCCAACCTGCCAACTCCAGCAGCAGCAGCAGCCACAGTCCTTTTTAGGACTCTCTGTTTACATAGATCTAGTCCTTTTAAGGGCTTCCCGTTTCTGTTATGCACAAGTCCTTTTAAGGGCTCTTCAATTACATATGCGATAGCCCTTTTCAGGGCTAACCTACCTGAGCAGCAGAAGCAGTAGACACAGCGGGCGCACCAGGCAGATCCCGGCTACACTCACGACCGTACGTCTAAAGACAGCCGGAGCGGAATTCGCAACGACCAACTTCGCACCAGTACTACCCAGCCAGCTACCGGCTTACCGTCTTGGAACCTAGCGATCCCATCAATCAGCACCGGCGACCGCAACGAAGTTTCTGTAAAACATTATTTTGCCGGCTTAGGCAAATAAAAACTTGGTTGAAACATATAAACCCTCGATTTCGTTGTCCTTGATTTGATCGTATTGCTTTAACTCACAGCGGGGTTAACGGCACCTTTTCTGTCGATAGCCCCGCTACAAGTGGTGACCGCCGACGTTTGATATTTACGATCGATCAAGATGGCAACAGACGAGTGGAACCAGCACGCTCCCATAAACGTAGTGATGCCGCCCTCAAGCCTACCCCCATACAACCACCAAAACACAAGAAATTGGTTTCTTCAACTCGAAGCAATCTTCTCGGTACGGAGGATATCGTCGCAACAGACAAAATTTGCCTACGTAGTGCAAGTCCTGCCACCTTCAGTGGTCGACGAAGTGGTAGACATCTTGGAAAATGTACCCGAGCAGGAGCCATATACCTGTTTAAAGAACGCAGTTCTAAAACGTACCGGCCGTACGGACGAGGAGCTACTCCGCGAACTTTTCACCAACGTTACCAAGGGTGACAGAACACCCTCACAACTCCTACGCTTTATGAGGAGCCGACTGGGAAAACATTCGATGGACGAATCTATTCTGCGCGAACTGTGGATGGACAAGCTGCCCACCACTATAACACAGATATTAGCGCCGATCGCGGAAAACACGCCACTGGACCAGGTAGCAGACTCCGCCGACCGTATCGCAGCAAAACTGGACCAAGGAGTGTGTGCCATGCGGTACCCAGACGACACACCGACAAAAGATGAGGATCTACGAAAAACGGTAACTGAAATGCAACAGCAGCTACAGGACATACGTCTACTCCTCAACAGCAAACCAAGAGACCCGAAGCCGATAGCCAACAATTGGCGACGGAGAACACGGAGTACCAGCAGGGATCGACGAACCGACTCAGAATTATGCTGGTACCATCAAAGATTTGGTAATAGGGCAAAACATTGCTCGGCACCCTGCAAACACAGTTCCAGGCCAAATTCGGGAAACGAGAATACCGGCAGGTAGGAGCGGCAGAGCCCGCCGGTGAAAACACACAGAGCCGCCTTTTTTACGTTTGGGACCAAAAAACCGCATTAAATTTTTAGTGGACACAGGCGCAGTCATCAGCGTGATACCCCACAGAGGAAAACATGACCAAAAGGCGGCCCTCTATAAGCTCCAGGCAGCAAACGGTTCAGCGATTGAGACGTATGGCACCAAGACACTGACGCTCAATATTGGCATGCGGCGCGATTTTACCTGGACTTTCACCCAAGCAGACGTAAAAACGCCAATACTTGGAGCAGACTTCCTGGCTCACTATGACCTAGCTGTACACATGAATACGAGAACCTTAGCAGATAACACCACAAACATTTCTGTCAAAGGCACCCCCTCTCGACAAAACACCACAGGAATCAGCGTAACAGCCTACCACGGACGAGAATACAGCGAAATCCTGAACAGATATCCAGACATCATTCAGCCACTCGCGGGCACCGGTCCGGAGAAGCACCAAACACAGCATCATATCAAGACCAGCGGACAGCCAACATTTTCCCATCCACGACGCCTCCCTCCTCATAAACTGGAATACGCAAAAAAGGAATTCAACGAGATGTTAAAGGACGGATTCATCCGACCCTCCGACAGCCCATACGCCTCTCCCCTACATCTCGTACCCAAACCAGGAAGCACGGACTTTAGGGTATGCGTCGATTACAGAAGATTAAACGCCACGACCATACCTGATCGCTACCCAGTCCCCCATATACACGATTTCGCCTCAGGATTACAAGGCACACGCGTCTTCTCTAAAATAGACCTAACGAAAGCCTACCACCAAATCCCCATAGCTCCGGAGGACATCCCAAAGACTGCAGTAACCACTCCCTTCGGCCTCTTTGAATACGTCAAGATGCCTTTCGGCCTGAGGAATGCAGCACAAACGTTCCAACGTTTTATTGACGAGGTACTGCGCGGCCTCACGTACGCATATGCTTACATTGACGACATCCTCATAGCCAGTACGGATGCGAAGGTGCACAAACAACATCTAAACGAAGTTTTCCACAGGATAGAACACTACGGACTTCGGCTAAACATTGACAAATGCATTTTCGGAGCATCTGAGGTAAACTTCTTAGGTCATCACATCGACGCATACGGAATCACGCCGTTACCTGAGAAGATCGACACAATCAAAAATTTTCCCACGCCTACATCCACGAAACAAATCAGGCGATTTGTCGGGATGATAAATTTTTACCGTAGGTTCATCCCCGACTGTTCGACAATTCTTTCCCCTCTGACGAACCTCATAGAACGAAAGAATAAGCAAGTCAGACTAGAAGGAGAATCCTTGCAGGCCTTCGAAACGGCGAAGACAGCACTGAGAAATTTCACTAGACTCTCGTTTATTGAAAATGACCCGGAAACTAGGATCTTTCTCACAACCGACGCTTCCGACGTTGGAATAGGAGCAGTAGTAGAGCAGCAAGTAAACATGGTAAGAAAGCCGATAGCTTTCTTCTCGGCTAAACTTTCCGCAACCCAGAGAAGATATAGTACCTTCTCACGGGAACTCCTGGCCATCTACCTGTCTATCCGTCATTTCCGACATCTCCTGGAGGGCAGACACTTTACGATCTTCACAGATCACAAACCGCTGACCAACGCAATGAATGTCAACGCAGACAAATACACATCCAGGGAAACACGTCACCTGGACTACATTTCTCAGTTTACGACGGACATTCAACACGTAAAAGGGAAATACAATACTGTCGCAGACACATTGTCCAGAACTGATGTCAACTCCATGGATAACACTATCTTGAGCCAGGAGCTGATAGCCGACGAACAAAAGGGTGATACAACAATACCCGACCTCATTAAGGAAACTTCATTGAAACTGCAGGAATTCCCTTGTCCATTTAGCAGTAAAACCCTTTTCTGCGACACCACACTTAATACTCCGAGACCATACATTCCACCACCTCTCAGGAAAACAGTATTTCTCCATTTCCACAATATATCCCACCCGAGCAAGCGAGCAACCGTCAGGCTTATCGCTGATCGATTCGTGTGGCCTAATATGAAGCAAGACATCCGGAATTGGGTCACAACCTGCATACCTTGCCAAAAGTGCAAAACGCACAGGCACACAAAATCCCCAGTTGGAACATTCGCTACACCCGACGCACGTTTCAGTCACATCCACGTGGACCTCGTCGGACCCTTACCAATGTGCCAGGGGTACCAATATCTGCTAACAATCATAGACCGTTTCTCGAGGTGGCCGGTAGCGGTACCGATTAAGGACATTTCCGCTACCACAGTCTCCAAAGCTATCCTCGCCAACTGGATCACAAACTTTGGCGTACCCCGAGTTCTCACTACAGATCGGGGACCACAGTTTCAGTCGTCGCTCTTTCGAGAATTCTCCCAACTTCTGGGCGTCAAGCACATCAAAACGACCGCCTACCATCCTTGCGCAAACGGCCTAGTGGAAAGGTTTCACCGATCATTAAAGGCGTCATTGTCAACCAAATTAGACATACAAAACTGGGTCGACAACCTCCCCATGACCATGCTCTCTTTGAGGAATACCCTCAAAACCGACTTAGGGTGTTCAACAGCAGAGCTCGTGTTCGGCATGCCTCTCTCCTTACCAGGACAATATTTCCACACACCGCAGACCTTGTGCACAACCTCACCGAGCTCCTTTGCGCAGGAGCTATGCCACAGAATGGCCAAGCTTACATACACTCCCCCACGACAACAAACCACAAGTTCGTACATACCACCGGAACTGGATAGCTGCGATTTCGTCTTCGTCAGAAACGACTCCGTAAAAAAACCTCTCACGCCCAGTTACCAAGGTCCCTTCAAAGTGCTGAAACGTTCGGAGAAAGTTGTCACAATCATGCGCGGCAAGGAAAAACACACAGTCTCCATCGACCGACTCAAACCAGCTCGGCTAGAGGAAACGCCTGCCGACGCAAACTTGCCAATAACGACGGAAGATGTAACCACACCAGAGATACGAACAAAATCAGGTAGGAGAGTCCACTTTCCAGCAAAATTAAAATCGTATGTTTTTTTTTTCTCGTGAATTGATCATGATCAATCCTCTAGGAAGGGGGCCTTATCGCACCCGGCCGGAAGCTACGACCGGCTGCTCAAATGTCTAAAACGCGTCACTCCGGAAAAGAAAGCGAGGCCATCAATTTCCGGTGACTCAGCATTTCCAGGGACCAAAACGCTGAAAAATAACAACAAAGCAAAGTATAAACACACACAAGCGCTCGCACACAAAAACAATACTCTGAAACTAATCTATATATACATGGGGTGCAAACAAAACCCATGTGTACATTCGAAAGTGGAGAGAGAAATTGTTACTAACCAAACAAGAGATTACTAGCTCGGCAATGTTGCAGACCATAGCCGACAGAACATGGCCGATGTTTCTCAACCAAAAAGAGGAGAGGGACCCGGGGTCGAGCGACGTGCTCCCCCTACCACCAGCGCCTGGCCGACTTTGCCACTCGCCATAGCAGCAGCCGCAACCAAATTCCAGCAGCCCAGCAGCAGCCGCCAGAAGCCAGCAGGAGCAGTCACGCAGTAGCAGCAGCCGTCCCTAGCCCAACCTGCCAACTCCAGCAGCAGCAGCAGCCACATTCTAACAGTCCTTTTTAGGACTCTCTGTTTACATAGATCTAGTCCTTTTAAGGGCTTCCCGTTTCTGTTATGCACAAGTCCTTTTAAGGGCTCTTCAATTACATATGCGATAGCCCTTTTCAGGGCTAACCTACCTGAGCAGCAGAAGCAGTAGACACAGCGGGCGCACCAGGCAGATCCCGGCTACACTCACGACCGTACGTCTAAAGACAGCCGGAGCGGAATTCGCAACGACCAACTTCGCACCAGTACTACCCAGCCAGCTACCGGCTTACCGTCTTGGAACCTAGCGATCCCATCAATCAGCACCGGCGACCGCAACGAAGTTTCTGTAAAACATTATTTTGCCGGCTTAGGCAAATAAAAACTTGGTTGAAACATATAAACCCTCGATTTCGTTGTCCTTGATTTGATCGTATTGCTTTAACTCACAGCGGGGTTAACGGCACCTTTTCTGTCGATAGCCCCGCTACATATGCATTACTCTTTAAAAATGATTCGAGTTCTTTCGGTGATTGGCGTGTGTATATACTGCTTATGTATACAACACATTAAAATTTCCCTTCTCTGATTTCATGCGCCTATGGCTTAGGAGGGTAGCGACTCCGGCTAACACCAAATCTGTTGAGTTTCGATCCCGGCCAGGAGCAAGTGGATGTGTCTAGCCACACTGATGAGCTGCGAAACAGTTTTGTATGTATACATATTTGCTGCCAAGGGTAAATTGTCGCTATTTTATTTTTTAAAATTTCGCGCATGTGCGTTGTTTGGTTTGTCAACTGCACAGGAAAGAGAGCACCAGAACAAATTACTCTGACAGAAATTTGGAAACGGCCTGCTGTACTGTAGGAAAAAGTTGGATTAGTCTAATTGTGATCACGAGTTTGAGTTTTGTTTAATGACATATCAACCTTTGCAGGTTATTTAATGCCAAAAAGGTGGCGTTTTAAGGTATTCTTTTTTAATGTTCGGTTATAGTAAGAAGTTGATTTAGTCAGATTTTGAGTTTGAGTTTGTGTTCTGTTTAACGGCATATCAACACCTCTGTGGGTTATTTAATGCCAAAAAGGTGGGGTTTTAAGGTATTTTTATTTAATGTTCGTTATAGTGAGTAGGTTGGTTTAGTCAGATTTTAATGAAATTTTTTTGTTTTTATTCTTTTTTATTTTAGAAAACTTAAAATATCTTTTAGTTTTGTATTAAAAAATGTTTAGCTGAGAATATTTTTTCTTCAAAAATAAATTGTTGGTAATATTTTTCTTTCAAAAATGTATATTTTTCTATAAAAGTCTATTTTTATGTATATATTTCTATAAAAGTTTATTTTTATACTTTCATAATGTTTTGCCCCCAGTTTGTCGTTTAACTATTTGCCTATAGCTGGGACCCTAACAGGTGCTACCACTCCGGTCAGGGTGGACCTGGAAACAAAAGTAAGTAAGAGATGGTTCTATGCTCCTCACAACCTCCCAATCATAGTCCTTGCTGCCGGATGCAGTTTACCGTCATGCCCAGAAACGGTGATTACGAAGATACAGCAGCTTGGAAAACTCACTGTCATCGTTCTAATAAGAAAAGAACTCCCGATTTTTTAGTGAAGGCCTTAGTGGGGTTTAGAGAAAGTTAAAGCCAGGGAAGTGGGTGCAAATACAAAGAGTTCACGTATTTTTTGTATGACAAAATTAAATTATATCCGTCAGAGAATTCATCGCAAGATTTTCTATTGTGGTTTTTTTTTATAGTTCACACGTATGAAAGAAATCGAAAAAATAATGCATCCTTCCCATTTTTAAAAATATAAGCACGTAGCAAACAACGAGACATAGAAAGAATAAATTATTTGCCTAACCAAACGGAATAACAGGTTTCGTTTGGAAGTCTCTAAAGATTAGTGTAAACGGTATATAACCAATGACGGACGGTAACTGTGATCTAAACAGGGATACTTCTTTGGATAATACATGAAACAGTATGTATTTTATTGTAAATATATGGATTTTATCGGCATTTTTTATTACAGTAATATATATATTTTTTTTTTTAATCATTTCACCCCGAGCAAGGCAGAAACGCCACTGATGTGCAGGGGGTTATATAAATGTAGAAAGATTAATTAGAAAAGAGTGAGGAGTACAAGCTAGTTAGAAAGGAACAATAGAAAGGTGAGAAAGCAGGTGCAATGACAGATACATGGGCGGAGAGAACGTGAAGATTATACAGGGGAGGGGAGAGAGCTAGTGTCCAGTGGTTAGTAGGTGAGTATTAACTTTGCTTTTAAATTTCTGGAGGTTGTAGCCGTCAGGAAAGCAAGAATACGGGAGTGAGTTCCACAGGCGGGAAGTGCGAGAGAGGAAGCTGCAGGAGTAGAATTGTCGTCTGCGTTTGGCTAACCTGACTGTGAATGGGTGGGACCCAGTTGCCAGTCTGGTTGCTCGGGTAAACACCTGTTGAGGAGGCATCAGTGATTTAAGCTCATCCGAGCAGAAGCCATGAAAGTATTTATAGAAGAGACAGAGGGAGGCCACATTTCGACGATGGGAAAGTGGCTGCAGACGAGTCGCCAGATCAGTACCTATCACATTACAGACTCTCCTTTGGAGCTTGTCAAGAACACTGAGGAGAACGGCAGGGGCACCTGACCATAAATGGCAGCAGTACTCCATGCACGGACGGATGGTTGACTTGTATATATATATATATATATATATATATATATATATATATATATTAATGTAATACATATATATATATATATATATATATATATATATATATATATATATATTCCTGTAACATATATATATATATATATATATATATATATATATATCCAGGTGAAGAGGATCCAAGGTTTTGAGTCCCTTGCCATTTATTTTTGTAAACAGTTCTCAATACAATAAATATTGTAGAGCTTAATATAATCATATAATTATGAATTAAATTTGCATTGCGACACGGAAATTTCTATCATCAGGCAATGTTTGATGTTGGTTGAGAAAATCATTTTCACAACCAACATCCAACATTGCCTGATGACGAGATTCTATCTCAAAACTTAGAAATTTCCGTGTCTAAATGCATATTTAATTCATAATTATATGATTATATATATATAAATTAAAAAAGGATTAATTCAAAGATGTTGACTGGCCATTTCGATATGAAGATCCCCACGGGGATAACACATCACCTCAGCAACAGAAAAATCCTTTCAGAAATCATTTTTTCTGTTGCTGAGGTGATGTGTTATCCCCCGTGGGGATCTTCATATCGAAATGGCCAGTCAACATCTTTGAATTAATCCTTTTTTAATTTATATTTGCTCTGTAATATTTTATTACATGGAGCTCTCTTCCTGTATCATTTTTTAATATTAAAATAAAATTTTTAATATTAATCAGGATCGGGTTTTTGGAATTTACCTTCCTGCTTTTTTCCCTTGGATTGAAGTATCTGAATTAAAATATATATATATATATTATTTGTTCCTCTATTTATTTTTCCTTTGATATTTTTGTATATGTGTGATTTGGTGTAATTTTCTTTACTTTTTTGACATTCCTGATATCTGTTGCCGCTAATGTTTAACTGCATACTCATCTAACCTTAATCTAAGCTTATTCACTTCTGTGTCAACGTAGATTTTTTTTTTTTAATAGACTCATTTAGATGTAAAATTTTATTTTTCGGATTTGAAGAAGCAGTTTGTAATTGTTACAACTGCCGAAATAAATTCTGATTTATAACCGTTTAATTATGTGTTGAGTTTTCTCCAATCTCCCCCTCTCTCTCTCTCTCTCTCTATCTCTCTCTCCCTCTCTCGATATATATATATATATATATATATATATATTTGTACATGTTCTAAAATCTCCAATCTCTCTCTCTCACTCTCTCTCTCTCTCTCTTGCTCTCTCTCTCTCCCTATATATATATATATATATATAGGTACAAAAAGTTTGTCTCTTTAATAGAGCGTATTTATACCGACTTCGAAGTTTCATGAGGACACCGTTTGATGTTTTCAATTTTTTAAGTTTTCTGTTTTGGGTGTAGACTTGTGATTAAACTACCTGGTCTTAAAAGTGTCTCTGGTTGAACCGAAATATATTTTATTTTATTTCATTCTTTTATTTTCTTTTATTTTGACAATTTAAGTCATATAATTTCTTGTAATTTTTAAAATTGCGCATTCAAAAATTCCCTGCCACGTGAGCGTTAAAAAAACACCGTTATGAGAGTGTTCTTTAAAAAAACGGTAAACGGTAAAATCAGTTATTGCAAATTGCTTGAAAACACCACTCATGTTAGAAACCTATGTCGCGTGATAACTCGTTTACAAATGAAAAATATTCAAAAGTTCTACAATATAAATGTATTGAACACTTTTTAATACAAATGTGCACTGGTCTAATTTTATTAAGACCAAAAACTAAGTAATTAAACAATCAATCAATCAATCAATATATATATATATATATATATATATATATATGATGGATTCTCCCGTCGCGTTCAACGTATGAGGGTCCAACCTTTTTCCAGCAAGACAACCACACAGAGATTCGTTTATAGTGGTGAAGGCATTGTGTAGTACCATCCACACTTCTTGGAACTGCTGATAACAAACAATTGGTGCAGATGACTGCCACAAATCGCACGAACAGCAGACCTCAATTATTTAACCCATAATTGGAGGGAACGAACGGATTAATACCTTTCCCAAGGGTACTAGTGCGCAAGTGAATGCAGCGTGCTCGACTGAAATTGGAACTCGGCTCACCGATTTCCCCCTCCAAACCGACATCCACCGCACCCCAACGCACATCCGTGAATGCTAACAGCACCTGGTATTCCCAAGTGGTCACCCACCTAAGTACTGACCAGGCTCAACTTCGGTGATCGAGCGGGAACCGGTGTATCCAACGTGACATGACCGTTTTTATATATATATATATATATATATAATTAGTTAGTTTTTGGTCGTAATTAAATTAGACCAGTACACAGCTGTATTAAAATGTGTTCAATACAATTATATTGTAGAACTTTTGAATATTTTTCATTTGGAAATGAGTTATTTCCGAAAATAGGTTTCAGTCTTTCGATATCTTCAGGCGATTTATAAATACAGATTTTTCAATTTTTCAAACGTACGAACAGGGATTTTTTATAAACGCGCCACTGGAAATTTTAAACAACCGAATTTTTTCAAAATTAGGGAGGAGTTATTCAAAGATTTTACAACACTTTAATTCACGTCCGTATGATCCTAGTATATATTTATAGGTGTATTTACATTTGGACATTATTTATGATCTTTCATTTAGTAATTTTTTGTTCTGAGAACAAAATAAGGACTAACCTTTCCTCTAGTACAATCTGCATACATCGCCACCGTTGTAAGGTTTGGCTATTTCCAAAATGCTCCAAGTTATATCAGGGTCTTTTCTATTTTTCAATTTTAATTTCCACACGTAGATAACCAGTTTGGTACAATTTTTAAAGCTTTCCAGTTTAAATATATATTTATGATTATTGCATCTGTTTTTAAAAATGCTTCTATTAGACCCCAAATATGTTTTTCTTTGTCCATCTATGTCATGTACCGTTACTTTGTAAATAACTTCTTTTTGATAAAGTTCATTCAGTGGCCAATTGCTTTTGTTCCTACAGTTACATTCCTTGTTAGTAATGTTATTATGTTTATCATTATTTATTTTTTGGTGTTTTGTTTTTATGTAAATGTTTAAATCACTAGTACAGCTATAATTTAATTTGATTGAATTCCTATAGAATTTTTTAATTCTGAGTTTTTTGAGAAGCGTTTATTAATTAACTAGCAGTATAGCCCGGCGTTACTCAGGTGTAATGAAAGCTTTAAAACTAATCCATGGTCCTGGAGCTCAGACTCTTTAAACGTTGGCACGAAAGGCTAAAAAGCAATAGTTGTTTCCAGTTAAAGCGAAACTGTAGACTGAAAGAAAAAAGAATGGATGTAAGTCAAATTTTGATTTCCTGGTATCAATATCAAATAAGTTTTTTTTGACGTAAACTGAATTTTGAAGGCTAAATAAGTAAATGGTATCATGGCTGAGACTAAGAACTACAATTATACCTACTTAGAGCCAAACCCGAAGCAAAAACTAAAATTAAAGGCCTGAAAAAAATACAGACATACAGGCAGATAAACAGACACACACAAACATCTTGCCTTTTATATATATATATTATCGATTTTCTGCACTATTCTAAGAACTGCAACCGTGAAACTTCAGAATATCGTTTCTTATGTCTTTGTCTATGAGTGTATCAAATTTGATTAAAATCGGACCACTCCTTCTATAACCCGATTTTTTCGATTATCGATTTTCGATATTTATCGGGGGGTACCTCGACACAAAACCTAGCTAAGAACACTCGCAGACGCTTATCGGTAACGGACACACACACACAGACAAACACACACACACAGACACACACACATACACACACAGAGACAAAGTTCCATTTATAAATAAGTTTAGATTTAAAAATATTTGTCTTAAATCCTACAAATTTTTGGAAAATCTTCGGTTGTTTAAAAATTCCAGGTGAGCGTTTATAAAAAGTCCTTGTTCGTACGTTTGAAAAACGGAAACATCTGTTAGATAGGGCAGGAACAGTGCGGGTTCGTCAAAGACACTGCAACAAGGAACGCCATATTTATGATTAGGGTGCTCTCCGAAAGGGCAATACAAATGAAGAAAGACTTGTACCTAAAACCTGCAGATATTTTAAAAAAGTTAAATCCGATAGTTTGTCATTTTGAACGTTTATATATATGATTCAATGGTTAGATGCTTTAAAAAATATGAATTTAAATTAAACTAAAAATTAAAATACTAAAAATAAATTAATTAAAATATGAGAAATAAAAAACAATAAGTAAACAATCGGTTTAACTTTCGACTGCTCCGATGATTGAATTGTGTGTATTTTGAACTTCATTATCGTTGATAGCATCTATCGAATTAAAATATCATTTATAAAAAAACGTATAAAAATATAAAAATTTAACAAATTTAAATGCCTTGTTATAATGATTTTAGATATTTAAATGTCACGTTATAACGTGTGTTTTGTAGTCTAAAGCAAGTTTGTAATTTGTTTGTCATCAGCAATTATTTTTTTTATGTGGTGCATATATGATATGTGTAAATGGATTTAGCTCACGCAGACGATCGGTGTATCTGCGAAACTTTAAAGTCCAATAGTTACGTCTTTCGAATTTTTATCTGTTAATGTTAAGCTTTTCACACACACACACACACACACGCACACACACGCACCTATATATATATATATATATATATATATATATATGTTTTATGACTAAGATTAGATGTCTTATTTTGTGGCAATGCAACTTTTTCTTGATTTGTTAAGAGGCTGATATTTTCGATTCAGCGAACTTGACAACTTTAAATCAACCTGCCACTCAAGTCACGCGATTTCGTGGCTCACGCGTGAATTGAAGATATGACCCCTGACGAAAAGCTGTACAGACAAAAATCTGCTGGCAGATCCATTAAACGATTAATCTACTATCCAGGATCAACTCTGATCTCTCCTCGTACTTCTTCCTGCCTTCGTTTCCTTGATCCTAAACATTGATAGGATCTTGTATTCCCCTGATATTACAACTTATTCCCGATCACTTTTCTGACGCCTACCATATCATCAGCAGCGGCAGTTCCAGAGGTACTCCTTCTGAGTGTATTTTTTAAAAAATTAACTTAATTTATTGCACTTTGTTTGTATTGACTACTACGCTGTATCGTACAGCTCAACATATGGATGTGTTGCAGTGGATATAGTCACGGAACGAAAAATCAGAGAGCCGAGTTCGAATTCCAGTTGAATTCATTGCATTCACTTTCGCAGGAAAATTATTAATCCGCCACTTCTCCCTCCAATTATGGATTAAATAGCAGGACAGATTGGGTTCTATGGGCTTGATTGGCAACCACAGAAAGTTATAGTAACCTACTGCGAGAAAATCTTCTGCCGAGCCAGTCATGTTTATTTCGAGACATGACCACCCAAGCGCGTATTATGTATGGCATTTAACTGACTGAAAACTCAAATACTTCTGCATGTAATTTTCGAATAAAATAAGAAGGAACTTTTTAAAAAATTAAGAATGGAATAAAACAACTTATAGACTTAATATCAGGGACCCTCTTTCAATGTTTTATCGGCCGGACAAAGTTGTGTTTCAATTCTCGTACGAATAAGTGTGCAGAAAAACAGGAACAAGTCCGGAGCACGCTCACACAATGAGAAAGGCGAATCCTGCCTCCAGTACGTTTGGTTACTCACTCACAGGTGGAGTTAGGCATGTGGCACTTAAAACATCTTTGCTGCTGTTTCTGTCTTTCTCTCATCAGATCATTTTGGGAAAACGCCTATACAACATACTTGTCATTAGCAAATAATTGTATAGCTAACATAATTCCTCGTCGGAAAAAGTAATTCTATTCGACTAGTTTTGCAACATTAAATATTTACGTGCCAATAATTTCAGTCGGTAATGCACGCATGTGTAATTTAATGTTATTATAGTGGATACTCGTATTTGAAATAGCCGCCCTATATCTTCTCTGAGATAAGCCACTGCTGCAGTACATGTGTCGCGATAATTTCAATAGGTTACTTTACTAGACTCGTGATCAAAAATCTATCTACCTTTTTATATACAAATTTGATTGTATAGAGATGTTTTATTTGCATAGCTTCTTATAGGTCATCTCATAACGAAATTTAATTTCCTTGGGGCATTAGCATTTTATTTTAGAAAAATATATTGCTGGTAATTTTTTTTTTTTACATAAATTTCTGGTAATTTTTGCTGGTAAAAATCTATTGCTGGTAATATTTTTTATTACAAAAATGCATTGCTGGTAATTTTTAACTACGAAAATGAACTGCAGGTATTTACGATAAAAAATTTAAGCTTTATATTTTGACCCCAGTTTAGGGGCTAAATATTTGCCATAGCTGGGAACCTGACTGACACCAAATCGGTCGAGTTTCGATCTCGGCCAGAAGCAAGTGGATTAGATTACCATTTCCAGCATCGATACAGAAAATACCATTTAGTAGCTGAAACTATGTTCTATCAATTATAGTTAATTTCTTTTCTGTATCTGATGTTGTTCTGTGGAAATAAATCAACAGCATTAATTTCGGAGCATCCCTCGTTTATGTAAATATCAGAGAGGATGAAAATTTGTTATATGAATTAACAAGGATTTATTAAACAAATAAGTCAGAACTTTCATTTTCTCTAATGATTGCACATGGCAACGATTTATTAAACAGTCAATTTATATGCAATATTTTGAAATCTCAGCAAAGAGACATTTTTATTTCTTAACAGTCAACCAGTTAAGTGCCATACGTGATACACGCTTGGCCTATCATGTCTCTTTCGAGACACGGCTGACTGGGCAGAACATTTTTCCGCAGTAGGTTGCCATTATTTTCTGTAGTAGACTGGTTTCCAACCAAGGCTAGAGAACCCAATCTCTTCTGCTATTTAAGCTATAGCTGGTGGGAGAAGCGACGGCTTAATACCTTTCCCAAAGATATTTGCGCATACGTTAATGAAATAATTTCAACTAGAATTCAAACTCGACTCTCCGATTTCTAGCGCCACAAGGCACATCCTCATTTTTTAATAATCGATGTAATTATCAGCACTTTTTTCATTAGTTCTACTGCTGTTAAGAAATCCGAAAAATTCCAGTTTCTGAAAAGTGCGTTTTCCCAAGTGTTTCAAGTAATAATTTACGTGGTTGTTATTAAGTAATTACAGGCGTCGCAAACGGTTGAGGCTCGAATAAATATTTAAATGTTGATTCGGTTTTCCAGAGAGACAGACAAATTCTTCTCCTTGATAAGATTTGTTTAATAACGTTAGCTTGAACGTTATTTTTTGTCGCCACTTCTATAACGTTAGTTTTTGTAACGTTAATCTGAAGGGAATTTTTGGTAACTCGCTATTTGCGAGTTATAATATTTTGGTATCTTCGTGTAAAGTCAACGTACTAATGAATTCTTCGAATAATGCACAATAACGCCGTTGGATTGCTGTAGAACACAGGAACAGAAAATATGCTGAATACTGAATATGAAGAATACCCAGAATACACCGGGACACCGGAACACACTGAATATGCAGAATACCCAGAATACACCGGAACACCGGAACACACTGAATATGCAGAATAACCAGAAATACACTGGAACACCGGAACACACTGAATATGCAGAATACCCAGAATACACCGGAACACCGGAACACACTGAATATGCAGAATACCCAGAATACACCGGAACACCGGAACACACTGAATATGCAGAATACCCAGAATACACCGGAACACCGGAACACACTGAATATGCAGAATACCCAGAATACACCGGAACACCGGAACACACTGAATATGCAGAATACCCAGAATACACCGGGACACCGGAACACACTGAATATGCAGAATACCCAGAATACACCGGGACACACTGAATATGCAGAATACCCAGAATACACCGGAACACCGGAACACACTGAATATGCAGAATACCCAGAATACACCGGAACACCGGAACACACTGAATATGCAGAATACCCAGAATACACCGGGACACCGGAACACACTGAATATGCAGAATACCCAGAATACACCGGAACACCGGAACACACTGAATATGCAGAATAACCAGAAATACACTGGAACACCGGAACACACTGAATATGCAGAATACCCAGAATACACCGGAACACCGGAACACACTGAATATGCAGAATACCCAGAATACACCGGAACACCGGAACACACTGAATATGCAGAATAACCAGAAATACACTGGAACACCGGAACACACTGAATATGCAGAATACCCAGAATACACCGGAACACCGGAACACACTGAATATGCAGAATACCCAGAATACACCGGAACACCGGAACACACTGAATATGCAGAATACCCAGAATACACCGGAACACCGGAACACACTGAATATGCAGAATACCCAGAATACACCGGAACACCGGAACACACTGAATATGCAGAATACCCAGAATACACCGGGACACCGGAACACACTGAATATGCAGAATACCCAGAATACACCGGAACACACTGAATATGCAGAATACCCAGAATACACCGGAACACCGGAACACACTGAATACTGAATATGCGAATACCCAGAATACACCGGGACACCGGAACACACTGAATATGCAGAATACCCAGAATACACCGGAACACCAGAACACACTGAATACTGAATATGCGAATACCCAGAATACACCGGGACACCGGAACACACTGAATATGCAGAATACCCAGAATACATCGAAAGACCGGAAAATACTGAATGCTGAATATGCAGAATACCCAGAATACATCGAAACACCGGAACACACTGAATACTGAATATGCAGAATACCCGGAATACACCGAGACACCGGAACACACTGAATATGCAGTATACCCAGAATACACCGGAACACCGGAACACACTGAATATGCAGAATACCCAGAATACACCGGAACACCGGTACACACTGAATATGCAGAATACCCAGAATACACCGGAACACCGGTACACACTGAATACTGAATATTCAGCATACAAAGAATACACCGTAACACACTGAATACTGAGTATACAGAATACTCACAATGCACTGGAACATAAGGGAAACGCTAAAAATTCTGAGTGCTTTATAGTCAGGGTCATGTGATCTCAGTAGCACAATCCATGCAACAGAAACATTTGTTGCCTTGAGATCAGTGTTTGACCACACGTGTCTGTATCGACACTTTCTTGCTACATAATAGATTTGTACAACGCAATCATTCTATCTTCCATTTACTCTCAATTTGCCTTGTGCCAGACTAAAGAATATTTTATATACATAAATATTAATACATTCAGTATTTGAAAAAGGAAAGTGTTAATTCTAAAGAACATTTATGATCACTAGCGCCAAAGTGTGGCAGTGTCTCTAGATCTTTTAAGTGATAAACTTTGACATTTCTAAAATCTGTTGTTAGGAAATCAAACGTTTTCGAAAGTAACACCAATCCTAGTGAAGGTTAAATTGCTACAATAACTTTTCAAAACTTTTCTCTATTGTTGACATTAACTAGAAGTAAAAAAAAAAATTAAAAAAACTACATCATATTTTCATTATTCTTACGCCCTAAATTTTCAGTCGCTAGATTATTAATTTCGCAATATAATAACTTTGAACATTCATCAACATGAGCGATCATCTCGGGTGGACAAAGCTGTTTAGCTTATGATGATTGATTATTAAGTTTTGATTGGCATAATACCTTAAGTTTTAATTTGGTACCGACGAAACATAAAAACGTTTCCTCTTTTGTTTCTAAAAAGAAATAATCGCCTGAACATTGTGCTAAACGTAAAGTTTCAAAATCCGATATTAAATATTTCTTGTCAAAACAAAATCTTTAGTCCTGGGTATGACGATAAACTACATCCTGCAGCAGAGGATCTTATCGGGGGAATAAAGGTTTTGAGGAGCATGGAACCACCTCTTAATTGCTAGTTTTCCGCGTTCCATTCTGACCCAGCGTCGTCGGACATGTAAGAGTCACAGCTATGGTCAAACAAGGAACTCCCAAATAGAAATCAAAACGCTATGAAAGTATAAAAATACATTTTTGTAGCAAAAATACCAGCAATAATTTTTATAAAAGGATTACCAACAATAGATTTTTAGAGATTTTTAAGTGATACGCGTTGTGCTGCAATGGATATCGACTCGGAACGACAAATCAGGGAGCCGAGTTCGAATTTCAGTTGAATTCCTTGCATTCACTTACACACAAATGCTTTTTCCTCCGGTTATGTGTTAAATAATAAGACAGGCTGGATTCTATAGCCTTAGCTGCCAACCAGTTTATCGCAGGTAGTAATGGCAACCTACTGCGGGATAATCTTCTGCCCACTCAAGTCATGCCTCTTTCGAGACATGATCGCCCAAAGCTTGTAAGACGTAACTGACTGACTGAATATAATTGTTGGAATCATGATTAAGGCTTCTACTGGTCTTAAAGTGGGGGATCGGTTATCTATTGTTATGAAGTAATAAACTGATCCCCTACTAATTACTACTTAATAATATAATACATCTCTTCTCCCTCTAGCTATGAGTCTAATAACAGGACAGATTGGGTTCTATAGCCTTAGTTAGCAACCAGTCTACCGCAGAAAGCAATGGCAGCCTACTGCGGGATAATCTTCTGCCCAATCAGACATGTCTCTTTCGAGACATGATCGCCCAAGCGTGTTTCACGTATGGCACTTAACTGATTTTCTGATCTATTGATGACACAGCTATTTACTCTGTTCTCGATAGTAAGTTTGGTCAGTTCGATAAGGTCAAACTGGCAGCTTATCTCAAAAAATAAACTACAGTTTGTTATTAACTCAGCCAAGGCGTGGCTTGTTAATTTTAACGCTTCAAAAATGAAACTGCTCTTTGAGAAACACTTTTTAACTTTTATCAGCATGACGGATATTAACCCCCAAGAAAGTGACTAGCGATACATTTTTATAGCAAAATGAACAGCAATATATTCTATAGTAAAATTACCAAGAATACATTTTTATAATAAACAGTACATTTTATTGTAAAAATTTCAATACAACTTTATAGTAAAATCACGAACAATACATTTTATATAGTAAAATTACCAACAATACATTTTTATAGCAAAATGACCAACAATGCTTTTTATAATAAAATTACCAATATTATAGTGCCATAATCAAGAATATCAATATCAATAATCTTTTATAGTAAAATGTTCAGTAATATATTTTTATGGCAAAATGACAATCAATACATTTTATAGTAAAATTTAAAACATGGCATAACTTTAAAAATTTTAAAATATTAAAAGAAATATAATTTGCTATGATTAAAATATCATTCCTAGTAAGGGAAAGAAGTTTTTGCTCTTATTTCATTTTGTAAGATTATTTGGTTTTAAAAAATGCAGTTAAATCATTATAATTTAATCATAAAGTAATGTACACTACGGGCCATAATTATTAGGCTACCCCAGTTTTTTTTAAGAAATGATATATTTCAAACTATTTTTAGTATTTATTGCCAAGTGTATAATTTTAAATGAAAATAGAATGGTTCTTTTGTTATTATTAATTTGCAAAATTTTACAAGGCCAGAATGCAAAGATGAACTCGTCCGAATTACCCTAAATTTTCTTCATTCTTTCATTGATGAAACTGCAATATAGGTAATTATTAAATATTTATAAATTCATTTGATGCTAGTTTGGAAGCTAGCGTCGAGTTCTTGCAACAACTATAGTTGATTAGAGAATTTAATCAACCAAAAGAAGAATGCGACGCATGGAGGACAACCACCACCCAATCCATATTTAAATTTTGGAAAAAATCACGACAGAGACAAGTACAAATATCTAACTCTAGGAAAAAATCTACTCAAATTGCAAAAAATTGATCATTTTCAGAACGTATGCAAATACGAAAAGCAAATAGAAAAAGTAAAAACAGTTCAAACCCTCTCCGAAGCCGAAGAAGAAGAAGCCGAAAAGTTTACAATGAATACACAAAAAAAGAGGTGGAGAAAAAATAAGGATAAATGGCCAAGTATTTAACATGCAAGTTGATACAGGCAGTGAAGTTACGTTGATATCAAAAAGTTTCTTAATAAAATTAGGACGAACTAAATTAAATAAAGAAAGCAACGTACAATCAAAGCAATTTGATTGAACGATTATTAAAACAATGGGTACATTTCAAGGCAATTTTGAAACCGACAACCGTTCTGAAATAATTCCCATTACAGATGTAGTATGCAAAAAAGATAACAGGTTATTAGTGATTAATGCATTAAAGGCAAATACAGCTAGACTAATCAAATCCATGAAAGCAGAAGGAAATGAAATAGGATTATTGAAAGGCTATAAAGCAATCATTCGACTAAAGGAAAACTATCACTCAAAGTAGAGTCAAGAAAAGTATCAATTCATATCCTACTTTTAGTAATAACTACATTAAAAAATAATGATACAAGGCATACAAGAAAGAGTAACTCAAGTTGGTAATAACTGAGTAGCGATAAAGAAACCTGACGAAGATTTAAGGATCTGGAGTGCACACATAACACCGTAGATCGAGGGATGTTAACTCTCCATAGTGTAAGATATGATATGTGCCAAATGTCTCGAACACCTAATCATACCCCGTTAGAATTCTATGTATTTGGTCTTGTTAGATGTCAGAATACAATTAATATAGGTCTGTGCATTCCTATGACGTAAAAGTACAATGGCGCCAATCTACTATGTGCTTTATATAGTGCTATCACGTAATTTTGGTACACCTCTCTCTCTCTCTCTATCTCTCTCTCTCTTCTCTCTCTCTCTCTCTCTCTCTCTCTCTCTCTCTCTCTCTCTCTCTCTCTCTCTCTCTCTCTCTCTCTCTCTCTCTCTCTCTCTCTCTCTCTCTCTCTCTCTCTCTCTCTCTCTCTCTCTCTCTCTCTCTCCCCTCTCTCTTTCTTTGATAGATAGATATAAACAAACTTAGCTGTGATAAGACTGCGATAGATACATACATACATACATACATACATACATAAATACATACATATGAACAGACTGAAATAGATAGATAGATAGATAGATAGGATGAAACTCAAATAGATAGATAGATAGATAGATAGATAGATAGATAAATAGATAGATAGATAGATAGATAGATAGATAGATAGATAGATATGAAGAAACTGAGATAGATAGATAGATAGATAGATAGATAGATAGATAGATAGATAGATATGAACGGACGGAGATAGATAGATAGATAGATAGATAGATAGATAGATAGATAGATAGATAGATAGATATGAAGAAACTGAGATAGATAGATAGATAGATAGATAGATAGATAGATAGATAGATAGATAGATAGATATGAACGGACGGAGATAGATAGATAGATAGATAGATAGATAGATAGATAGATAGATAGATAGATAGATAGATGTTATTAGCCTGAGATCCAATAAAACAAACAGATAGTAAAATATGCACAAATATGAACAGACTTAGACTATATTATTGTCTTTTTTATGTTTTAGATAATGAAAAACCCGTTAATTTTTAAAAACGCCTTTTACCGTAGATCTTCAAGTATTTTATCACATTATATATGACAAGCCTTTAAATCAAACTAATAAAGAGATTTTGTTAGCGAAGAACCAACAAATGTTCACAGAGATTTTAATAGAAGACGAAAATTTCTTACCAGATCAGAAACATCAGATCGGAGAAAAGAGAAAACGACCGTCTAATTTAGTTTTTTTCTCTTTCTACGCGCACAACATATGTCGTCGAATTATTCTCACATTCAATTTTTCGTTTTACTTTTTTTTCCATTACTTAATGTATTTGGATGACATATAAGATCCACAAAGATACATGGTCTTCTCACCCATTTCACAGCAGGGTGTATTAAAAATGTATGGTTCATCGAATATTACTTGAACTTCATCCATCTTTCATATTTGTCCCAGTTCAAAACTGGTGTTTTTTTTTGTTTTTGTTTTATGCTTTTGTTTTTTTTTTTGTTTTTGTTTTTTGTTTTCTTTGTGTGTGTGTGTGTGTGTGTGTGTGTGTGTGTGTGTGTGTGTGTGTGTGTGTGTGTCAAATTCATGAAGTCTTAACATTTTGTTAGAATGGAGAAAAGTGAATCTTATAGGTCATTAAAAATACGACAAATCTTTCCGGTACTTTTCTCTGTTCTTCCTATTTATTTTATCTTGATTTTTGGGGAGAGATTTACTGTTTGAAACACACTTTTTCTTTCTTTCTTTCTTTCTTTCTTTCTTTCTTTCTTTCTTTCTTTTTTCTTTCTTTTTTCTTTCTTTCTTTCTTTCTTTTTTCTTTCTTTCTTTTTTCTTTCTTTCTTTTTCTTTCTTTTTTCTTTCAGTTTTCTTTCTTTCTTTTTTCTTTCTTTTTCTTTCTTTCTTACTTTTTTCTTTCTTTTTTTCTTTCCTTTCTTTCTTTTTTTCTTTCTTTCTTTTCCAATTTCTTCTTTCCTCATTCCATTTTTTTTCATTCATTCCTCTGTTAGTATTTCGTGAACATTCTCGTTCCTTTTTCTTTCTTCTTTTTGACAATTTTGTCTTTACTGCTGTCCTCTTGCTTTCTTTCTTTCTTTCTTTCTTTCTTTGAGTCATTTTTTCTTTCGCCTTTACTTCTTTCTTCACTTCTCTTTTCTTTGAATTTATTGTTGTCTATTTGCTTTTTTCCGTATTTCTTAATTTCATTTTGTGTTTCCGGTTTTCTTATTTTTGTCAGGTTTGTCTTTTTCTTTCTCTTTATTTTTCTCGTTGCTTTTTATCTCCTTCATTTTTATTCATCTCCTTCTTTCTTATTGCTTTTGTTTAACACTCTGTGGCATTGACTCCCTCTGGAATCTACCAAAATAGCAAAAGGAGAAATCGCTCAAATCTTGCACAATGACCTTGTCCTCTGTTCTTGCTCATCATCGTTTACGCTGATTCTGCGCTTGAATTCTCGATAGAAAAACCAAAAAAGAAATGCACAAATGAATGTTGAAAATAAAAGGCAGAACACGAAAGACGTCTTAGACCAAATTGACAGCATAAACCAATTCAAAGTATTATATATATATATATTGTAATGGTTGTTACAATGGTTTTTAAATTCATAATATCACTACACTAGGTGTAGAGATCTATGAATTTATAAACTATTGTAACAACCATTACACTATAATGCTCTATGTTGTATCGAGCACTCTTTATAAAAGTAAATGCATGAACAGTAGATAAAAAAACCTACGTGTTCTACAACAATGTTGCAATATATATATATATAACGCTTTCACACCATGATTGAGCACTCTGGAAGAATGGTAGACTTTGAAAAACAGTACCTACTCTGGCATCTACGCATCGTTCATTCAGCAATGAATTAGAACACTCTCAGCTATTGGGTGTGTAAAATGATAATATACACGCTAAAAAGTATGCCTCCTTCTACCGAGCGCCCGTAGCTCAAGGGTAGAGTCGCCGAGTGGCACCAATTCCGTCGAGTTTCAATCCTGGGTAAAAAGCAATCGTATGTCTAACCGTACTGATGAGCTGTGATGCAGCGAAACAGATGTGTATGCGGATGACTATATATATAGGATACTTTGAATAAGTTACGGAAATAACTCATTTCCAAAGAGAAGGAACTGCTATAGAATCCTTGAATAACTTCTTCCTAATCTTTGAAATTTTTGTTTGTTTGAAAATTCCAGTCGGGCGTTTATGAAATATACTGGTTCTTGCCATTTGAAAATCAGTTATTGTAAAATGCCTGAATATATCGAAAGGCTGAAACTGAGGCTGCAGAAATAACTCATTTCCTAAGAAAAATATTCAAAAGTTCTAATATATTAATGTATCGAACACTTTTTAATATAAATGTGTTATAGTCTAATTTAATTATGACCCATAGTTTGGCATATATATATATATATATATATATATATATATATATATATATATATATATATATACACAAAGAATCTCAAGCTAGCCAAAACCTACCGCGGTTTCACACTACGGTCTTTGCTCTACTTTTGCATTTCGTTTGTACTTTGTATCGAGCACTTTTTCTTTCTTTTTTTTGTGGTTGGTTCCGTTTGGGTATTTTTTTTCTTTACTGCGGAGTATCGTGTGTCTTGTCCTTATTCCGCGGATTTCTTTTTTTTCTCCCCTCTTATCCAACGCCTTAGCGCACCGGATTGTAACGGAATTAGGTTCTGTTTGTTAATGGTTTTTCTTAAGGTTTATCTTAGTATAAATTTAAAACTTAAATACTTGCAGAGTTTATTTAGTTATTATTTTGAATATATATATATATATATATATAGGTATAGATGCCCAGTCTGTAAACGGCGAGGATAATCCAACAAGATCAACTTAATATAAACTATTAAGTGTTATATTTGGATAGAAAGCTCAAGAATATTTATGATTATAAAATCTGTGTTGCCAACGTCTAGCAGAAATTCCAAAACATACTTTTCTTTCCTTGTCATATTTCTTAGAAAAATATTAGATTGGTATATGCCTTTTTCAGATATGCATATACTTCCAAATGAACAGTTATCCTTAATTTTACAATTACAGGGGTATTTATACTTATATATCTATATATATATATATATATATATATATATATATATATATATATATATATAAAGAGAAATAGAATTAATATAAGTAAAAGTTAAACTTGTCACTTAGCTTATTAATGTTACCTTCTGCATCACGACTCCAGAGTTTCGTAGACGAACCTGTCCGTCAGTTCTTCCGTAGTTATCAGCAAGTGACTGCTTATATTTTCTTTTTTTTATACACTCATCATTAGTGTGAGATATTTCCGTATTGTTTGTGTTCGTGTCTGTGAGGATGTACGTTAAGGCAGCCGCATCCGTCTGCGCGGATGTGCGTACATCTTCAGTGTTGTGAGT